>MU279083.1:0-195424 GCA_022385715.1 Xylaria cubensis | reverse complement strand
TATTATTTTATTAAAATAAAAATCTTTTAATATATTTTTAAAAAATAAATAATAATAAGCTATAATAAAATAAAAGTTTAAATATTTTTTATAAACTTAACTTTTTAATTTATAAAAATTTAAATTATTTTAAGGTTTTTTTTTTTTATTTATGCTTTTTTTATAGCTTTTATAAGCTTTATTTTATATATAATCTTTTTTAAAAAGTTATTAATTTTTTAAAAAAGCAGCTTTTAGTTTTATATTTTAGCTTTTTAAATTTTTTATGCTTTATTTATTAAATTAAGCATTAAACGCTTTTTTATTTAGCTTTAAAATAAACTTTTAAATAAATATTAATTAATTAATTTTAAACTATAAAATTATTATAATATATTATTAAATTAGTTTATTTTTATAAATAGCTTTTTTTTTAATTATTTTATATATAAAAATTTAATGTTTTAAAACTTTTTTTAAATATATTTTTAAGTTTATAATTAAAAAATTTAAATTTTTTAGCTTAAATATTTTATATTTAATCTTTATAATTATAATAAATTTTTATTTAATTGTTTAAGCGTTAAAGTTTTTTAATAAAACTTTTAGCTTTTTTATATAGTTTTAATAGTTTTTTTTAATTTATAGCTTTTATAAAAGTTTTAAATGCTTTTTTATTACGTAAAAGTTATTATATTATTAATTAATTGTTTTAATAAGCTTAAATATAGTTTATTAATAGTTTTAAAATATTATATTGCTTATTTAAATAAATAATTTAATTAGTTGTTTTTAATAAGTATTATAATTATGTTTTAAAATAGTATATTAGCTTTAATTAAATTAATAAGCTTTTTTGCTTTTTTTAAACATTTTTAAAATGTTTTAAAACGTATTAAACTTTTTTTTAAGCATTATTATTATAAAACTTTATTTTATTTGCTTTAAAATAAAAATAATAAATATATTAATTGTTTTAAGTTGTTTAAGGTAATTTAAATATTTTAATATTTAAAGCGCTTTAAGTTACTTTTTGCAGAATTTAATAAGCTAAAAGTATTTTTAAAGGTTTAAATCGTAAGCTTTTAATTTAAACGCTTTGTTTTAGTTAATAAAATTATTAAGCTTTATTAATAAGTATTTTTATATTATAAATAAAGCTATTTTAAGTATTAGTTATTTATTTAGGCCTTTTTAATATAGTAATAAATCTAATACTTATATTAGTAATAAATATTACATATAAAACTTTTAATTGTTAGAAATAAGCAAATCTAATTATAGTATTTAATAATTATATATTTCGTCTGTTGTATTAAGTTATATAATAAAGAAAACTCTGTACTATACTAATTTGGTGTGGGTGGACCTCTTCCGCTATGACCACTAACACACCCCTGAAATCTGACACCCAGAACTTAGATTCCGCCCAACCAAATAGACAACAACCGACTCCTCAAAGCCTCGCCCATTCATATGCGAATAAAGACGAAGGTTTCCAACGACTGCCGCCCGCCAAATCGGCGCCGCACGTCGCGACTCGACCGAACATGACCACACGATAGCCTACATCTGGTGATTTTCCATATCACCACCCGTAAGTAATTATACATCACCATGATAAGCACCCGGCTCGCGTCGCGCATTGCTTACAACTTCGTCTACGGCCTACTCTGCTTCATCTTAACCGCCTTGCTCCTCGTCGTCCCCGGCGATTTCATCCGCCAGGCCCTGACCACCACTCACCAGGTCATCAACCTCATCGTCATCGCCATCGTCTACGTCATCACCATCATCATTGTCCTATTCGTCTACCTCCTCAGACTTTACGTGACCCGCACCGTGCTCGCCTCCATCCCCAAACCATGGATCCCCACCGAGAAGGGCGATGTCAACAACGAGGTGCGCAACATGATTGTCGGAAGCCTGAGCGATAGTGCTGCCATAGCTTGGAAAGCCCGCCCACGGGTTATTACGCCTGCCGAAGCTCTGTCGATCGCGGCAGATGGCGCTACAGCCGTCGATAATGCAGATATCGGGCAGATTAGGGAAGCCCGTCGATCGCTTCAGCTATTTAGATCGAAACCTCCGGCGGCCGTGGGCAATGAGGTGTCTACTACTTCGCCACAGCCGCGACCTGTTTGGGGTGAAGTAGAGCACTACGGATGGGGCTCTCCCGCATCGCCAGACCTGCCGAATCTCCAGTATGCCACCGTATTGGCAGAGCTACCAAACCTCATCGAGGCCAAAGCCGTCGCACAGGCCCCTCCAGATCCGGATTCGGCGCTGACGCCTCCAGTTCTAGATGCCGAAGCCGTGATGCTGCTTCAACGCGCTCCGAACTTGACTATGCGGGGCTACATAGCGCACCTCACCGAACTTAACGTCTTACCTACTTCGCAGGATCTTGCGCACTTCCTAGATCTGTACGAGCGAGTTCGATTTTCGGGTCGTCCTATGTCCAATGCGACTTTTAGGCGACTCATGCATCTCTTTGCCGAGCTACTACGCGCTATGCGGCCACTAGACCCGGCTGTGCTCTACGATTCGCGAGACGACGATAGCAGTAATTTCCGCTTCGATGGGCACATCGACGACGACGCCCCACAGGATTCCAACCCGACGACACGCACGCCGAGCATCCGCAGCGCCTACAGCTTTGACCGGAGTAGCACGCATTCGTCGCACCATCGCACGGCGCGACTGGGTGTGCGGAACTCATCGGTTGGCACGCGCTATCAGTATCGCACGGCACCCACGACACCACGGAGCAAAATCGAGGAGACGTGTGGTTCACGCTCTCCGAGTAGCGCTAGTAGCGCGAGCAGTTTTACGCAGTCCCGGCGGCCGTATTCTGTCGGTCAAACATCGAGCGTGAGCCTCGGATCCATGTCCCAGGGGTCGGTGATTCGACTTGCTATGGCTCAGGACACGGGGAATTTGCCTTATGTGCTACGATTGACTGATACGCTTTGAGGCTCAGCGTACTGTGGGATGATGGAATAGGAGGACGAAAAAACAATCGGAACAGGAATACCCCTGAGAGGGAGAAGAAAATTTGATCATCCAAGAAGCGGTCTTCCTTACTACATTGCGAGGCGCTCATACTCGAGTGTACGGCACCATGGGCGCATATGGGAATGGAATAGAACAGGTAAAACTAGCAAAGTCACGCGCAAGCTAAATGACATATCACCCCTACGTTACCATAAATCAATTCTAAATACCCCATCATGTTTAAATAATTGTAAAAAAATCTAAAACATCGTAAATTTGAATACTGCAAATGCTACAGAAACCACGACTGTAGACTTTAAAACACCGTATTTAAGTTTTAGAAGTGATTGAATAACTGCTGTAGGTGGTGGTGATAGTAGCAGTAGTAGGTATGTCATTTAGTTTGCGCATAACCTCGACTGGCATACTCTCCCATGACCACGTCCGCTTATGCGACTGGGTTGCTTGCAACCCTTGTATTACGAAGGCAGGGGGATTGATTGATAGGAGTAAGTTTGCGATGCGGTTGACTTGATTTTTCACGATCAAAAAAGTTTCCTTACTTGATAACAGACTTTAATTAAACTTGACTAAGTCAAGTAAACCTACAACCTCGAAACAACACCCAACCCTATGCGTTCCTATTTATACAGTATATGCACGTCGCCGTGGCGCACTTCGTGGCCAAGGGTAGGGTAACATGGCCATGAACGACTCAACCTCTCCGTGACATTGGACTAGTTGGTATAGGTCTACGACACACTTGTCGCCCGATTTTTCGCAAGCCGTGAGGTATAAGCCCACACACGCCTTAGCAAACCGGGTCATATCTCTCGGATCGCCCTTAATGTTGAGCGGTCCACATCTCGCTATTTGGACAAATCCGCCCCCGAGCCAGTCTTTTGACGACTCGTCATATACTCGCATGCCTTTGCGGCCCTGTCGGACGGAAGCTAAAAAGTCCACATGTTGGCGCCCGAACGACGCTACGTAGAAGTAGGCCTCGTCACCGCCGAACTGGACAAGCAACCTGTGCTGCCGCTCTTGTTTTTCCTTCTTAAAGGCTAAAATGATGGCGTCCCGCTGACTATAGATCAGGGTTTCCAGCTCAGACGTGATCTGGCAAAACAGCTGATCGCTGCTCATCGTAGACCGCCGCTTAGCTTCTACGATGAAGACTATGTTAGTCGTGTCGAGTGCGCCCGCCCTAGTCCGATGGAACGGCAAGTACATGTAGCCGTCGACACAGGCAGTGAACTTGTATTTCGTATCTATGCTGAAAGGCTTCCGATGGCTGATATATCGGCTGCCTACCCGTGGCAGAGGCGCTATGCTCACTGCATCATGGCTGTAGGTAATTACCGTGCTGACGAAGTTGGAGAGATATTGTGTGTTGTTTGGATGTATGTCGTGTATCTGTGTGTGCAGGAGACGGAAGAGGCCAAGCTCCTGGTCAGGCACATCGCCGCAAAAGTTAGGCGGAGGTACGCCATAATGGCATTCATAATGCACGGCCTTGCATAAATTGAAGAGCTGGCGAAATGGGACTCGCTCTTCGTACCATCCACAAGGACCAGGCAGTGGGGCGTTTTCATAAGTCCTTGGATCTGGCTCGCCCCGGAAGAAGATCCTGTTCACAAGATCCCAGCACCAGGTACTAATCAAGCCGGTGTCTAGGAGAAAAGATTCTGGTTCTTCATCTTCTAAATCGGTTCGAAATGCGCGGAACATTAGAAACTCCTCAAACATAAGTGTTGATCCAGATGCTTCGTCTTGATCCCCGTCAATTGAGCCCGTATCATCTTGTTGGTTGTTGTTTGCGTTCTGCGAGCGAAACTTGTGAAGGTGGTATAGTGTCTGTAGGTATACATAGCAGCTTAGTAAATACCAGGTACGAATTACATACCAAATAGTCCAAGCTCTACCCCAAAAAGATGCCAGTCCCACATTATAACAGTTATATAATGTGTTGGTCGAGTGCAACTGACCCATTAGACGAGACTGACATCTTTTTAGGGTAAAACTTAACAGTATATAACTAGTGGGTGGGGAAGCAGACTAACATATTTCCGTCGCTGATCATCAGTGTAGCAACGTCTGAACTCTCCTTGCCATGCCACAACCGTATCTGGAATTCTGGACATGATAGATCTTGCTTCGTAACGTGAAGGGGTAAAATAATGAAGGTAAGAGGTTAAGGATGGAGACAACCTTCAAGCAAAAACTAAGTATGGTTATATAAACAAAATAATTGTTTGCTACTTGTTTGTTTGCTTGTTTGTTTGCTTGTTTGTGTACCTATGCAGCTGGTACTAGTGGCTTAGGTAAGTCTAGCTTCAAGGGATGTGCCAGACAGGTCCGGTATCCTTCTCTCATATGAATTTCCCGCCTGTACAGATGATATACATACAAGCAGCCGAAGCAGTGCCTTCCTAAGTCCTACGTATATATTCCGTAGCAGCAAGTTATACAACGTAGAGAACACATGCATTTATAAATCCAAGTGCACAATTAACTGCTCGTATAACCTTTGAACTACTAGGTAAGTAGCAAACTATTTATACCGATAGCTTAATCAATAAAGAAACGACGCTATTAATTCATTACCTAGTTACATGGAAGTAAGTTATAAGCGTATGTTGACTATATAAATAAATTGGTGGCATACCTAGCCAAAAAGGGTGGCAGACGCAGGTAGCCTGACAAAGGAACCGGGCTCCGGGATCTACGCCGGCCGCAGGATGACGCCAGAGCTGCCTGCAGCCCTGCTCCAATATTGACCTTCCCCCTTCTCTCATGAATCAATTCCATCACCCAACGGCGCCATCTCGATCGAGGTCATTAAGTTGACCATCCTGTTGGTAATCACTCTTTTCGTTTCGTCGTATTTGCCCTTCGAATTACTTTTGTCACCCAGCCTCGAGTCGCATATCGCATTCGAACCGCCTCCTTCCTCTCGCTTGCCATGTCGTTCGACCAGCTTTCCTCGGTAGAGGCCGGCCGCCGGTCAAACAATGGCGCCTACTCCGACGATCCCGAGTTCTCCAGCCTCTCGCAGGGCCTGATGAACCAGCTGTTCCACCTGCAAGGCAACATCTCAAAGCTGCGCACCGACATTAGCCTCCTCGGCACCAAGCGGGACAACCCGCGCCTGCGCGAGCGCGTATCTGGCGTCCTGGAGGAGTCCACTACACAGTTCAAGGACGTCGGCGAGGGTGTAAAGAAGATTCAGGGTTGGGGCGACGTCACTGTAAGTGAAATCCGGCATCGGCAATACCGTCTATGCAATGATGAGGTATAGCTGACGACTCCGTCGTGAATCCAGCCCACGCAGAAGTACTCCCAGCAGAAACTCTCCCGCGATTTCAAGGCCGCTCTCGCCGAATTCCAGTCGTTGCAACGGACCGCCCTGGAGAAGCAGCGCGCCTCCGTCTCCGCAGCCAAGGTCGCTCTCGACAACGAGGCCACCGGGGAGGCCGGGGCTGCCGGCCAGCACGGGGAGCAGCTCCAGCTCCAGCAGCAGGAGCAGATCCATCTGGCCCCGCAGGACGAGGTCGACTTCCAGGATGCCCTCATCAGCGAGCGCGAGGACGAGATCAGACATATCGAGGAAGGCGTGAGCGATCTCAATGTCCTCTTCCAGCAGGTCGCGCAGATCGTGAGCGAGCAGGGCGAGCAGCTTACGACGATAGAAAACAATGTCGTCAACGTCCGTGATGACACGCGCGGGGCGGACGTCGAGCTGCGGAGCGCCGCGCGATATCAGAAGAATGCACGGAGCAAGGCCTGCTGCCTGCTTCTGGTGCTGGCTGTCATTCTGACTATTGTGCTGTTGGCCGTGTTTTTGGGATGAGGGACACGCCTGTCTCTTTCTTTTTTGTTGAGTAGACTTACGGCCTATGGATTGGTGTTTGGCGTTCCGGGGATCGAGCAGGGAGGGCATGATTGACCAGGGGCAATACTGTGTTTGTTATGCTTCGAAGTACCGCAAGCCGAATATACCTCGCCTTGGTTTATATATATTATCGATATGTATTCCTTTTGCATATCTACAGAATACTGAGCGACCGTTTTCTGGCCTGGGCCTGGATATATATGTGTACATGATAGTATACAAGTGATATACGCTGCTTTGATATTGAGAATGCTATAGTTAGTTGATGTTACAACTATGGCTTGTCCTTCATCTCTGCACTGAGACCAAAGTAGTGGCAGGCTGACTTGTGTTCTGCCCAGTCAGTTAAGAGCCTCAAGCAGAAGAGGTACTCTAGATGTTCTCCGCTTCCACAGATTCCATCCCATCACAACCACGACCTCCTCCTAGGTCTTCTCCTTTCCCAACACCCGCCGCCGCGGTCGTATGATGGAGAATTCAACACCGGTACATCTCTCCCGTAACTTCGACTGCACGGGCATGAACGCCTTCAGCCCCCTCGCGAACCCGGCACTCGTCGCCGAGGAGGCAAGCCAGTACAGGTGTAGCGCGGCCGGTAGGTCCAGTGTTGCCGGCCCGATCACGGCCGCCAGGCCGACCATGCTCACGTAGAATGTGGCTTTTGCTCGCTCCCCGAGCCGTATTCTATGGCCTGCCCCGGACAGGGTTTGCGCGTGTACACTCCGGGGACGTCGCCCCATTGCCACGCGCAGCCGGTCAGAGAACTGCTCCCCGGACTTGGGGAGTAGGTTGTAGACCAGCGTTGCGGAGAGAAGCAGGGGAAGGACGTGATATGGATCCGCGACCGTTAGGTCCGTGAACCACAGGCATCCTTCGATCCTCAGGCTCGGATCTACGACCGCCACCGCCGTGCGCGCCGTCTCCGCCACCGAGGAGAGCGTCGCGGGGTCAGCTACAGCGTCCACGATATCGTCTGCTGGGGCTAATGTCGCGGAATCCATTGTGTCCCCAGCAGGCCCGGCTATCAACGATCCGATCAAGCCCCTCGGCCCACCGCACAGCCGTCGTACGCCGTCGATGGCCAGCAACCAGACCGGGAAGCTCGCCACGCCACTATACAGTCGCCACTCCTGCAGGCCTAATTTGCGGTAAATGCGGCGCAGGACCCGGTCCTGTCTTTTCTGCACTTCGGACAGGTTTTGCGAGCGGGCGACCTCCTCCCGCGAAACGTCGTCCTGCAGACGCGCGTTCCATGCCTGGAGCAAGGGCCCGGACTCGGTGCGCCGGCGGAGAATGCGTTGCGTGTAGACCTGGAAGGGAAGTCGGAAGACGGCCCCTACGGCGAATGCCACTAAAGGAATAGTGAGGAACCATGGTAGGCCTGAGATAGTGTGTGTCTCGATGATGAGATTCTGTGTCCCTTCTATGGCCGTGCCGAGGGTCGTCTGCCAGTGGTAGGATCGATGGCTACGGTGGACGTATTGGATGTGATTAAAATGGTGTGAGGATAATGAGGGGCGGGTGACTCGCAGGAGATGAACACTCCGTATTGAGCTCATTTTGTGGTTCGTTGAGACGCCCTTCTCTCATGAATGAGTTTGGGTGAGAATTGACTTATGGCTTGTGTTATATTGGATGGAGATCGTGAAGTGAACCTTGGAAGGGTGGTCTCATGATAAGAATACCTAAGTCATTGAAAGCCAATCGAATCTGATAATGATTGATTATACAAGTATTGACAAAGGGTAACAACCTTACTAACTAACCTAACATGTTATTTCTATACATCAAACCATGAACTTTTAGTTGTGAACTCTACGAAGTAAGTACTATATTGCTGGTAGGGCCGAGCTATAAATGCCCCACATCTGCAGGGGTCTTGTGGGGTACACATAACAGTCTACTGACTGCCCGCCCACTTTACTTGGGGGGTGCGAGTCGAACCCGAATTAGATCCGCCACAGCCAACTCCGACGTCCTACTCCTCGACTCGAAGGTGCCGAGCACCTCTTAGACATGGATCCTTTGACATTGTTGGTTACGGGTGCTGTCATCGGCGTAAGTCCCTTCGCCGCTATTGCGCTGTGGCATGTCGTGCCCATACTATGTCATGCATTCTCCGCGACTTTGGGATCGTGTGTCGGCTGGTACCTGCGAAGAAAAACCGATGGGCGTCGTGCCCTGATAATACGCGCTACCGAGGACGGCGAGGCGAGACTTCGAGACAAAACCAAATCCAGCAGTAAATCGACGGGCGCGCCTGATGGCGGGGAGAGGGAGCACACTGGGGAGAACGACGGAGAATGGGATGGTATCGTTGGGTTCTTCCACCCTTTCTGCAATGCCGGCGGCGGCGGCGAGCGTGTCTTGTGGGCCGCCGTGCGTGCAACCCAGCAGAGGTGGCCTAAAGCAAAGATTGTCGTCTACACCGGCGATCATGACGTTTCCAAGGAGAAGATGCTCTCTCGTGTCAAGGTTGGCTCAACCTCTAGCCATCAGTGCCCGCGAATGCCTACTAATCCACCTTCTTTCTATAGAACACTTTTAGCATCGATATACATCCCCCTACCATTCACTTCCTCTACCTCTCCACCCGACGATGGCTCCTCGCGTCTACTTGGCCGCACGCAACATTGCTGGGACAATCTATAGGCTCGCTGGTCACGGGGTGGGACGCTTTCTCTCTTCTTGTCCCCGACATCTTCATCGATACGGTCGGCTACGCCTTCACCCTCGGCCTGAGCAAGCTGCTATTTCCAAATGTCCCTACCGCTGCTTACGTGCACTACCCGACCATCTCGACAGATATGCTCGCTTCTCTTGATCCTAAGAGTGCGGTTGGAAATCAGGGAGTCAATGCCGGAAAGGGGATCGGGTTCAAGGGTACCGTCAAGCGACATTACTGGAAATGGTTCGCCTCCCTGTATTCACGCATGGGAGCCTCGGTTGATGTAGTCATGACCAACTCGACCTGGACACAAGCTCACATCCAGAGCCTTTGGGGTCCTCTTCGTGAACAGAGAAACCGCCAGCATCAGATCGCCGTGGTGTATCCACCGTGTGCGGTCAGTGATATCGAGGAAGCCATCGAACTATCTGAAAAGAGCGAGAAGAACCGCGAGAAGTGCATAGTGTACATCGCCCAATTCCGACCCGAGAAGAACCACCAGCTCATCTTAAACTCGTTTGCCGAATTTATCAAATCCGACTCGCCGGCCAGCAGAGACGCCAAGCTTGTACTCCTCGGTAGTGTCAGAGACGACAACGACTCACGGCGCGTTTACCAGCTACGACTTCTCGTCAACGAGCTCCACATCAAGGACCGCGTCGTCTTCAAGCTCGATGCTCCCTGGTCTGAGGTCCTCGAGTGGTTAGGCAAGGCCTACGTCGGCGTGAACGGCATGTGGAACGAGCATTTCGGCATCGGCGTGGTCGAGTACCAGGCTGCTGGTCTCATCTCCGTCGTCCATAATAGTGGAGGCCCTAAGCTTGACATCGTAACTGATGTCGATGAACAGCCGACAGGTGAGTCGAGTCGAGTGCAGGGCTCGGTCAGATGTGATGCGTGTGCTAATTAACGATGGGCAGGATTTCACGCTACCACCACCACGGAGTATGCCGAGGGCTTCGAGAGGGCCTTTTCCCATCCTAACCCGCTTGCCGTGCGACTGAGAGCGCGGAAGTCGTCCCAGAGATTCACCGAGGAGGAATTTGCGAGACGGTGGCTGGTCGAGTTGCAGAAGCTCGTCACGGCGAAATCATTGTGATTTTAATTTGGCCATGAGCGGCATAGATGATGATGTATGGCTTGTTAGTTGTTGCATGGTGGGCGATACCCCTGGAATTTTTTAAAAGGCATGGGAATGGGGTTTCGGAGTTTAGCTGTGCCTCGCTTTGCTTGGGATCTCTTTAATGGAGGGATGGGAGGAATAGAAGATGAAGACGATGAGGAAGAGACATGGGTACCGTTTAAGCCAGATCTGTGCGTTCTAGAGCAGGGCGAATGCGAAAATGCTCGTAATAAGAGAATGTCGTATTACAGAGATGCGCCTATTGACAGCAAAGTGGATAAGAGGAGGATAAGATGAGAGCGAGAGCGACATGCTCAATATTCTGATTTTACCCCTTGAGATGGGGCGTGTTAAGGATACATAGAGAAATTATTCTAGCCTAGCCCTATAGACGAGCTGATTATACGCCAATATAAATAGGTACCTATCTATCTATGTTATTCTATTCCCTATGCTCTTACATAAATACAGAACCCGATTGTACTCTACAGCGTTAGTCCCCCACTGGCAACCTGTCTATTCTCGGAAGCAGCCTCGAACCGGCCGTCGGGTCGAACCCGGACCCCTTGCACGGCGCTCGCGGCCAGCGGCACCCACGTGACGTTGTGGCCCTTGGCGGCTAGGCTCGCCGCCACGGCTGTGTCGAAGCCGACCTCCAGCACCGCCGTGTTGGGTATCAGCTGGTCGTGCACGCGCATCGCCCCCACGGCCTCGCCCATGCTCTCATTGAGCTCCAGCACGCGCCACGCGACCTGCGTCGTCGCGCTGATGATCCGTGATCCGCCTGCTGCTCCCACGGCAGCGAATAAACGGTCGCCTTTGTCGTTGTTGTTGTTCTCGTCGGGTAAGGTGATGATGAGCGGCGTGATGGAAGACAAAGGTCTCTTCCCCGCCCGGATGAAGTTCGCCGGGCTCGGCGGGAATCCGAACTCGTTCCGCAAACCGGGGATCGAGAAGTCGTTCATCTCGTTGTTCAGTATCACGCCCGTAGACGGAACCATGAGTAAGTTTCCGAAGAGAAGATTGATCGTCGTCGTGCTGGAGACCGCCATCCCGGTACCGTCCGCTGTTGTTATGTGCGAGGTCCCATGTCCCGGCGCAGTGTATCTCATCGGGGTACCCTTCCCCCCGGACGCATAGTTCTCTACAGGCTGGGTACTGTTGTCGAGAATGTGCGACCGCGTCGCCGCTGCGCGTCGCGAGGAGAGCATGAGATCTTCGTACGCTGATACCTTTACAAAGGCGGGGTCGCCCAGTTCTTGCCGCGCTCCGTACGCGAATCGCATCGCCTCGTCGAAGCGGTGCATCGTTAGGTTGAAATCGGCTGTGTCTTCTGTCGAGTACCCTTCCATTGTCTTGAGTGCGCTGAGGCTAACTGCTCCGCTTGTTGGCGACCCCATGGAATAGACGTTGAAGCCTCGGTAGGTGATGTTCAGTGCCTCCCGCTTGATGGCTTTGTACTCAGCGAGGTCTGACAGCGTCATGGTACCGTTGTACTTTTGGATAGTCGCAATCGTTGCTTCGGCTATGCAGTAGTTAGCTTGGATGAAGTTGATTGAGAGGTTGCGAAAGGAGTGACTGACCTATCTCTCCCGTGTAGAACACATCGGCGCCGTGCTTGGCAACCTTTTGCAGTGTCCTGTGTTTTTGTCAATTTCCTGCTGTCTCTTCATTTTCATCATCTCCGGGTGGTCCTTACTCTCCGTAGCGTTTCCTGTACATGGTTTCGCCCATAGTCAGGAGGGTACCTGCGCCCAAGTCAGCCAATAACTCCGGCGAAGTCAAGACGAAATAGAAGAACTGCACCATTAGGAGCGAAATCTTGAGCCCACGACGGGTCTTCCACCAAGAAGTTCCAGCCCGAAGCTTGAACGCCGCCTTCCATATACCGTATCGTATCCTCCGTTACGGTGAAGCCGTTCTGAGCTACGAGAGCAGCTGGTTCGACGACGGTGTGCCACGGTAGAGCGCCAAATTTCTGATGTGCGAATTCCAATCCCCTCAACTCGCCCGGTACACCAGCCGCCAAGCCCCCGAACACACTGCCCTTTACGTTGTCTCTGTACATGTCCTCAAAGGCGGCTGCGGGGGCCGACTCCCGGTAGTCGATCGCGGTGTACTCCCCACTCTCATCCCGGATCAGAGCGAAGCCTCCGCCACCTAAGCCCGAGTGGTACATGCCGATCACGCCCACGCACAGCTGGGTTCCTATGAATGCGTCTACTGCATTTCCCTAAGATATGTTATCATCATGTATCGAATGATTCATAACTGACCTGGAGGTCATCGCGATGATATGCCAGAGAACAACTTCAAAGGCTTTTCAAAGACTACTTACTCCGAGGGCCAATAGGTCGATGCCGATTTGGCTGCAGACTTCACTTTCGCACGCGACGGCGCCCCGGCGGCCAGATGCGACGGTTTCAAGCACGGCCTGTCCGGTGCTTTCCCATTGGCGATTGGGGAACGCATTGCTGGGTGATGCTGCCAACAGCAGAAGCAGTAGGCTCTGCGGCAGATCGGACAATGGTTCTAGTGTTGTTAGTTGGTGTCGGTGGTACAAGGATGATTGAATACATACTCATTGTAGTAAGACCACACGTGGATGGACTCGGATGGCCTGAGATGAGTTGGGCAGTCTCAAGCACATGGACGAATGCTGCGAACAAGACGGCTTCGACAAAGACGAAAACAGATTCTCAAGCACTAAGTGACTGCCCTCTCAACAACGCTAAACAGGAACTCCGAAATCATGGGACCTGGGTCGCGAGTAAGACTTATTAATGATAAAGATACCTAGTGAGGCGAGGGTACGAAGTAGAGGTAGAACAAGTTCGATGCTTGCCCCATATTCTACTGAATCAAGCATAGGCTCGAAATCAGATCTTCGGAAAGATATCTCGAACCAATCTAGAAACCAAAGAAGGTACTTTTAATCAAGTGTGGTAATTAGTAGATTCGCATGTACACTTGCACCTAGTTAAACTTTAATCTCTGATGTACACGTGAGCTTGATAAGGAATTACCGGATGCGTTAGCTTAGAGGTCCTGATGTGGAGTTGCCGACCGAGCTGCCGCTTGCCGCCCGAGACAAATTGGAGGCCCGGTTGACCGATAGCCGCTGCCGTCGGGGTTTAGAGAGTTGGTTCATAACTCATTCCATGTTAGTCAGCTCGTATATGATACATTATCATGCAGACACATTATCGCATGTAACAAGATTTTATGCTCTATCATGGTATGTACAACGAGGGAATTGTGTTCTTTCTGTTCCCTTTACTTGATGCCAATTTCTACCAGAGTTCACCTACATCTACTACACCTGGTAATGCTCTTCTGCTTCTCATTCGGCGTGACTGCTATTGTCTTCACCATTACATCTTGATACAAGTATTGACCGATGCTTTACTTCAGTATGCAGCAATAATAGGTTGGCGAAGCATATGTGATAATGGCTAGAAATCTATGGGCTTGGAAGGGTGTTCAATTTGCAATAATCTCCGAGGGCATTAAGGAGGCTATACAAGTCCAGTCGTCTCTTTCAACTTTCGCGGCAATCTAGTCTTATATGTACAAAAGCTTCGCTATTGCTGCTTGGTTTCGTTCGCATCTAGCCTGTCTCGTCCCGTACTACCTGTCTTCGTGATTAGGCAAGGACGGGTAGCTGAGTCTGCGATCTGCCGCTCATATGAGTATTAAGCCCGTGCGACAGCGTATCAGCTTAGGAATACTAACATCAAGCTTACTTATCATACAAGCCACAAGCAAGATTGTTAAGTTCAGTCTTCACTGTGTCAAACACAAAATATGAATACCACTCGCACAGCTGCTTTTCCTGCCACTCGTAAACTATCTGTCATTATAAAAACCCAAGAAAAATTGGGACTATCGTCGATTGTAATGAACAATTTAACCACAACTATACTTTAATAACCACGTAGACTGTAACCCGTAGAAAATTGGATTCTGATGTGCAAGTCAGGAAAAACAAAGTTGAAGAAAAAAAAGAAAAAAGAAGAAAAAGAGAAAAGGGGCAAATAGGTGAATAATCCCTTCTTCTTAGGTCAAACTAGGCTCAGGAGACCGTTTTTAATTAGAGATTATGTTAGTAGTATGATGTTCAAGAGAGTATCATATTTTCAAGACCTTCTCAACCCTTCACACTCATAAAGTTCTAGGAGTAGAGTAAATAAATACAGTGAACGTTAACACCCTATTGCTTCCCCTTGCTTTCTATCTCTAACACTAGCATTCATACTACTAACACCCATTTTGCATTTCTACGAGCAATCATCTCAACCGTGACACACACTAATGTATCCAAGGTGCCTTCGGCTCGTTCCTCTATATAATGCGCAAAACTAGGAGCTCTACGCTTGATCCTAAAATAGTCAGCAAAAAAAAAAAAAAAGTAGCACGTTACAGCAAATCACGTGTTGCTACCAAAGCCTGCGCACTTGATCTCTTCCCCGCTATCCGTCTAAAAATTATTCCATGCCTCAGTAGATGCGCAGCAAGCTATAATAACCAGATAAGTCCACCAGATTAGGTGGTCCTTGGTCGGCGCTATGACAACCCCCAATGAGTAAGGAAGCTTGGCTTTCGCTTTATAGGATTTCCCTTCTGATAAACTTGTACTCAAAGTGAATCATAGTCCTAACAGAAGGTTTGAAAAGTTTAATTTCTATGGAAAATGTAGAACGAGTTTTAGGAAATGTGCGACGATGTGCAGCATCCGTAATACTGACTAAGACGAGTATATCTTCGTCGAAATCAGTCTGCGATTTGCACGCGGGCGAAAAGAGCCCCCCCCCCCCCATTTTTGGGAGGTGTACGCAATCGAATTGCTCTTCTGAACCTCATGTTGCCCAGGCTGTCTAATTGTCACCTACTGGGTAAACCACGTTGCATACAACCAAATAATACGCAGCGAGCTACTTACCCTCTTATCCTTACTCGAGATTGCTGGCGTGCGCGAGGTCGAAAATGGCGACTCATGCGAGTCTCGAATTGTAAATATAGCTCTTTCCGCTTTGCTACATCAAGCTCTTGCTAACTATGCTAGACCTTCCTGTGGTCCTTGATCTCCAACCAGGCGTTATCGAGGCCCGTTTCTGTGAGCCTTAATGTATTGAAATCTCTATTCGGCAAGTGTTAAACGAACTTCCAACTGAAGGAAACTGGGATGAAAAGTTCAAGTACCTAATTTCTTGAGCTATATTTTTCAACAGCAAGTATTGTTCCATCTAAGGCATGTCGAATGAATGAGTGTAAAAAGGGTGCCAAGCCTAAGATCACAACTATGAAGCACTTTACAATTACGTTACTGTGTCACTTATTATTACGTATAAAAAGTGAGTGCTGGAATTGGTTATTATAAGGCTATCGTTTTCCTCTTGTGACTTTGCTTCGGTCGGAGAGTATAGCGTTGAATATCCATTCCGGGTCGGTAGCTTCAATATTTGTCAGTTTCCTGGTGTCAAGTTAGTACAAGACATCTACCAGTTGCTGTCGGTCGCGTCATCGTGGATGCTATCATCTTGCTGTTCCATTATTCGTATCGTTGTTAGGCTCGCTAACTGTGCGAATGCGACGAAAAGGAGTACCTCCATACGTTCATTTGATGGACATCTATGCTACAAATGAGCGAATGTAGAGTTCAACGAACTGAAGGAGCCCCTGATCTAGGAGCTACGTTGAAACGGGTCTGGTATATAGGCATCTACAATTTGGGTGAGAAGAATGGTGACAGATCCGGTTCCTTTGATCGACCCTGTAGCTGCCTTAAACAACAGAAAAGAATGGAAGATGAAATCAATGTCCATGGCTCCCTTTCGGTTGTTAAGTTTTTGTCGAAAGAAAAGACCTGCTTGATGTGCATAGGGAAATATTGGGCTTTCTGCTGCGCCAACCTGCTTATGAGCTTCCTGTTTACTATCATGCTTGAAGATGAAGCTACGTAGTATCTGTGAGAGTTGCTTATTTTAGACACCTGAATACACCGATTCATATGTTTTGAGACAATTATAGCAATACGATTATATCTGTGATAAGTCAATAGTGGAAGGCTCTTGGCTTGCTACCTAACTTCTGCATGATACAAGACCTCTTCTTCTGTTGTCTCGTCTAACTCTTCCGTCGCGCACCTCAATGGTACACTATTCAGTCGTCATGGTTGCTAAGTTCATGCAGTAAGTTTCTCCCGTAATAGCAAAGTTTTGCGTGAGCATTTGATTTCCCGTTTACTAGACTTAGCGGTGAGGACCTGCATAGTTCTGGAAGCTGCCGATTCACATGGCCTACTAAATTTCTCTTGCTCGAATGATTGCCGCATGCACGCACTACACCAGCACTTATCCTGTGCTCCTGATCAGTGGGGGGCTATTGACGGAGTAAGTATCTCATCTGGCTGGGTTGGGTCGCCTCCTACAGGAGCGAGCTTATGTACCTAATGGGCATGGCTATAACTACTCTGGCTTGCTAGCATGACATTCAGCGAGAGAGACGATATGTAGGTTAGCCGGACGTGAGTTGCTTACTGATGTACCTTGAAGACATGTTATTGTAGAGGCTGTGCCTACGGTACGCTCATGGCGCCGCCCGGTAAAAATAAAATGCAAGGATTTTGGAGAGTGACCTACAAGAAACCCCTGATTTCGCTTACTCAGGAACCATGAGGGGATCAGGATTGTCTTAAACTTGTCATTATAGGCGCCTGCCCTCGTTCAATTCGCCAGAAAAAGCATTCGATTAGAATCCTAACAATGCTATATAGCGGTGAGGCTGTTATAGCTGGAGCGAGCCATTGCCCCCTCACCTGCGTCGAAGTCGTTATTCCCAAGTACTTCGTCATCGTAACCGACACGGATCGTAAATAGAGTGCCTCGGTTGGGTAGGCTTGGCGGTGACAAGAAATGCCGTATCATAGGATTAGTATTGATTGGAGCTATCAGGGAGAATATTGGAGCCGTTATCACCGCCTACGTCCTTTCCACAGGCAAAAGTTTCGATAGCTATAAGTTGTCAAGCATGACGCCTTAGGCGTACTAGGAATCCGCGGGCCGCGAGACGCCAAGAAACTCATTCCCGTCTAAGGTTGAAGTACTTTGTAGAAGACGAATCGTGCTGATGCGATTAGCAAATGCCATCCTCAGAATAGACAGGCGAATAAGATGGGATAGACAAGTATCGACCGGGCTAACTTCCCAAAAAGGATTTATTGTTAACGGCGCACGGAGGCCGACTATCCCAAGAGATACATTTTACCAAGAAATAGCTGCCTTGGAGCTACTTCTAATAATGATAGGGGAATATCTCTAGTTACTAAGCGTCTAACTTGGCATCCACCTGAATTTCACAAGGCGCGCAAGCTAAGCGGGATGCAATGTTTTATAACTCAACCGTGCAAAATGCTGCACAATGGAGCTACTTAGGGAGAGTGAGGTGGGGAAAAGAGAGCACCGGCGTAGGAAAAGCTCGGCGAATACTTAGTAGGCGGGTTGAGATGCCCACATTGGGATAAGAAAGCGAACTAACAACGAAATCCGTGGCCCGTCGATCATACTTACATACTTACCGAGGCCGGGAATCGGGATCGGTTTCGCTTGATGATGAATTTACATGACTACTTATATTAGAGGCGTGTATTTCACGCACGGTGATTATCAAAAGCCCTAATTTGCGAAGGGGAGAGAAACCTGTTCAGGGACTGGCGCTATCAATATGAGTATAGATTTACACTGACAATTATGATTGGCCTAACCGTAACTAACAGTTTACTACGTAATTCAGGTACACGCGGTGTCTTAAATACGCTTTGGGTAAGGGTTGCTAGGCCTTACCTACTTCGTACAGAGGCTGCTTGTTTAACACACAATGTCAAATTTCAACATTAGCCAAACAAATCGAGGTAGACTGAAAGGTGTACTTCACTTCATACAATAAATTAGCGACCCTAGCACCAGATAATGATTGTCTTAGTCAACGTCATTGGCTGCCGCAGTGGAACGGCCAATGGAACCTTCAATTGGACCGACGGATACACTTTGCGACAAAAATTCGCTACAATCCAACAAAACGGACACCCAGTAGAACCCGCCCTACGGTTTGAAAAGTCGGTCGACGTTCGCTTCTATGGATGTTTCCGACATTCCCCCCTGCCTACTTAACTTGACGTGTATGCACTGCAAACATCTAATCGTCGGACCTTTCCGGGTGGGTCGCCTCGTGGCTTGAAAGGTACCTACCTACCGTAGGTACCTAGGTAGTCACTGCTTATCTCACTACCGTACTTGTACTCAAGCTGGCCCTTTAAGATGGAGGCGACGCCAGATGCCTCGGCTTCTCAGCCTTACCCATCCCCACCTCAATGCATATCGTACCCACGTAGATATAGTTAGCGAGCCACACAACGACGCAATTGTGCGTTTGACCTCGAGTGGATCGTCCTCGGCTCGTCAGGCATGTCAGGGATTTCGGGGGCTGCTCCAGTCTTTGCCAGCATAGCTCCCGACCCTGCCAAACACGCGAATCCCGGCGTCACCGGCACCCACGCGCACCACAGGCACCACAGCGGGGTCTAGTATTGCTCCGATAGTGCATGCCCGTCGCAGTAGTGCCATGCGTCACGACGCCGTCTCCTCGGCACAGGTTGTGAAAACCATATATTATAGCTGTCCCCACGGTCGTCACTCCTTCATGTGAATAGTTCAGCCATTCAAGATACTTATCTAGAGAGAAAAATACGAAAATATGGCGACAATAACACCTATCCCATCACCACCAGGTCTGCCCATCGTCGGCAATGCCGCTCAAATTGACCCTGTCTCCCAACGCCGCTCCTTTTCCGATTTCGCTGACAAGTATGGTATGTGTTGACGAAATATGCAAGTAACAGCACGGGTGAACCCAACATACTCACACTTTTTGCAGGCGAGATTTATCGTCTACACTTCCCTGGTCAAAGGACCGTTGTCATGGCCAATAGCCACCGATTGATCAACGAGCTGTGCGACGAGAAGCGCTTCGCCAAAATACCAAATGGAATTCTCGAGGTTCGTCATTTCCCATTCCGTTGTGTATTGCTTGTTGCTCATCTGAAATGCAGGAAATTCGAAATGGTGTACACGATGGGCTATTCACAGTGAGTCTCATAACATTGGGGGGTTGGTCTGCTGCGTGCTAACGGCCATAATTAAGGCCAAGCCAGGCGAGGAGGCTTGGGGTATCGCCCATCGCGTATTGATGCCAGCGGTAAGTCATTTCATGCTATTATATACTGATCTTCGTACTAACTAGTGCTTAGTATGTTCTTCACCTTCTCTTCTATCCTGCTATGTTTAGTGGCAAAGGTATACAGCTTGAAAGGCTAAGACGGTACTGACACTCACAGATTCGGACCAGTGTCTATACGTGGCATGTTCGAGGAAATGCATGACATTGCAACCCAGATGGCACTGAAGTTCGCTCGCTATGGACCTAGCACGCCAATTCCGGCATCCGACGACTTCACCCGCCTGGCTCTTGATACGCTCGCTCTGTGCTCCATGGGTTTTCGCTTCAACAGTTTCTACACCAAGGAGCTACACCCCATGATTGAGGCTATGGGTGGCTTTTTAACAGAATCTGGAAAACGCCCTAATCGAGTACTGCCGTCTTTCTTTTACCGAGCCGATGATGCAAAATACTGGCAGGATATTGAAATCCTGAGAAATACGGCCCAAGAGGTTCTCGAATCGAGAAAGAAGCATCCCGATGACCGCAAAGATCTTCTCAATGCCATGCTCAAAGGTGTCGACCCAAAGACCGGAAAACATATGAGCGATTCCAGCATCATCGACAATCTGATTACGTTTCTCATCGCCGGGCACGAGACGACTTCCGGGACCCTCTCATTTGCGTTTTACAGATTATTGAAGAACCCGGAATCGTATCAGAAAGTCCAAAAGGAGGTCGATGAAGTTATTGGGAAAGGTCCTATCACAGTCGAACATCTCTCCAAGCTACCCTATATCACGGCTGTATGTATCTGCTTGTTCTGCACCAAGGAGCTTGGCTAATACCCTATTAGGTTCTACGTGAAACGCTGCGACTTGATTCACCTATTTCGGTATTTGGTGTGGTTTCCCTCGAAGACCAGCTGTTAGCTGGGAAATACCCCGTTACTAAAGACGAGCCGTTGGCCTTGTTCCTCGCCCGCGCTCATCTTGACCCGGCTGTCTGGGGCGACGATGCTAATGATTTCAAGCCGGAGAGAATGTTAGATGAGCCGTTCAATAAGCTACCGAAGAATGCTTGGAAACCATTCGGAAATGGAGCCCGAGCCTGCATCGGCCGACCCTTTGCCATGCAAGAAGCAATTCTAGCCATGGCTGTGCTCTTCCAGAACTTCAACTTCGTGATGCACGATCCCACTTATAATTTGGCTATCAAGCAAACGTTGACCATTAAGCCTGACAACTTCCTCATGCGGGCCATCATCCGCGATGGCATGTCGCCAACCCAACTAGAACACCGTCTAGCCGGCAGCGGCCTCGCCAAGGAATCATCCAAGTTACACACCGAGGATTCATCTGTAACAGTAGGAAAGGGACAGAAGCTTACCGTCCTATATGGCAGCAACAGCGGTACTTGCGAGTCATTGGCGCAAAGGCTAGCTAGCGACGCTTCTCGCCATGGTTTTACCGTTGATAAGGTAGACTGTTTGGATTCGGCTAACGGCGCGCTTCCAAAGAATCAGCCGGTGATCGTCATCACAGCATCATATGAAGGAGAGCCGCCCGACAACGCAGCTCTTTTTTGCTCCTGGATCGCTAGTTCTAAAGATGAGAAACTACTCGAAGGGGTAGAGTACGCCGTCTTTGGTGTTGGTCACCATGATTGGGCCCAGACGTTTCATCGTATTCCCAAACTTGTTGACACCAAGCTTGAGGAGAACGGAGCTTCCCGTATCGCAGATATGGGACTCTCGGACGCCGGGTCGACTGATACCTTCACCGACTTTGAAACATGGGAAGATAACGTTCTTTGGCCAGCCATTCACAAAAAATACGGCACTGAGAAATCGAACGACATGCAGTCTGCAGGCTTAAGCGTAGAAGTTACAAACCCGCGAACGTCGACTCTCCGCCAAGATGTCATGGAAGCATTTGTAGTGGAAACTCGCAAATTAACCGCCGATGGTGAGCCTGTCAAGAAACATATTGAGATTGCTCTACCCAGCGGCCAGACCTATCGATCAGGTGACTATTTGGCAGTTTTGCCTATCAATCCTAAGTCCGTAGTACAGCGTGTGATGCGGCGTTTCAAGCTGGCATGGGATTCCCATATCACAATCGCAGGTGCTGCCAACACGCCTTTGCCTACCGATACTTCCCTTCCAGCGCAGAGCGTCTTCAGCGCGTATGTTGAATTGGCCCAGCCAGCAACAAAGAGGGTAAGTACAACGATCACATTAACGGAACATATTCACTAACATTGAGAACAGAACATTGTTGCTCTGGCAGACACTGCCACTAAGCAAGAGGACAAGGACGCCTTGAAGAAATATGTAGACGAGGATTACACAGAGATATTAGAGAAGCGTATCTCAATCCTCGATCTACTAGAGAAATTCCCCGCTATCGAGCTCCCTCTAGGAATGTTCCTCGCTATGCTTCCGCCTATGCGTGTGCGACAATAGTAAGTCAATTCCATGCCCAAAGTAGAAGAAGTGCCGTTTTCGCTTACAATCCACAGCTCCATCTCCTCTTCTCCGCTGTGGAACCCGTCACACGTTACCCTGACGTTCTCCGTACTCGAAGCGCCCTCAAAATCCGGGCAGGGCACCCACGTGGGCGTCGCCTCGTCATACTTGGACTCCCTCGAGCCTGGTGACAAGCTGCACGTCGCCGTGCGACAGTCCCACGCCGCGTTCCACTTGCCGCAGAACCCTGAGAGCACCCCCGTCATCTGCATCGCCGCGGGAACCGGCATCAGCCCCTTCCGCGGCTTCATTCAAGAGCGTGCCGAGATGATCGCCGCGGGCCGCAAGCTTGCCCCGGCTCTACTTCTGGTCGGATGCCGCAGACCCGGCCGCGACGACCTGTACGCTGATGAGTTGGCGGAATGGGAGAAGGCCGGCGCCGTTACTGTTAAGAGGGCATACAGTCGGGACACTGAGAAGTCCAACGGAGCCAAGTATGTGCAGGACCTAGTTCATCTTCACCACGACGAGGTGGTGCCCCTGTGGAACCAGAATGCCAGACTGTATATTTGTGGCTCGCGCGCCATCGGTGAAGGCGTTAAGGCCGAGATCATCAAGTTGGTCCTGAACAAAGAGAAAGAGGATGGTAAGGATACTACTGAAGAAGGTGCCAAGGAGTGGTGGGAGGGGCTGAGGAATGTGCGATATGCGACTGATGTGTTTGATTAATTGACCTTAGAAGCATTGTCGCTTGTATACGACCGTTAGAAAATTGGTCGTTTATGATTGTATAGATATTAATGCAGCTCTGATCCCTTTCTTGGGCCGTGATCGTCATCATTGCCGAATCATATGAAGTAGAGCACCATACTAATACGAGTAAGCGATTCATTCTATCAATTAGGGGATGACTAAGCACGTAGCCAAAGGCAACATCTTAAACGATCGAAGTCATTACAACAAAACGATATCTGTACATGGCCAGACTCATGAAGAAGAAATTTACTTTCACTACAGGTTAGATCGAGACAACCTAGCCGCCAAACACCGCAAGCTTGAAACCATTGCCATGTGAGGAATGAAATATCTTTGGTAGGTGAAGGATTTAACAATGCAGCTCTCTTCGGAACAGCAGCTGCTGAGTAGTGCGATACTATAGAATACCATCGCTCTCTTCGGATCGGCAAATTCTCCAATAAGTGAAGACTTGCATCAGGGACTCTCGAGCGAACCACTACCAGAACAGACAGGGAGATCGAGTCGTATAATATATCCCAAGCTCGGAATAATGTTCTTGCATGGGACTTTCAATACAGTAAATGACAATATTATTTGGCTAATATTTATTCCGATAAAGCATACTCAGTCATTGAATTGTATTAAGAGAATCTCGTAACTGTCACTTGATTCCGTAGACTTGGGGTTATATTATTGCCGTTTCTTCGCATATTTGAAGTATGTATGCAGGCTACTAATATTTTTGACAGCCATTGTTCAGCATAGGGACGGAAAATCAGGGATATTCCCTTTCGCCTAGGGTTCAAAATGTTAATAAAATAGTTCAGTACTGTAATGGTAACAATGGAAGCTCAAGATACACTAATATATCTGTGCGGCCCGGTATTTTGAGCCTGAGGTGGATTTTAGGAAGCAGATTTTCAGAGCCCAGTTGTATCATCTATATTCTCTTTGGCATTTTACCTTCAGTGACCTGAAAGATACTATTCCCCCAGACCGCCTTCGGAATTATGACCTTTCTGACTTAAATCATGTCGGTTCCACGTATAGTTGAGTTGGCGCAGCCAATCGCCACCAACACGGCCAAAGTGAGTCAATACTTATCTGTCAACGATCTTCCGCAGCCTTCATTCAATCTGGATGTTCCTCTTAATGGACCAATACCAAAAGATGCAGCGCCGGAGATCATGGAATTACGTCTGTCGGTGCCTAAGGACACCATCGAGCTACGGCATCTCATGTTAGGACCTAGAGACTATCTGACATATGACTTCATCGTAAGTTAGGTCACGCTGCTTTATGAACCTTTAAGCCTACACAAAATTAACCCGATGAATAGCATAACACTCTCCTTCCACAGCAAGTGAGCACGCAGTTCGGTATAGCCCGAAATCTGCCTGTCGGTGGCGAAACAACTTTCGCGGAAATGGCTGCTTCCTCGGGCCTGGCAGAGAGCGACATCCGTAAGGTGATATATTACGCCGTGACTCAAATAATCTTCAAAGTGACCCGCCTAGGGGTGATCACGCATAGCGCTACATCGCGTCAGCTGGCTGAAGATTCTGACTATATAGAAAATAGGTTTCTTTCCGTTTAGTTTCTGACTTGGCACGGAAAGCTTTGTCTAACCAGTCAGTTCGTGAACAATGATGCGCTGGTCTTTGTTGTCAAACACCAACTCGCATTTAAAACAGTAATCCGTGACTACCTTATTGTGAGTTTGATAACAAGGCATTTGTTTCTTGGATTGAAAAACTACTTAAACACGTATCCTCTGGCTTCTCATTAAAGTTCTCTCTTTGCATCATCTTCGATTAACAAATCATCAACATAATACGCATCAAAACATACAACATTAGAGACATTGATTGTCCATACCTTTTTACCTCCTCGATCTTCATTAAGGCAAAAATCTTTAACCAATACAATGTCATCGACTCGTAGTAACCTAACGTTCGACTGGGTCGGCGTCATAGCAACCCATGGTACAATTAAAGTTCCGTGCGGAATCTGCGGCCTGCGACTTTCTGTTCATCATCCGCCAAAAGAATATCAGGTTGAGTCTTTCACTATATTGCCATGTGGGCACGCTTTCGGATACAAGTGCATCCAGGCCCTTTTTCAAATAGATGACTCGGCCTTATGCCCGTCTTGCGAGGTGTCTGCCAGACACAGTGGATGTGGCCACTTGGCAAAGCTTGGCAAAATGCAGCAAGAGGACAAGAACTTAACGTTGGAGATGGTAGATAAAGATGGCTTACCTGCTCTTTGCGACCATTGTGTAAGGAAACCGTCAAAGAAATCTTCCACAAAGAATTAGGTCGGTCTCCTGGAGGCGCACTGACTACGTCTATCAGAACCTCGTTCCACAGCCATCCTTATAACTTATCTAAGAGCCATCAAAGGCTGTGCGTAAAAGACATCCAATATTAGAATACCTGAGTAGCTAGCTAAACACTATAAGCGTGGCAAATCTGCCGTATAATTAAAACCCTAATCATAAGATGTCGCTAAAAAAGAACCTATCCTCCTTTCCATATTTCTCATGCAACCGACGTAGTATGTCAATTAGTAATCAACACATCGATAGTCGTGATGATAAGCTATTCACGAATCACAAGAACGCTATTCCTGAGATAGTTTGTAAATATTGCGAGAGATATGATACATTTACAGAAAGCTTCCTATGATTAAGCGTGATGAGTTAGTTAGCGGAACTCTTTGTATTGGCTATTGAACCCTACGGTTGGGATATGTGCTCTAAAATACGAGTCACTTGTAGAACATATATCCAATCACTAGTTCTAGGCTGCTGAGCAACTAGCATTGTGTCGCAACAGCTCACACATCCCAAGGCCCGGGGCCTACAAAACGTAATTCCTCGGTGTCCAAATGTATCTCAAAGTCAACATTTGACTGGAATCCAGCCTCTGTCATGGCTTTCAATCTTGCCGGCACTGACCCCTGGTTGATCGCTGCCTCGAAGGCGAGAAAATCTGTATACACCTCATCTACAGTAGGATAACCTGATTTATTTATGACACTCTTCGCGTAACTGATCCCATATCGATCCCAGCCCGCCACACGTCGGGCAAATTTATCGACAAAGTCATCGAATTGATCGTCCGGAATTGCGCGGTTGATCCCTTTATTGCGAGGCATGTCAGTCAAGAAGATGACTAGGGCGCCCAGCGTTGAACTTACATCCATAGAGGGCAGCTGTATCAGCATCGAAATCATCAGCACCGAGTATAATTTCCAGTGTTCGACCGCGGCCGACCAGCCTAGGCAGCATTCGCAGTCCTGAACCACCGGGGAACGCTCCTGAATATCATAGATAAGCCAAAATCTTTCGCAACGTGGGGATATCGATCATATCTTACCAAGACCAACTTCGGGCTGCGCAATGATAGCCTTCTCCCTACTGCCGAAGCGCACATCAAAGGCGGCTGATAGCTCGGCTCCACCACCACGGACTATGCCTCTGATTGCGGCAACAGTTAGCACGGGGAGGTCGGCTAGACGCGTGATATTCCCCCAATACGCGGGTCCAGCAAGGTCTGGCGAAATTGGGTTGATGATATCGAAGTGGGCGATGAAGAAATGCTCCGCGCTGGAGTCAAAAACGACAACCTTGACCTCTGGGTCGTTTGCAATATTGTCGATAAGGGAGAAGAATTCTTCAATAAAGGCATTATCCATAAGATTAAATGGCGGGTTTGAAAATGTTGCTCGCCAGTAGGATGGAGTTACTTTGGTGGTAGTGATTCGTGATCCAAGGGCGGTGGCCATCCAGGTCACCAGAAAAAGGAGGGTGGTATAATACATGATAAATGCGATATTCAGTGTAGACCATTAAGGGCTCTACCGATGTCTCGTGAAGAGAATAATAAAAGTGCAGAAAGCACCATATTTATACCTATTTTCTAGAGAACCCCTCCGAAGATAGGCTTTGTCGCTTACCAAGATACTAAGGTAATTGAAGCATTTGTAAGCTTAAGATAACTAAGGCCGTGAGGTCAACATGTAATCAATGAGGAGTTCTATAGCATACGAGTTTCGGCATTTTTATAAGCTCCACTTCAGCTGTGAGATGATACGAGGATCAGAAGGAGCAAAAGTGGCATAGGTCTTATCTAACATAAGCAGCAAGGAGGGATCTTAATTTTAAGGTATCTGTACCTAGAATGCACTCATTAAAGCTAGCAATTTACAGCCTTGTATCTGGCATTTCGTGCTATTATTTCATTCACATAGTCTTAAGAACATGGAAAGACATAATGTTGAGTTGATAGTTTCATATTGAAACGGCCACGAGTGATCGCAAACCCCGTGAACCCCAATCAAGGAGGAAATCTAAATATTACGCATCCCAGACTGGTAAAATTCAGCTAAATCAATGGGGACTCGCGTGATCGCGCAAAGCAGTAGATGATTAAGTATTTTAGAATGAAATCAACGATGAATTTATTTTCTAAACTAAGTGGTGAAGCCCAAAAACTGAGATGTGTGTGGTCAAGTCTGTACCATATTGATCACAATGAACCCCGTATTCACTAACCCCTCACGTGAATCTTGACCTCTGATGAGCGACTTATGTAATCAGACCACTTACACTGCTTCAATATCTCTTATGTAAACTTTCCCAGGTTCTTACAACATACATACCAAGTTCCACGGGAGCAAGTACTTGAAGATTTCATGAGGTTTTTCAAACTACAGAAATGACCTGGAGGCTACGGGCCCTAGTTTTGGAGTTGCGCTAACCAACGCTTCTCCAAGGTTAGAAATAATCATCCAAGGGATTGGGGGACTTATTAATTGAGCGTCACGCCGTAAACTCAATGAAAGTGAAAGAGCACCAAGTTAGAGCTGAGGGAGTATCCGGAACTAACTAGCCTTAGCCATTTGAAATTCCTCATCGTTTGTACATGCGGAGACAACCCATTATTAGCTGTTACTACATAAGTGCCAATCGTACTATTTCGCCACGAGGCCACTAATAGTATTTCTGTGCCATTCACACAGGAGCATTGATGTTCCGATCTTCAAACCGGGGCACCTCAGCAAGAATCACACACTCGGAATATATTATCTCCACAGTATGCTCGTTACCATACTGTATAGATGCCGAAGCTAGTCAGCCATTCCATCATTTTGAGAATGAGTCGTCTAGCAGAATAAATGGACAAGAACGATGGATAGATAAAAGGCTAGAGAGCTACTTACAGCGACACATAACATCGAATCTTCGAACGGGAGATTGGACTTGGGCTGGTTAAGCCAATGGATCCCGTCAGCTCGGAGAGGCTCCCCTTTGTACTTCATAGACCAATCCTTTAGGATGTCTTCCATTTCCGTTAACCCTTGAAACTGGCCTCGGATAGCAACTTCGAGCGTTTCCCCGACGAAGCGATACTGTGGCGGTGGCTTCTCATATTTCCGCCCCGTCCAATTAAGGTAGTTATCTGAAACTTCAGCTAGCGGGTGAATCTTCACGGAGTAACCAAGAGAGCTGAGAGCCTCCCAGACGGCCATCTGCTACAGTCAGTACTACTACACACGTCGTGTCGGAAAATCCTTATGTTTAATGGCTTGAAGTTCAAAACAAGAGATCGGCCTCTGGCCTTTGTAGTGTATAGTAATTTTGCGTGATAAGATACATACTAAATACCATCGTTAGCTTTGTATATGTTACACCAATACCATCGGTAATCTATTCACGTACCATCTGCTCCCTTTAGAGTGTGAGGAAGAAATGAGAGAACGTGTGAGTGGGGATACTCATGGGTTGTATAGAAGCCGAGATAGCCACCTGCTGGCCAGAAGCCGTCATGATAAGCATAAGTGCATGTATGCGTTACGCGCGCGGGCGCGGGAGTGGTTGGAATCATAAACATTACCTTCGGGGAGGAATGTTTTTAATTTTAAAACCCCGCCCAAACTCTTGTATAGGGATAGGTTCGTCACATCAACGGCATTTCCAAGTCCTGTAATAGCGCCACCTCCATAGGTAGCGTAAAGATTGTAGGTAAGGGTGATACGATGGCCCGATTTTACCTCGAGGACCTCGTGCAGGCAGTCACTGTAAAAGGCCCCCCACTGAATAACCGGCGCTTCTTTGATTTCTTCTTCGCTAGTTGCCCAATCAAAGACAACATCTGATCCTTGACACTGGACCTTCAGCTGTCCGCCCGTATGTGCTACAGGTAGGCAAACGACTAGAGAACCGAACTGGTCAACGGAGCGTGGTGTGTCGACATGAGCACGAAAGTGGCCCGACGGACCTGAATAAACCTAGTTAAGTGTTCATAGTCAGTTAAATACGCTTAAGAAACCGAGAGGTATAGATAGTTATAACACAGCAACACAGTATTACTTACATTTAGTTTATAAAGTTCGGCACGGACTCCACGTTTTAACTCGGGGATCTTCCTGTTACGGCCAATCTGGAGGTTAGGGAGCAGCATCTGGGCCACAGCATCCACGATACCGAGCTCATATGGGTTGAATGTTGAGGCGAACTGCGATGTGTTCATCTTCGACGCCTTCCGGTAGGACTCGTCATAAACATCCTCGCCCCCTAAGCCGAAGGTGGCCGGCTGCATGTCACGCAGAAGCCCTTCGAGTGTCTTCTGCTCTCCATCCCCAAATGGAAAAGTCAGCTTGCACTGGGTGTCGGTATTAGAAGGGTCCTCTCGGTCCCAGCGAAGAGTGATAGGCGAAGATGGCAGTTGAACAGGCTGTGAGCTGTCTCCAGACCCTGAGCCTGACTTTGGGCTAGAGTCGTCGGTTGACACCGGCCCCGAGCCCGACGGGAACACACTAGCAATGGGGATACTTCCACCACACGCGAAGAGGAAATCGCGGGGGGCAGAACTGAACGACCGTTGGAGCTCGGCGAATACATCACCGGACTGTTCCATCATGGGTACTGCTGCCATGGTCTGTGTGCAATAAGGGCTTGAAAGAATATGGAATACGGAGTCAAAGAAGCCTTGACGGAGTAAATCTCTCTCTCTTTTTTGAACTAGGGCGGGAGATCGCAGCTTATGTATTCGAGTAGCCTTGCTTCGCTCCGCCTATCTCGGTGCTGTGGATAATCAAAGAAAGATAGAGAATTTGCTTTAGTACGTGGAGATGTCTCAGAAGAAAAAAGGAAGAAAAGGTGCGGAAATCTTTTCGGGTGTGAATAATGGTGTCACGGCTGGGCGGTAACACTGCTGGTTGGTACACAAGAGTTCACAGGCAATTGTTAATCTACACAGATGATGTGTGCTGCTGCCTGCAAAAAAGCAAATAGCGGATAGGCAGACATTAGATTTGAGACAAAGTACTTACAGGGGACGCCGAAGTGAAATGACCAGGTCACTCTTGTACTAGATCTTTGCATAGAGCGGCGAAATACCATTTTGTGCATTCAAGAAGTACAACACTCTTTCATACACCTCACCGCAAATACCTTAGCTGAATGAAACCATTGCGTCATCTGACTTTTTGCACCTATAACCTGCTTTTACCCGGTTCGCGGTCTCTACTGTCTGGGTTTCTCGGTTCGAATGACAGTGAATGGTAAGGTTTGTAGGCGGTAGAGAGGTTTGTGGAACACGAGTATTTCCATAACTACGCGAAGCCCCAACCTGGTCCCAAGTCTGCCCAGAGGATACAGTTGACGCTATGTTTTCTTAATCAGATTGGCCAACATCGTCGAGGGGCAAATATAGCTAAACCGGGTGCTGCCTCCCAAATTGTTTCCAGCAAGATAGAAATTGGACGTGAAAATTTTAGATCTGTGGGGTATAGTAAGTAAAGTAGTGTAAGCTGAGAAACAATTTTCTCTGTGTTGAAACTTTCATTGTCCTTTGATAATGAACCGCATTTGACATGATCGATCATTCAGCTATATGGCACGGTTTACCGTGTCATAACTTTATGGACCAAAAGACGGGTGCCAGACAAGTTGCTGAGGGCCTGAGGAGTGCCAGTTTGAGGCCAGAGCTATATGCTTCCAAGAGTCGGAGTAAAATGGCAACGAACCTGCCCGCAAAACCGAGAGAAGCGAGGATGCTCTGGGCTCTTCAGACCCAATAGTGAGGCGCCGTCGACTGGACTTAAACCAAATATCGCAGGAAAGAATGTGGGTAACTGCGCTGGCGTAGACAAGCTATCTATTTCTGCCACCATAACCGCCCGGGGCTTATGATTGAGGGAAGAGGCAAACATATAGCCAGGGAGAGTATGTAAACACGACCACATGGTATACACAAATATCTCGGCCCTAGGAATCAAGTCAATGCATATGTTGGGGGGGAAAGCACGCAATTGGCTTGAACATGTTAGAGAGGAATATCACGACTTCTTCATAACTATTTTGGATATTGTACCTACCGGTTTCCATCTTATCTATGGACAGGTGGGCAGTGGTGATGTGTATAAAATTTAACATTATGCCTCAAACTATTTTCTGCAGCAATAGGGTTGTTGGAACAAAGTGTAGTTAGCCCAATCGTCACACCCCTTTCTAGTATATAGGCCAGTCCAGCAAAGGCGTCGGTGTTGATGAAGAGACAAAACAAAACAAAGACGACCCCCCACTTCCGCAAACGTCAGTATTATACTTAATTGTACAGAAACAATACCCTTCAAAGTGTAGTCGATGTACTACGGGAACCAAGATTAGTTACTGTTTCCCTCTCAATAAGCATCAACTATTCTAGGAGACATGTATCTTCCTACGTATGACAAAGTTTCGATATCCCCGTGGTACCTAGGTAGGTGATAAAGATTAATATGCAAAATGATGCCACACACGGTCAATCGATCGCTGAAGGATACCCGCCCATATAAGATGAGTTACTACCCAGAATATGATCACGGGTCGTTCGACCGCACCAAGATACGCAAATCCCAACAAAGATCCGCCTACGGTGCATCTACGAAAAAGATGTTATCAGCAAGACGCCGACACAAAAAGCAGCAAACGGCGTTCTTCATCGCCGCGCTTCTCGGCGTATTGGTAACATGGGCTTTCAAATCTCTACAATATTCTAGCGCCCTGCTCCCCTCGCCGGCGCAAGAAGATGAACAAGCGCATGGGCTATTAGCGCACGGGGCAAACACCACCTCGCAGGCGACGCCCTTCTGGCGCGACTATAGACAGCTCGTGACGGCAGTCGAAGACTTTGACGACTGGTTCGCCGACGTCGACGCCGCGACACAGGCGATCGACACGATGTGGGCACGGGTCCTGGTCAACGACGAGGAATGGCACGAATTCCATCGGCGACTCATCTCGTTACGGGGAAAACAGATCGACCTCGCGCACGGGCACTGGAGAAAGTTCGTCGACAACCGCGAGCGCGTCATCGTCAAGCTGGTGGGCTCTGCCGGGATATATGTCGATGGTGGACCGGTCGACGGTGCTGAGGTGGGTGAGCTGAGTAAACGTTGGGCATCCGTGTTGTCAAACAGCTCCGATGTAGTGGATATGGAGTCGTTTGCCTACCAGAAGAAGGCGGAAGCGAAAGCGGAGGAGGAGACGGGAAATAGAACGCTGCCCCGTCCCATCGTAGAAGATGAGGAGGGCTTTACGGCACTCAGGGTCGCGTCGCGCCGGATCATAGAAGAACTAGTCCACACGCATACAGAGCTATTCAAGGACCTGGACGCGGCACACGCTCACATGCAAGAGGCCGAGAAAGTTGATGGGGAGCTGAAGGATCTCATCGGCCAGATGACAAAAGGGTGGTTCGAGGAAGGCTTCTGGACCTCGCAGATGGCTATATCCGTCAGCAAGTTGAAGAGACGCATGCAAAAGTTACGAGGCAGGCGGGAGACTATGGCAATCGGGCTAGAGCGGCTACAGATGCAATTCCCGGCGGACATCGAGAACTCGCCCGAGAAAATGGCGGACCGGACCGCATGGCTGGAGAGCGCGAAGGATCTCTTGCACGAGTGGGCCGCGGTACTGTTGGACGTGCAGGAAGGTGTGCTCTTCCTGCTCAGGCGGAGGGAGCTCTCGCGTGAGAAGCGCCTTATTCTTAATTACGTAGCCACATGGGAGGCATGGAAGAGTCGAAACTGCGGCGGCACCTCCTGCTATAGTGCGCCGGGCGTGGCGGCGAATATCAAGACCGCCATGCACCGGGGGAAGCCGGTGGCCAGTGTAGCGCATGACGAGGCAGATTGGATTCGAAGTCTTGGGGAAGATGGGACGCCTAGGGTTTGGCGAGAAGTGTATGACAAGGCTTGTTGTCAGGTATCGGTGCTCAGGGATCGAATTCAACACGGCTCGGACCAACCATTTGTAGGTGGCCGTTGAATACTAAAAGTGTAAGTCAACGCACTGTCCGCACTCGTCACTTAGCAAGATATGATCGTTTTTGGGGTGGGTTTTTTTTTATGTTTATTATTACGGGTGTGTATGCTTCATGTCATCTCATCGACTGATCACGTCAGTGCTTAGCATTGCGTTGCCGTTATGACTCTCAACACATCATAACCTGTTGAAGACCCTCATGGCCTCCTCCATCAACAATACACGGAATAACATCGTATCCTCCCAGGTTCATTCCGCGCCTCGATTTCCTAGCATTGGTGCATCGTCGACGTTGTTATCACTTTCCCGGACTTCCAGCTGCAACGAAGCCTCGTGGAGAGCTCTGATACTCTGGAATGTACCGATATGAACCAATAGGCCAGATGCTCTTAATCTAGCCATGATGGCCAGTCCCGGGCGATGAGCCAGCGCACTTTCAATATCACGCATGGCCGCGACCTCAGGAACAAGGGCAAAAGAGCAGACCGGGTGCGCAGTGGGACCGGGTCCAGATCCATGGCACATTATACTGAGGTTGACCACGGAGAAGCGGTAATGATGACTGGAATAGGGATGGACGTATATTTGGTGAAACCGCTGTCGCATTTGCTGGGTTTGTTGGCCTTGACCTTGACCTTGTGGAACGGTTGGGTTGGCCTGATTGGCATCCTGAACATGGTTGCGCGTCGGTGCGCGGGGACCGAAAGGAAACTCGTCCATGTTGAGTGCTGGTAAGTTTCTGTGAGGCTGCACTGCTCTGGACCTGCGACGTGTCTGTCTACTTGGTTCTGTATTCCTCGTAGGATCGTCTCTTGGTCGAGCTTCCAAGCGTATGAGGGAGGTCTGCTCCTTGTGCTTTCTGGTGTCCTTTTTGTATTGTTTCTCTCCAGCGTGGCGGGCTTTGCGAACACAGAAAAAGTCCATTACCTGGAGGCCTGAGGCCTGATACCTGATATCGTACAGTATCTAGATCATACTGTGGCTGGGAAGATGCCACGGTCGATATGACAACCACGTCCATCGTAGAAGGCTCTCGTAGAAGGGAGCAACGGTCATCCTGCTTTCAAATGGATCATCAAAGACATAATGTACTGCTTGCTTGATCTGCTTTCAAACCGAAGCAAGCATGGATGAGATCTATCCACTACTCCATCAAACTCACCTAACGAGGCAAAGAACGAGGTGGATAGATTGGCTTTCTCCTTAACGAGTTTCACATTTTGATTGTTGTTTTCGATGAGAGAGCATTAAATATCTCTGTGCTCGGGTGCCTACAGACGTTCTTAATCGGTGGTGCAAACAAGATCAAATGGACCATGAAAGGTGTCTTATTCAAGGCTACCTAGCATGTGAATACAGGTAGAAGTTGATAAGAGGGGTGGGGAATGGAGGGCCATCGACGTGGGGGCCTGCCCTGCCTTTATCGATGTGTATGCTCTAGAACAAGTGTCCTCTTTGCCATCCGTCGCCATCCGTTGCCGCTTTAGCTCCCTGTAAGCTCCTCGCCACAGAAGGCTTTAAGGGAGCCTGGATGCTTGTTGCGCCGCAAACTGCTGGGCAAAGAACAAAAGTCGCCGCCGATATACATTTTTCTTCCCCTTCCATTGTTCTCCATCTACTTCCTCTCCGAACCCACAGCGGAGCAGAAGATTGGTGCAGTGCGCTTCACGTGTAATTTATTTCACCACGACCCATCTTCCTTCTTGTTCTTGTTCTGCTTCTTCAGGTGGTTGTCCTCTTCCCCCGTTCGCTCTCTTCGTCGCAAACCTTCCCATCACCTCACCGCGGTCGCCAAAATGAATCTCCTCAGCCCCCAGATGTGAGTCGCGTGGCCTCGCCAGATCTGTCGTCGATCTGCTGTCCACCTATCTTTTGCCAGCTCGCTAACGACCTATGCGCCCGACAGAACCAACCTGGTCATCATTCTTTTGATGATGCAGGTTGCCAAGAAGATCCCCTTCGACGACCCTACCGTTCTCAACGGTGTCCGAGCCCTCTATATCGGCAGCAATGTTCTGATCGCTGCCATCTACGGCTACGTTCTGTTGCAGATCAACAAGAAGAAGGGTACGAGTCACGGCGCTCCGATAACATCAGTCGTGAGAGGCGACATCGACGACGTATACTGACAGCTATTCCTTACGCAGATCTGACAACGCTCAAATATGTCGAGCCCGCACCCATGGGCTCCTCGGAGGAGGGCAAGCTCGTGACTACGACGGTGCAAGCCTACGATTCGCAACAGATCAAGGCCAACTTCCGATCGCAGCTCATGGGTCTCGCCATGATGGGCTTCATGCACATCTATATGAAATACACCAACCCCCTCCTGATCCAGTCCATCATCCCTCTCAAAGGCGCCTTCGAGGCCAACCTGGTCCAGATCCACCTGTTCGGCAAGCCAGCGAGCGGCGACCTCAAGCGCCCTTTCAAGCAACCCGCCGGTCTCATGAGCGGCCTGCAGCAGGGCGCTGCACAGAGCGACAAGAAGGCGATCGAGGCGGCCGAGCGATCCGGTCGCGGTGGTGTCAAGGACGAGTAGAAGGGATTTGGGGAATGGCAAAATGTGTACATCAATTACCTACCTCGGAGACTTCCTGTATCTCGCTATGGGATGGATGTCCTGTCACCCAGATAATAATAATAGATCTGGTATATCGCATGTTTCAAATTAGCGTGACATTTCTGTTTGCGCACCTTGTAGTGTCTTAGCCATAGCACGTGGATGTGCCCGATCGCAAAACAGGGCTGCAATGGTTTAAATGCGGCTTTTGCTTGTCGATGTAAATGTTGCGAGTTTCGTCAGAACGTTACCTATTGTTGAGTTTTTCTGATGGTGGCGCAAAACGTTAATCATAGACAAAAACACCCGACGTCACCGATATCTATCCGGCTTAGGTAGTTCTGCCTAGACACATGTACTTTCTTCACTTTCACTTTACTTTCATTTCCACGCCACCTCCCACACTTGATTTTTAGCACTGGCTTCTTAATAATTTTTTGATTTCTATGCAACAAGCAAGCAACGAAACCAAGACCAAGACGTTGAAGACCCGATCATGGAGCGGCCAACCACACCTCCCCACAGCCCTGCCCCAAGTTCCACGCCACTTACACCAGAAGTAACCCGTCGCATAGTGAGCGCCACCATATCCCAAATCCGCAAGCCCCAACGAGAACCCATTCTCACGCAGACTGCCTTTTAAGGAAATAAACAGGTTAAAAGCCAAAGCGATCCGCGACCAAAAAGACGCCGCCTTGCGTGCCGCCGGCCAACAGCCCCAAACCATACCATCAGGCTTCGTCGCCACCGATGATATCCGCATCCCCAACACCCGCAAGCGGGCCTACGAGTCCATATCCAGATCTAACATCCCATCGACGAGCCGCGACGGCCGCGTTAACGGCGCGTCGCCACCACAGGCGGCCTCCAAAGATGGTGCGCAGCAGCAGAAAGACGGCGAGAAAGGCGACGGCGCCATCCGGCCGGCGCGCAAGTTCACCAAGTTCGTGGACTACGACCTCGGCAAGATGACGGATACGAAGGGCGGGTTCCTGAGCACCGAGGACGATCCATGGAACAAGGCCATGTCTGGGGGACCCAGCGGGCAGGGGAAGGGGAGCGCCGCGCCCGAGGGGGAGGAGGAGCAGAGGCCCAAGGGCATGACGCTGCAGGAGTGGGAGAGGCTGCAGCTCTTGAAGAAGCTGAGACGGCAGAAGGCTGGCCCGTTCGAGCCGGGGATGAGCGCCCTCGTCGACGAGAAGGAGCGCAGGAAGTGTCGCGAGTGCGGAAACCTCGAGATCGATTTTGTCTGGGACGAGGTCTTCGGCTGTGCCGTGTGTAATGCCTGCAAGGAGAAGTACCCCGAGAGATACAGTCTTTTGACGAAGACGGAGTGTAGGGAGGATTATCTCCTGACAGATCGTATGTATTTGTTCCTATCAACATTCCCTCTCTCTCTCTCTCTCTCTCTCTCTGTATATTGCCTCCCCTTCTTGTTATTCGCTTTCACTTCCACATGGTTTATAATCTCACCCGTATCCTCACCCCCTCGTGCAAACATAGCTAACACACAGGAACAGCCGAACTCCGAGACCCCGAGCTCCTTCCACATCTCTCACGACCGAACCCGCATAAGTCGCACTGGCACGACATGATGCTGTTCCTACGATACCAAGTAGAGGAATACGCGCTCGGCGAGAAGAAGTGGGGGTCGGCGGAGGCGCTGGACGCCGAGTTCGAGCGCCGCGAGGCCGACAAGAAGAGGCGGAAGGAGGCCAAGTTCAAGGAGAAGCTGCTCGATCTCAAGAAGCGCACGCGCACGGACGCGTATCTAAGGGGACAGGGACGCTTCGGTGGTGCGGGAGGTGCGGGCAAGGCGAAGTTTGGGGATGCCGTGGCGGATGGCGGAAAACATGTTCATGAATGGGGACGCGTCATTGAGAATGAGGATGGTGTCACGGTGAAGACTTGTACCACTTGTGGGATGGAAGTTGAGGAGCTGGAATTTTGATACCCCCTTTTTTTTTTTGAACAGGAAGCCATGTGGGATATAATTCGTTTAGATTATGATATTTCCATTCTTTAACTCGAGGCTTGTCCATGCAGGTCACTATCGAGAACGACTATTGCCTATATCCTCAATGCTATTTTTAATCCACCTGGTCCTTACTCCTTGTAATATCTTATTCCATTATCCAAATCATAGATATTTTGAGGACACATCACTCGTAACAGAGATGTCTTATCCTTACGCCTCATAACACCTGCCTTTCTACAATGTCTCCTTTCAAAGAGGCAGTAGAAAATCACAGCCACACGCCCCGCCGCTGCCTCAATCCGCATTATGAATAGCTCCTAGGTACCTAATGATGGTGATGGTAGCTACTAGGTAGGTCCAAGAACCTCGTACTACCCATCCGAATAATACCATCCTTTCAATAGTAAAAGAAAAGGTTCGATATGCTGTGATGGATGTGTGAATTATAGAACAGTGTTGCTCAGGACTGTGAGGAGGGCAGGTAGTGAGAGCTACCTACCTAGGTTTGCAAAGGTGTAGGAATTTGTCGGTATAAGCATCGATCGGCGATCACGACAGCCGTTTCTTTGATAGAAATTGATTTTTAACAAGGCGGGATAACCCCTTCCATGAGTAAGATAGTGCAGTGCGTCCATTAGAGCGAGCCGAGAGCCCTCCTGCATACCAGGCCCGACTTCTTCTGTTGACGACCTTGGGTTGACGGCAGGCTCGAATGGGCAGACGAGTGTTAAAACTGCTAACGCGGAGTTTGTGGAAGTTACGGGTATGGAATCCGGGATTGCAGTAGATTTGGTGTCTAACATAGGTACCACGTAAGGTAGATAGATTACATGTAGGTACCTAGATACCGTAAGTACTTATTAGCAAGCTCCGGAAATTAGGTGAAGATCAAGACCCCCCAAGCACCCCAATGACATGCGACGAGCAACCTGATATCCTCGATCGCCTCTGGTAATATGATGCATGCATGAATAAGAATCTTAGCAAAGAATACGTGTTGGTTGTGGTTGCTTTCCCGTGGCGCGATGAGAGTTGTGCCTCGCCGTGGATTACTTCTATTAGCAGAGGTAGGTAGCAGTTATCTTTGCTCGTACCTTCTAGGCTTTGCAATAGTCGTCCATATCTTCATCAATGAGTACCAAACCCCTTTTACATGCTTCTTCGTATGACGTTGTCTTGAAACTTTCTAATCCTACTAAGATGTCTTAGCTTAACACAGCTTCACTGAATCTAAGGCATAACGAAAATTTCAACCTTTTTAAAAGATTAATGAACAATTAAGCTTAGAGCATGGTTAGTATACTAATCCGGGGTGTCTATATTGCTGAGACGAATAACTAGTACTCGTTTAGTATCATTACTACTTGCTAATATAGTAGGTAGAGTGAAAAATGTGGTCACGAGATGCATTCCACGGTCGACTTCTGCATACTATAAAATTAATTAGGCATTGCTTAGCTAGAAGGGTAGTTGTATTAGTATATGTGTCCTCGGCGCCTTGTGTTAGCTCTACAAAGTTATATCTGATATTTTTGTAGTCTCTCCTATTTCGTGTCTTGATTGGGTTGCTACATGTTTCGACATCAAGAAACCTTGAAAGTGAGACTCAGTTTTTGTTCAGCTGTTGAAATACTTACCGCACACGCTAGATTGGGTACTCAATAGCGGATCTTTCGAGCTACTTGGCTGCCTAATTTCCAATGTGGTCTTACAGATCTTATACTTACAGCTTTCAGGATATCTAGTCCCCCCCTTTACTTCGACACCGAAAAGCCATGTCTACTGTCATGGCCGATAATTAAGCGGATCTAACAAGGCGCCAGGAAGAATTAGCAGCAAAAGGGGGTATCTCAAATTCTCAAATCTACGCGGTAACAATGTCTACATCTAGCTTCACATGTTATAAACATTCATTTCACCCAGTCCAATACCGGCCCCATATCGCATACTCATCTTTCGTTCCGCGGAACTTGAATTCGATCGGCAACACGTGCTGGAACCCTTCCTTCACGGTGGGTTCGCGCATACGGGAGAAATATCCATTGAACGCGATGGCAGGTAGAGCTGAGCGCGCTTCTGGGTTCAACTACGGGATAGAATAAACGGGTTAGTTTTTGGCGTTGCGCTTCTGAGGGGGCCATAGGGTTCTCGAGCGAGACAAGCTATGAACACGCAAATAGAGAGGCAAATCCAGGGCTGACTTACGGGCTTATTCAATGCTCGCACAGCATCGTTGTGTTCACAGAGCGCTCTGGGAATCTTAAACCAGACACAACGAATAGGCACGTCGTGTTTTCGCGCGAGTTCTATCCACTCCTTACGTCCGTCGGGGTCGGGATTCGTGTTATCTGCATGCGATCAGACAATGTCGTCTCAACAGGGTATAGCCGCCAAATCGCCAAAAGGCCACCGGGGGCCCTGATAAATAGGGAAAGGTAGGACCAGAAATACCTACCTACGGCGATCGACCACCCATCACCCAAGAACTCCGCCGCCGCCTTGAAGCATTTAGCCCTGGACTTCAGGGTATCCTGATTTATACGCTCATAACCCAGTGGCTTGAGGTATTTCCAGAAGAAGGTGCTCTTCCCAGCACCAGGAGGGCCACAGAATAGCACTATATCGCGAGTATTTGTCTTCTCGAACAACACCTTCTCCTCCTTATCCTCTTCCCCATCACCAGCATCAGCGAACGGATACCCGGCGAGGTCGAAGTCGCGCGCAAACTCGCGTGGCGGCTCGTCGAGGAAGAACTCTTCAGGCGTCAGGTACTTGATGCCGACATTATGCGCAAAGTTGCGATCGGAGCAGCTAAAGTCCTTCGCCGTGGCCGCAGCTTTCCCACCAACATCAGTAACCTTTGCGGTGCGGCCTCCCGCGTCGCCGACGAAGACGCTGCCTTCTAGATCAACCTCGTCCTCCGGAATGTCGTAGTCCGCGCATGCCTCACGCCACATGCCCGTGCGCGGCTTGCGGTAGTGGTCGCGGGCCGTGGCGGCGTAGATGGTGGTTGGGATGTTGAGCTGTGCCAGCACGGCGGCGCACTTCTGCTTGAAGTTTGCCACCTTGGCTTTCCCTGCGTTCTTGGGCCCTTTTGCATTTGGATCTGGGTGCAGGGCCAGGCCGGCTTGGTTGCTCAGTATCACTACGCGGTAGCTGTGCATGCTTTCCGTTAGCTCTGCATTTATAGCTCCATTCAATTCCATGTAGATCGGATTCACAAGAGATCCATCCAGAAGTAAGCATAAATAAGAGAGAAATAAAACCTACCCTTCCTCGGCATACATCCTCCGCAACCGTGTTGGCACAGTCGGATCCCACCACTTCCAATCAGCCGGATCGTTACCGAATTTCTTGCCAGAAGAGGTCACAATGAGTGTGGAATCGAGATCAAACGCAGCGATCTTTCTTCGCTTAATCTCCTTCTCACCACCTTCTGGCTCAAAACGGCCTACAAGTAGCGTAGGCGGGCTCTCGTCGCCGCTACGTTCCGTCCAAACGGTACGCTCTTTCGGCTTCTGTGAGGTGGGCATGAAAAAGCTGGCCACAGCGCCCTGTGATATTGCACTATGCGCCTTGCGCTTCACAGGCGGGGGCGAGATGGGTCTGTCCGTGGAGGCCCTACGCTTGGTGCTGTTGCTACTACTACTACCACCACCACCGCTATCTCGTGATGGAGGCGCCATTCTATAGGGTATTGAATGAAAACGACAGGCTGGAAGAACACAAAGGTTGATTAACTTCCAAAATTTTCGGTGTCGTAGGCGCAAGAATAAGAGGAGGGACGGTGGGCGACAGGACAGCATGAATTGAACGTTGGCGCGGCGCGTTAAAGTTGGAGAGCCGCGACGCGGGGTGCAGTTTTAATCGAACTCAATCTGTCCCCCCCTGGCCGGCAATCGCGAGATCACGGGATCTGGGGTGTCTGCACACCCTGCGTACCCGCAACGGGCTATCCGGAATACCGGATACATCCAACGGCTTCTTGTGGAGTGTGTAGGTATTCGTCATTTTCATTTTGCGATTCGTGGGATTGGTTCTTATGAATCAATCATAACGGATAATATGACATGACAGCTTTTCAAAAGCATTTCCCATGTATGGTGTTTAATCGCATTATTTCACTCAATACCAAGTTTAGTATCAGTTGTATAAAATGTGACTGAAAAGAAGACTAAATATCTCACTCTCATAATACCGTTTGCCATGCTTACCTGTAGCATACCTAAAGTACGGAAGTGTGATAGTTCACAGCTTGGAAACAAGATATGAAAATTGGACAGTATGAATTGAAATGCATATATTTTGGCATTGTCTATTTGTCAAAATCAGTAGCAAGAGCGCAGACAGCGGAAAATCTATGTCTTTACCCCAGAAACAATCTAGGCTTTTCCTCGTGTCACGCTCGTGTTGAATGTCTCGAGCATCATAGGTAAATGCTACCCGCAAACAACCAATTTTCTTCACTAACACATTGGGCACATTTGCCGTCATTCCCCGTCAATGTTCCTCTCCCGAGCCGCGTCTCCTCGGCATTACCCGCCCCGGGGTTATTGGAAATTTGACGTCCGTGGTATCATACTAGCCGCATTTCCTGATATCGTGGTAATACAACGTCATTCATCGTACATTTTAAACATACGCCGTCGTGCCCTCGCCCAATCCGCAACTCCCCCTCGTACCCCGCAACTCAGCCGAAGTGAGCGGCGCCACCGGTCTCGATGGCTTCGATTTCAGCGAGGGTAAGGGGTGCTCTGCGGAAGCGCTCAGGCAGCTCGTTGCGGTCGAAGTACTGACCCTTGGGTGCCTCGACGGGGCCGAGTCTGGAAGCGGCCTGAGCACCCAGAGACTTCCGCAGAGGGCCGTGTTGCTGGGCCGAGTCGCGGTATGAAGAAAAGCTTGTATGGGAGTTGCCATTGCCCTTGCCGAAGTTGGTCGGGAGAGAGCCAGTCGGTGAGGCGGGATGTGGGTGAGGAGAGTGGTCGACATTGGCTGGGAGGGTATGTCAATAAGAAGAATAAAATCAAAATACGTAGTTGTGAAAGAGGGGTTTATATGTGCTTACAAGGGATTTCTCGCTTGCCAATGAAGCGAATGAGTGGCGTGCGCTCAGCACCGTGGGCAGCGGCCTGTCGGAAAGCTCGAGTTGCGAACATGGTCGTGAAGTATTTTAATGAACCTTACAGGAAGACGATTGAACTAGGGAAAACCTGGAGTTCCGGTGGAAACCCCCCGCAGACTCAATTGAGAATACGGATGCGAATCGTCGAACTAATGCGAGCTAGTGGTGTTGACCGTTTGTCCAAGTGAACGGCGAATGAGAGAATTGGTAATATGGTGAGGGCGACAAGAATGCGCAAGCGTGAATATTTATCGCAAGCTAAGCTTAGTCGTGCTTGTGTATCTTGGTACGATATGGATTTAGTTCAGTATCAACGGAGCAATAAGCAAGACTTCGCAAATGTTCAATTGGTTCACAAGCAGGCTATTTTTAAAGAGAGGCTACGCAAGGCGATTTTGATGCTGTCCTTGCTGAGATACTGGCGCGTGAATGGGGGATGGAGGAGGAGGTAATATGGAATGATCAAGAAAGACGACCGGGCGGTTCCGGGTGCCTAAGTAGTGCTTGATCAAGTCCCGTTATCGCCGAGGTGCCAGAGAGATATCGAGCCGGGGGTGGCCCTGAGTTGCGGCTTCGGACAAAGGGCCATGCGTCCGTGGCATGTTCTAGGCGGGGCTTATCTAGACTACTGCAGGCAGCAGGTGGTGTGCTTGCAGCACGGTGCACCGGCACAGTTCGCAACAATTGACCTATTCCTACTGTACCAGGTATCATTAACAACATGTTAAATCACCATCTCTGACATCTGCCTTGCGCTGGCCTGCCGAGGTAGGTGACTTCGGAAGCCCATAAAAATTCTAGACAAAATATCATTCGGATTGGTACAAATATATTCAACGTAGAGGTGAGCAAGCAATTACCGGACGCCATTATGGAAAGGAAGAAAGGGAATTAGCATCTACGTAGTGCATACCCAAGGTGGGCTTCCAACACTGATGAATTAGAGGGCTCAGCAAGCCCAACTTATGGGAAGTCATGCCATAACGATTGAAAAACCGAGTTGCAGTTAGAATGCCTTCAGACATATTTGGGTCAGCCACAGTTAACAAGCCACGGCGTCTAAGGCGGGGTTCAGACAGGTGAGAGGGGCTCCACTAGGGCAGTCCCAAAAACGATCCAATCAGATCCCACATACGCAACATCGGATCGGAAAAGCATTGATACCTGGCAACCGCACACACGCACAGAAACCTCGCCCTCTACCAAAAATCTCGAAAAGTTGTTAAGCTCGGATTGTGACGCTTCCTTTCCATCGACAAGTCCACCACACCACACACCGTCACCATGGTGAGTCCAACAATGCCGCGCACCCGCTCGATGGCTTCGCTATTTCCTGGAACAAATGCTCGAGATTGCCACGTCGCCTTCCCGTCACTGCCGTGTCGCTGCGAAACGATACCTGCTCGACAGACAAATACCGAGTGAAAACATACCGACACCGACACCCGCCACGCATCGGCCGCATCCTCGAACTATGTGCACGGCATGCAAATCACGTCTATCGATTTACAAACTCATGAATGATGGAGTGACGGCAGGGGATATTGTACCTGCACAAACAGTCCCGGCAGAAAGCAGCATAGGCAGGCACTCGAGCATTTGCGACAGGATATACGGAGCTTCGGACAGCGCAACATGCTCAATAATTATGACAGTGCTGATACATTATCTAGTCGCTCGTCTCGGGGGAGAAGTCGAACTTTCAGGTGAGCAAGCAATTTGTTAATGAGCTTGATCATTCAAGATCTCAGTCTCCTCGCAGACGTTGTCCTGTTGCCGAGACTTGAAGCAGCAGACTCTCGGTGTGTGTCCAAGGCTTTACTAACTTTATATACATAGTTCATCATTCGTCTACTGTATGGGTTTCCCTCCTGATGTTCTCCCAAGCTTCGTGCCAATGGTCGTTTGGTGATTTCGATTCATCACAACGATAACGGCCTAGCACTAAACAGAACACGTACTGACTGCTGTTAAAGTAACACCAATGTCGACGGCAAGCAGAAGGCCCTCTGTGAGTATATCCCCATCTCAGCAGTCAGAAACCGACAGATTTTGTCGGTCCTGCAACCTCGCAACACAGCGCGTTTACCACGTACATTTACTAACCTGTGTGTAGACTCCCTGACCTCCATCAAGGGGTAAGAATACCATACAGATGGTCCAAATTCGACATGAACTAAAATTCAATGCAGTATTGGTCCTCGTTTCGCCGACTTGATCCTCAAGAAGGCCGATATTGACAAGAGCAAGCGGTAAGTTCTAATGCGAACCAAACGTATCAACTATTCAGAAATCTAATCTGGTGCTCGTAGTGCTGGTGAGCTCACCGCCGAAGAGCTTGAGCGTGTTGTCCAAATCGTCAAGGACCCCGCTGCCTACAAGATCCCCGCCTGGTGTAAGTTGGAGTTTCAGGTGAAAGTTAGGATAAACAATCTGACAATGCACAGTCCTTAACCGACAAAGAGATATCGTCACCGGCCAGAACACCCACGCCATCTCATCTGCTGTCGACAGCAAGCTCCGTGAGGATCTTGAGCGCCTGAAGAAGATCCGCGCTCACCGTGGTCTCCGACACTACTGGGGCCTCCGTGTCCGTGGACAGCACACCAAGACAACGGGTCGCCGCGGTCGTACCGTTGGTGTCTCCAAGAAGAAGGGATAGAGAACTACAGTGGTTGTGGCGTGGAATGGATCGGATCCAGAGAGGAGTTGGGTCACTCATAGGTCGCTACCGGACCGAGACATAGGGATTATGGCTCAAATTGTTGACCATGATACGTATCCTCCTAGGAGGCAAACAGACAGGTAGAACAGATAAGAGCAGGTAGCCTCACTCGCCGCATGTCTCAGGGAGACTTCAAGACGACGGTCTTTCCCTGAATGATAATATGAATGTTCAAAAGTTATTTTTTCCCCCACGATAGTTTGGTACTGTCAGACAGGGGGCATTAAACGTCATTCAACTTAGTGACACGAAATTGTATTAAACTTTTTTTAAAAATTCTTTTAACACTCGATGCTAGAGACAATTGACTCTCTTAGGTATTTACTATAATTCATAATACAAGTCCCACGAAGATACTGCGAGGATTACCCTAGTATATGTTATCGAAAGGTTTCAACGGAGCCCGAAACAGATTGTGAGCCGGGGTATCATATGTTAAGTGCAGGCACATTCGTCATGGCACCATCAGCCGAAGCTTGTGATGAGCTCAGAAGTTCCTAAGACTCTTAAGGACATGCCGCACACAGTATCGGGTACTGTCAACCCTAAAACCCCTGTCATGCGTGCCGCACGCCACTACGAAACCGGTGGAACGCAACCTTTTGTAAGCTCAGGACAGGAGGAACTACGGATATTCGGACAGCAGTGCTACATTGGATCTGCGATGTATTGAACAGATGCAGAATACTATCGGTAGGGCATCTTACCATAACAAAATTGGTTGTATGTACATACATAACCAATTGTTGGGACCGATCTATCCGACCCATCCGACCGTGTCTCTGATATGTTTATGTGCATTCAAGCTGTTCGCCAGGTTTTGTCCTCGCCCCCGGAATAATAAGCAAAGATGTCGGAGCGCCCCCAACGGGACACACCAGAATCTTACGATGAGGTGCGAAATCCAAGTCTTATCAGACGAGGAAACGGAGTACCGGTAGGTAAGCTTACCTGTCCTGGCTAAAGGCCCAGTACCCCGCTCAATGCCCAACGTCCAAGGCATACCATTTGATCTGATCGTCGCGTTTTGGCAGGAAAGCAAGCTTACGAAACTGCAACTTACTGTACTGTACCTAGGCCATCAACCTGCTAAACTGTACTTACTTAGTACGACTTCTACATGAGGTAAGATAATTCGATGAATACTCAATGGACTCTACAAGATTTAAAATATAATTTGTAGCTCTTTCTTTTTAAAGACTTATTTCCCTATTGTATTGAGCTTTATAAGTAAAGTCATGGGGTGCTTTCTACCCCACAAGTTCAACACATCCCTATTAATAATGACAGTACATTATTATGTTGCAATAGCGATTTCGGGGGCTCACATCTGCTCACGTACCTACCTACCTACCTTGCTTTATTCCATGCAGCCAAGTATTTAAGCCCCGTCATCACCTTTCCTAGTCAGGTGACAGAGGTGTCGGTCGTGTATGGCTTCTCCCATTCGTTGTTTTCATCGAAGACCAACTTGTGTCAAAAGGCGTGGGGATTCATTTTAACGATGAAGTTAGCCTCTTGTATCCACAGTGGGACAATTACCCCAGACTCCTCCCTTCGTCTTTGATGGCCATACCCTAGAAACTGTCGGCTGTAACTCGCGGCGAGTTCGGGGTCCCGCTGTGCGAGCTACGACCACCTAGTCTTAGAGTATTGTTTGGCCAGGGCTTCTAAAGTTCTACCTATTTTTGTTCTGTTCTGTGACCAAAGTACCATGATGACTATTTTAGATGCATAATTGGTCACTGGCATGTTCACGTCTCGCCAGCGCATGTAAAGTGGCATAGTATTAAAGGTGGTTTGCTGATGGATCTCTAATTAGCGAAACTTAAGATTCAGCAAAGCCAAACAAACACACGTCAGGCAGAGCTAGTCAGCCCTTTCAATCAGTCATGCTCATGACATTTTTTAATGATAGATGCATGCGGATAAAGCCGCCTGCCACGATAGCGTTGAACCCAGCTGCAATCCAGCCAAGGGTGATACTTGGGCCGTCACTAGGTCGTATGTCAAGAGTCTTATGAGAGTTGAAGCCCCAGCGTCACCGATATGTTGCCAGAAAGTGAATGCCAATCCTAGAAGCGAGGCCAAAACGTTTATAGACAGTGCACACTGTAATACCAGCCTAGAAGGAAACGGCCGAACCTCACGTGCCGAACTTTCCGAGTCCTATTCTTCATGCCAGCCGGGCGAAATGCTGACAAGACATACATTAATGAATATGAGCACTAGAGTGATGATACTGCAGACCTCGAGTCCTTGTAACAGCCAGGTGATTAGTTGAGAGAGTGAATTGGGGACTAACATCAGCGCGTAGAAGAAAGTTCCCGTACAGAACCTTTCAGCAAGCCGCAACAAATTCAACATATCACCACTCCCACCAGATACTAGGGTCACTAATTCCTGTACGTTTGTGTTGCAAGACCACACGCCTGAATCAAAGGCGACACACAAGGCTAGACACCCTAGGCGGACTTCTTGGATGGTCTTGGCACTTTCAGAGATCTGACTTTCTGGTTATATTTCTGCTAATAAGCAAGGGATCAAAGGTTGTCAAAGATGGGCCTTTTTTGTAGGAAAGTGGGAAAGACAAACGTTGATAAGGCTATGGAACGATGTGCACTCGGCAAGTAGGAAAGCTGAGGGGTATTCTTGATTCATGTCTGCAACCTCATAAGTAGATGTCTCGCTGTATCACTACTCACACCAGGAAAATATGGGAATCACACTGAAAATGATGAGCTCGCGACGGATACCAAGATACGGAAACTGAGCAAGTTCAAAGTTTAGACATATTCAATAGCTTAAGAAACCTTAAAAAGTGATTAACGAGATTGAGCAGATGCTTAGCGGTTTTATTTGCTAAGACCTTGAGAGTATGTGGTTATGTCGTCGTTGTGCGGACTTATCATTCCAGATAGAGAGCGTGGTATAGAACCAACACGATATGCTTGGGGGCCAAAACGGGTGTTAGCTACCAACCTTTCAAGGGAATCTCGCTCAATCCTTTCCATTTATCGCTGCCTTATTTTTCTTGCTTAGGATCTTAATGGACATAGGGTATTGCGATTTGTCAGACAATGCGATTATGGGGAAATTATAGCAGACTAGGGCGTCGGAAATATCATGGATAATAAAGACTTTTCACTAAATGATTCGCACTCGACTCGACAACAGGCCTCTCTGTCTTTACCTCTCGTTTCACTGGTGTCGCAACTTATACAGAATGAAACTCTAATGTCCGACTCTGGAAAAAGGCCTTTAAGGAGCGACATTTGTGACGCAGGAAGGTCAGTGTTGAAATACTGCTTTAGTGCCGAGGAGTGCTAGAGTTGTAGTTTTTGATTTCATCAGTCAGAAGATGAGATTACTCGTGGCCTAAGCGAACTCCTAACAACGTCAGCTTCATCAATTACATGAAGCAGCAGAGCAAGGAAATTTCTAGCTGATACGTCAATCCCGGCAAATGGCATCGATCTCGAGTAGACGAATGGAGCAGGCTCTAAGCCACTATATCTAGCTGTGGACTTAGGATCTTCAGACATTGTTGCGCTTCTTCTACAAGCTGGTACCAATGTCTAATCATTTAACGCCAGCTCTCAAGTGTGTTGGACAGCGCTTCAAAAAACTGTTGATGGGAACCGTATTAAAATAGCGGAGCTTCTTCTACAGCACGGAGCAGATGTCAATTCGAGGAGTAGAACACCCTCTTGACAGCTATCCAGAATCACACTCTTGAGATACCCGAACTTCTTTTGCGGTATGGAGCCGCGTTAATGTAATAGCAGCAAGTGACTGTAGGATATCATTCATTCAAAATCGTTTACTTGAGGCTCAAACACTCTATAAAGACTTCAAGTCGGCAGCTAGCTTGACCGGAAGTCATGATCGACATCACCGCACACCAACAAACCCTTCCGCCAATAAATAGTCGCAATCGGCATCTATAGACTCGTACATTCTCTGAAGAAATAATCTAATACTGTGGCCTCTGGCTTAGCGTCTGTTGTTGGGGATTGATAAAGGTACAATAGACTCAACTTAAAATTAATATAGGAACTTGTGATATTCTAATTTTGCATTTGCTTATGTATCTATTGAAGTGGGAAAATTATTGCTATTCGCTTCTATAGCTGTCTCTTATCTTTACAGAGATATGTTTGATACTCTGGGGGAAAGTTTTAAACCGCTGAACTTTTGAGTAAGTGGTTTAAAGCAGGTTCTTACATTCTGAGTGTCCCTTTTTGTCAGCCACCTCTTTCGGGGTCAAGCCAACGTAGTTCTTGATGCCAATACTTGCCCCCTTACTCAGCAGCCATTCAACGGTCCTGGCCTGATTATTGCCGGCCGCACCGTGCAGAGGTGTTCCCCAATCATCCCGCGCCCTCGCATTGTCGTATACATCTTCATTGTCGGGTAGCGCATCGACGCTAGCACCGGCAGATACGAGCATGTCGAGCATATCAACGCGACCGGCGCATGCGGCCAGAAGCATCACACTCCGCCCTCGGAACACAGCTCCGTGCTTGAGTAATAGAGCCATGATCTCAAGATCCGCATCGACCACGGCAGACAGCTCGAGTGGCGTATACGTCTCCCCACGGAGGTTGGCGTTGGGGTCGGCTCCATGGTCTAGGAGAAACTGAACCAAAGGAGCTTTGCTGGCGCCAACAGCCATGCTACAGAGATGTTAGTTGAGAGAATATACGCATCAGATTGTGTGGCAAACGCCTAGCACGAACCAAAGGGCATCGCCTATGTGACCATAATTGCTATTGACATCCCACTTCCTTTCCAATAGCCGCTTGAAGGCACTGGTGTCCCAGTTTGACTCTTTATTACAGGCAGTGCTGGCAGTTATGACATCGCTGTCGCTTATAGTGGTCATTGTGAAGTTGGTGATCGGGTATCTTTTGGTGTGTCGGGGTGGCTTGATGTGATCAATAAAACGTGGTGAATTCGAAAGCAAGCAGGCTGCAGCTTCAAGTTTGGGGGGCGTGTTTCATGTATGGAATGATCTTGGTTTATTTAAAGAACAGATGATTTGTGGCTATGTCTGTAACATATTTATTCTATGTTTAAGTGCCGTTATCCTTCATTTGCAACACACGACGTCATGGTCTGCTGTTTACAGGTCATCTCGTCTGAGTTCTTGGGAATGATTTACAATTTCGTCAGCGTTGCACAACGTTACTTTATGTGTGGAGTACATTTTGACGAAAAACAATGACCCCCAAATTCATCTCAGCTTGCTAAATTTCAATCTCTGAGGTTATTGGTGATATAAGATTTCTAGCAGCCACCAGATCCCACCTAAGCTGGTCCGGATGCTTTATGACTCGAGGAGGCCAAAACTAGAGAAGAGAGGTCAAGCCAAAGGTGATCATCCTACGATATTGCTACCAGACTACCCTCAACTAAAACGGTCATCACTTGAAATTTGAATCAACACTCGCTGTAAAAATATTATCCGCTGAACAAACCATACATAACAACAAACAGGTCCGCGAGAATTCTGCAACCCCTGTAATTTCAAAATCACTTTGCAATTGTGTCAGCTTATCGGCTTTGAGGTTCCAGTAAGAGGCGATGCTGTGCTACAAGGCAATTTCGGAGGGTTTTGAGTAGCTAGAAAAGGCATTGCTGGTCTGATTGCTTCGCCCTCAGGAAGCAGGATCCGATACTTCGAATTTAGTGCACGATGATCCCGCTCGTCTTGAGTCTTTATTTCTAAAATAAACTGAGACATAGTAAGATGATGCGCTGCTGTCTCCTATAAGAACTCATCGCATAGTATGCAGACGTTCATCTTCTGAAACTCATCATCTTCATCAAACATCTAGTTTAGTTCTTGAATACCTCCCTTTTTGCCGTAACTCTCCAGCTTAGTCTCATCCAACAGACAACATGCTCTTTATCCAATCCTTTCTCAAAAACGTTCTCCTGGCATCTCTGGCCGCCACCAGTCTTGCTGTTCCTATTCATGACAACCCAATAAGCCTTGATATCCGCGAGGTCGCCGTGGGTAAACGTGGCAAGACTCCTCCTCTACCTTCGGTTCAAGACTGCAAAGATCACCTCAAAGTCGAGAAGGACACCACGCTCTTCTACTCTGGTCCCGGAGGGTACGCCAAGAAGGCAAGGGATGCCATAAAGCACCGCGAATACCTGAAAGGCTACAAGATCCTTGGCCAGTTGTGGACGGACAGCAAATGGCAGGACCAGTGGCAGAATGACGAACAAGCTAGCAAGGACTTTTTCAATATCTGCTCTAAGGCGCTGGCAGAGCTTAGCACGGGTACTTCTTACGTCCTTCTGCCGAAAGGAAAGGGTCATGAATGGCAGTCCGGCACAGTCTGGGACAAGTTCGAGTGGCCCAACATTCCTTCTGGCACCAAAGTGATCCGCATCGACCCTGACAACGCAAAGGATGAAGAGACCATAAAAGGTTGAACCAGGCTCAGGTTTCAATAGGGGGCAAATACACCAACTGGAGGAATGGGGACAGTACTACATGGGAGAAACAGGTCTTTCGTTTCCACTTTCATCTGCTATGCAGGATCTTGTTTTACTTTATACAATGCTTATTCACTCAAACCATTAAATGTGGTCAACAATCGAATTCTGATTGGCAGACACCTTAGCTCTTCAAATACCGTATAAACATTGAAACCCAAATATGAGCGGGCAAAATGTACAACATATTCAAGCATTAGATGCCAAGTATATAAGAGGATCCAGTATATACCTGCGACCGGCCTCCCTATTGCCGTATTGTATTGTGGGTAGTGTGGCGGCAGAGGCTTGAGACCCATAGCTTTATATATCTGAACTTAGTAACATGTGTTGGTCTAAGCTCAAAAGTAACGGCTAAAATAGTTTGCTATAACGACCTGCACTGCAATGATCATGCTATAACTTCAGGTAGAGAAACGCTAGACTGCGACGTTTGGCAGCAACATATTGATGGGCCCCTCCTTCTACACTTCTTTTAGTACCGAGTCGCTATCTATACATACTTCATTGATCTACTAGTGCTGTCGATCTGCTCTTTCCAATCTATACGAAGGCGTTCGTGTAGACATCCGTATATTGGTGGTTATGTATGTGAGCGCCCGTCTCCGGCCCACCTGCGTCTGCCACCCTTTTTGGCTGGGGATCCCACCAATTTCCCGCCTTTACAGATGATATACATACATACAATTAAGCAGCCGAAGCAGCCAGCCTAAGTGCCTTCTTAAGTCCTATATTCCGTAGCATCAAGTTATACAACGTAGAAAACGTCGGGTGTCCATTTACAAATCTAGTTGCATAATCTAGTGCTCATAGTCTTTAAACTACTAACTTTAAAGTAGCATACCACAATATGTAATAACCTAATTATATAGTAAAGAAACAACAATACTGTTAGTTTATTAGTTACTACATACAAGCAGCCAGATGCCCAAGCACTTAACTAAGTCACGCAGAGGTATAGCCTTGCTATGAATCTAACTGTAAACGGCTGAAGTGGCGTATGTTGACTATATAAACGGGAAAGGGTAGCAGACGCAGGTGGGCTGCCCTCTCCTATCCAGTTGGAAGGACTTTGTCCAACCCTGGAAGCAAAAGAAACCCACCAGCCCGCCATTACTGTATCAGAACCGGTTGACTCTCTACAGTGCACAAAGAGCCAGAGACCTTACAGATCACGCGTCATCTACATGGAGAGCTGCTTGAAGCGCAGTTCTCTACTCTTCTGCTTTATGCAGCTTCTCGGGACACCATAGTTCTACAGAGAATACATAGAGATAGACGAAATCGACTAAAACTTCAGTTATGCCAAGCTGCTAAAGCGCAAGGCATTAGAGTTTGCAGTGAGATCCTCAGGCGAGGCTATTCGCAAGGCTTCTTCACTAAGTGGCGAATACGACCGCTTAGCATGGAGAATCTCACAATACCTTCGTTCATTAGTCCCACTCATACAGAGTGCCTCCGAAGCTGCTGAACATAAAATGAAACTCTGTCAGGTGGTTTTTGGGTCCTGGCGGGCGTCTTGCACGAATTCGGCATAGCCTCGACTGCTGCAGCTGTCGACATCATCCACCATTAGAGGAGAAGGGGATGATGGGAAGGGCACGAAAACCATGTTTCAAGCACGCATTCTCCATTTCATCATCGCGAGTTCACATCTATCGAATCAACCCAGCTATTCTCCCTACAGTCACCGCAAGTCATTCACACTTGCCCCCCTTTCAACATCTATTTCATTGCGTTCAATCCTTTCTTCTAGTAATCGCCGTCTAGAATCCCATATGATCTAGAAGGCTCAAAAGCTGTGGCTTGCTCAAGCGTCTCAATGCCAGTCTTTCACTTCCATCTTAATTTATTCTTAAAAGTCTTCATTGGTCAACCTTCTGGGTGATAGGGCGCCAGAGAATGTCGAGAAAGACTGGGAGGTAGCCGTAGCAGAGGTGGTCACTGACGGAGCAGAATCTGCATAACAAGAAGCAGTAGGTGACGGACGCTGTTCGCACTGCATTCTGCACAATGGCTTGGTCAGGCACTCATTTATTTCTGAACCATGATAGCAACGGCCAATTAAGTCTTTGTTTTGATTTAATGTAGTATTCGTACGTCAGATAGTCTGTTCATCATTGAACTCGCTTATTAGATACCTCAAGTAAGGCTTACCTATTATTTGTGTCACAAGTGAGCAAAGCAGTAAGTTACAGTGCAAAATAGTTTCAAGATGCTCATACATAAGATGATTATGTCTATCCTTCCTGCTAATCTCATTCATTATACTTTCAATTGTTTAATAAGGCAAAAGCGACGTTCCAGGTCTAGGATCCGATGGCCTCACAGGGTAAGTGAGCCCAATAGGGGGCTAAACTAAGGCAGAATAGCACCCCACTTCAACATGCGAAACCTTTCCGCACTCTAGTGGGGAACAAATCCATCAACTCATCTCATCATGAACATAGAGGAGAAGCACGACCGACGTGAGACTTATAAGACAAGAAAGGCGCCTCGCCAGAAGCGGAATCCCATCGAAGCCGCCATCAGTTCATGGTATGAAAGCCATGCCGCTTACCTAACGCATCAATACACCGATCTCATCGCGCAGGCGCCAAAACGATGGACAGCGTACGGATCGCTGGCGTTGCTTCCCGCGGGATCATTCACGTCGGCGGCGTGGTGTGAGGTCCTGAAGTCGACTGCGGTATTATCGAATGCTGGACTAGCAAACGATGGAGAGAACATAAAGGAGGAAGACCAGGGCCCCGCATTACTATGGAAGACGATCCTGGCCGAGATCTCGGGCTTGGGCGCGACCAAACTCACGCACCTAGCGGTCAATGAGGGCATACCGCTGCGCTCGAAGGACAGTAACAGCAAAGCTGCAGGGGAGGACGAGAAGAATATACTGCGCAGCCCGGGTGGACTGCGGATGCTGTATGGGGATTTCGGGCCCGATGGAGAGGAGAGGGAAGGGAAAGACTCGGCAACGCCGACGGAAGACGAATTCGCGCGCGCGTTCTGGATCTCGACGAAGCAGAACGGCATCACGCAGACGTGGGCGCCTCGCTGGACCATGTTCAGTCGGGGAAACGTCAAGGAGAAGGCGCGGCTGCTGCGCTTCCATGATCCGCCCAAGGAATCGGGTCTCAACAACCCTAACGGCGACGAAAGCGAGAACCGGGATGGGAATGGCTGCGAGGATTTGTCGCACCGCCACATACCCACTTCCCAGCGCAGAGGCGCCATGGCAGTAGACCTATACGCGGGAATCGGGTACTTCGCGTTTAGCTATGCGGCGAGCGGGTTTCGGAAGGTCTTCTGCTGGGAGCTGAATCCGTGGAGCGTAGAGGGCTTGCGTCGGGGAGCGGTGGCGAACGGGTGGAGTGTGCGGGTCATTGTACCAGCCGCCACGCTGCATGGCGAGCAGGGAGAGAAAGAGGAAGAAGAGATGTTGAAAGAGATCCTCGAAGGCGACGAGACCATCATCGTGTTTCTCGAAGACAACGCGCGCGCGGCGGTTAGGTTGAGGAGGTTGGATCAGCTGTCGCGGGAGCGAGATGGCGAGGGGGAGACGAGTCCTAGATTCCGCATAAGTAGTATCATGCACGTCAATTTAGGCCTGTTGCCCACGAGCCAGTTATCGTGGACTACCGCGTGGGAGATTGCGAGCGAGAGCCGGCGGGCATGGTTCCATATTCATGAGAACGTGGGCGTTGCGGATATCGATGCTAAGAAGGGGGAGATTCGGAAATGGTTTGCGGCACAAGCGCAAGTATTGGATGGGTGCAGAAGCAGTGATGATGTAGTGGATGGAAAGGATGGCGTTCGGACTAATAATTTCGCTGTCGAACATGTTGAGCTCGTCAAGACGTTTGCGCCGGGCGTTTGGCATTGCGTGTTTGATTTGTTTGTTAGACGGGGTACGGATGGAGGGCCAGGATGATATAGACAACTGAGAGTTAACTTGAGCACCGTAGGTTGGGCACGGATCGCTACGAAGGGTTTCATGAGCGATGAATCGCATGGCTAGTGATAAACACGACGTTTCATCACTGGCGCACCAAGTTATTCATTAATATTGTTTCCTCGGATTATAATCACTTCGCCCCCCACCTCTTAGTCACGCAGTCATACGTTAACCTACGCCAATTCCAAGTGCTTTCCAGGTCATACATATACACATACAAGCCGATACCAGACAGACGCCATGCTAACCGTGGGCTCAATATACACTATGCGAGCAGGTAGAACTTCGAGGGAGAAATAAAGAAAGAAAAAAAGAGAGAGCATTGCTACAACAGAACAAGTCCGAACAAATCAACCCCTCAGCTAACCCTTCTCCTGAACTTGGCGGGGATATTGTCCGGCACGATAGCCAGGAGCTCAAGCGCAGCAAGACGGTGCTCGGCCTCCTCCATCTCATCGTGCTTGCGGAAATGCTCGATGTCCTCAGGGTGGGTGAGGTCCTCGAGGCGGGTGTTCTCGTCGTGGTACTTCTCCCAGTGGTGGATCTCGTACTCGTACTCGTCGTCGCCGTGGTGTCCCGGTCCCGTGCCCAGGTCGGGCAAGGTGCCGCCGTTGGCGAGCAAGGTGGCGAACTCTTCGCGCGACACGAAGCCGTCGCCGTTGCGGTCCAGCAGGTTTAGAAGCTGCCGCTGGTACTCGTCTCGCTTGGACAAGGACACGTCTTTGTTGGTCTCGTCCATCAGACCGTACGTCCGCAGCATCTCGTCGACTTCCCACCGGCCATTGCCGTTGAAATCGTGAAGGGTGAAGAAAGAGGATGGGTCAAAGTTGGCGATGTGGTGTTCCTCTGATTCGCGTTCGGTCAGTACCCTTGCGTTTGTTCCATGCGATGGTCATCTACAAAGAAGCAGGTGGTGCCACCCAATTGCTAGGGACCAGAAACGTACCGGCCATATGTTTCGTCATCCAATTGGCATTGTCGGGTACCATGGGCTTCTGGTCATGCGACCCATGGCCAAGCACTCCGGTGAGCAAGCTGGCAGCCGCTATGACGGTGAAACGCATCGCGACAAATATGTAAACCTGGGAAGACAGGTCCCAATTTCTAGTAGAAGGACTTTCTGGCAAATAACAAAATTGTACTTAGGAAGGACAGATAGAGTCAGGTGTTGAATGTATTTAATAACGTCCTGAGGTACGTAAGATAAGACACGGTATGGAAGATCGGGATCGGCAGCGGGAAACAGCGGACAAGGGAGATTCAGCCGCCCCCCACGATTCGTTTATGATTTATGCGTATCCAGGGCCAGGGGTCGTAGCCACTAAAAAGGCTGTTCATTGTTCAGTGGAGCGCGTTCGCATCCAGTCGATCAGACTGTATGTCGGAATTCTATTTGTACTGTATAGACTACCTACTGCTGAGCCATACTAGTGGGTGATTTTGGCCAGAGCACTCACTCAATAACGAGACCACCTACACCCCAACGCAACCACGCGCCTCAACTCAACCTTTCTCATCTGTCGGGATGAGTCGCACATTAGAGCCAACTCTGTACTCTCTGTTACCCAGCTATGCGACCGCGCTGCCACAGCCCCTGCTCGAGCTTGCATCGTCTCTATTGGCCCAGTCGCGCCACAGCGCCGGCGCTTTGAAGGTCGACGAAGAGGTCGCCCGCTCCTACGCATGCGCCCACATCGCCTGCGAACGCCTCAAAATCTCCCTCGATCTACCGCCGATTCAAGTGCGACCGCCTATCCCGCCTCGGTTATACAGGCGGTTGTACACTCACCTCGACAATGTTCTCGCTTCAACATCCCTGACCAGGCCCGGCTGCGTACGAACACCTACGTCCAAAGCCAAGGAGGCCGACCTCTTCGGCAGCGCCAAGGCGACTTCTTTGGCAAAATACCGCTCTCCGGCTACCACGAGGGGAGACGGCACGCCCACCAAGTCTGCGTCTAAGCCGCCCCCACTCCCTGCAAAAAAGAAGAAGGCTGGTGGCCTCAACAGCACCCTGCCGGCATGGCTACGGCCGACTATTCAGCTGTTATGTAAGGAGTTAGATCAGGAGCTCATCGGGCGGACTGTCCTGGCGGGGATGCAAACCATTGTCGCACCCCACGGCAGACGGACAAAGGATGAATGGGTTAATGATCACCTGGCTCCCTTATTAGCGGCCGTGTACTGTCTAGTGGCAGGGCAGTTGTATGTTCTAGTACAGGGTAAAGACCTGGACAACAAGCAGTATTCGAAAATACGAAAATCCATTCTCGATGTTCTAGAGCAGACACAGGAGAAGGTCGCCGTCCCCGGGATGGATGAGGACGAACTGTGGATTGGGTGGTCCGATGTCACGTCGAAAGACGTGGATAAGGCTATGGCCGAGATCATCAAGAGAGGCTGGCAGAAGGATGAATGGTTTGACGGCTTCGAGGGTATGGTCAAGAGGTCAGAGTCCGACGCAAAAACTTCCAGAGACCAGGTCGATATGGAGGATGAAGAGAGCAGAACCAGCGAGAAGCTTCATATTCACAGGGCTGACACCATGTTTCAAAGTAGGTGGGACATGACAGACCAGAAACGACGCGAGTATCGGGAATGGGAGAATGGGATCATGCAGCGAATAGAGGAAATAGAGCAACTGCAGCCCTTGAGCACGGAAGTCGGCCCGGCCTAAACTGGTCAGTATCCTCGGTGTACAAACGTGCCACACCTGAATATATCACCAAGACTGCTACTACTTAATTAAGGAATAAATCAGGCAAACAAACTACACTCCTGACTTCTCGTATACATAGCTTTACTTCTGCGAAAGAATTCGAAGCCGGAATGAGAGCAAGCAAGAGGGGCAGGGAGTGTGTGGGCGATGAAGGAGGGACTTTAAAAATACCAAGACTTGAGTCACCGGTGAACGAAATAAACTATTTCGGCACCTTTTCCTCGACAAGAGGCATCTCAGATAGTGTAACATCAGAACAGCCCTTCAGCAGCTAGTTGACAACCTAGCCCGACGAAATTATTTAGAGACACAATGACTAACACAGCTTCAATAGCCGGTGCTGTTGTTTTATCATGCAAGTTCGTAGCGAAGCGAGTTGAGCTTATCAGCGCACAAACTGCCCAACCTTTTCCACCAAGATCAGTATCGGTTAATATCGTAGTTGTATTTGAATAGCTAGTCCCTGCTCTCAAGTACCGTTGTCGTTTTTATTGTTGTAAATGGTGGATATTATAAAGCAAGCTTTATGGTCTAGGGTTGTCGCTCGAATTGCACCAGAGAGGTGGGTGGCTCTTGCGTAGGGAGGTTCGTTATGTATATTCTAGGCCGCATTTTAAAACGAAAGCATATCAAAGTGTAACAAACCGTGAATAAGCAGAACAGCAACAGCTCGGTTGAATACAGTACCAATATACGCATGTCGTGCTCCTAATGGAACTCGTTACCAGTAATAACACTACTGGGTTCGTACGCTGTACAACAGCTGTATCACAATGCTACGTAACAACCATGATTAACGCGATAATAGAAGTTTAGACTATACACTGATTTCCCCCATATTATGCTTGTGCTTACACAAGATATGCCAACTGAGTAGTCTCGAGCAACAGCTCGACACACCACTTATGCAGGCCTTTATACAAGCCCCGATGCTGACAGCCCAACGGAAATATCGGCATACAACGTGTCTTCGGCCTTGACACCTATTTCGAGAAATCATCTCGAATAGACCGATACATACCACCAGGGAAATGGTGTTCGTCGCTCTTCTTTATATGGGATGAATCCCTATACTTATCACTTCTCCCACTTTCGCTCTTCCTCCTCACCGCATCCATGATACCACCACTCTGAGTCTCCTTCGACTCTTCTCCCCGTGACTGCCCATGGCCAAACTGCACCGAGTCGAGTATACTGCTACGTCTCCTGTTCTCGCGCGCAGGCGTTCTCTCGCCAAGTTCGTCGAGGAGACCGCCACGGGGCACTTCCTCTCGCTCATCGTAATAGTCGCGATTGCTCGGCTGCATGACCTCTTCTATGCCGCCATGTCTGCCGTCGTGCGTTGAGTCACCCGAGGGTCGCCTCGCCTCGGCCGAAGCTCGTCTCGCGTCACCTGGCTTCAGGGCGTCTCTGAGTCTGTCGAGGAGTGCTCTATCTCGAGTTCCGGGCTACGTAGTCCTATTGTTAGATCGCGCATGAAAGTGTTGCAGGGTCTAGGAAACTCGCCTACCGACTCGGTGTGTGAGTCCTGTGCAAAATCAACGTTCTCGCTCCCTACGGCCGCACCGTAGTCAAGTCCACTGGATTCAGTGCGGTTTCTTTCTCCTGTCGGCATGTTTAAGGATAAAATTGATATTGCGGTGTAGATAAGATCAGTAAAGCTTAGTGTTTGTGCATTATGACGGTAGATTGGTTTAAGTATCGATGTTCCAATCGCCGTTATACGAATTTATGCGGCGAAATCATCTGATGTCAGGGCCTCCATCTTTGAATCGTCATGATGATATCAGATTACATATCGGTGTACCATTAGAGTTCACATTGATAAACGCCCTGGTTCTCTGATAGGCGCTGCGAATTAATTACCTGCGACCGGATAAATCGAGATTCTTCTCTGACTACATTAGAGAACCGCAGAAGGTATCATAGCGTACAACGATCTTTACTTTTAAGTTTGTGTCCTCCGCATTTGGTAGGGGAGCATCCCCCAATTAGCTACATGATGCTACATTCCCCGCAATGAAGACCCTGCGAATGGACGTCATCTGGAGAGGAGAATTTGGAGAAGGTGCTTTATACGACGAGCAAATCCTGGATACAGAAACTATGGTAATGTCAGGTACCTAGTCCGAGCAGGGCGAAATGAATTCAGTGATTATCCATTCATGCAAAGAGCACGACATCCTTCACACGGTTCGTCAAGTATGCGGGCGAGACGGCGTGCCCAAGTTTGCTAAAGTCTGATGTTGGTGGTCGGCTATGATGCGCAAGGTTGAAAAAGACTATACTAAGCGCTGAAGTTCATATCAGATTTGAGGAGTGGCACAAGCCAACGAAGCAGTTGTGAAGCGGATTTTCGCAGTCACTTCCTGTGAATCTTTCCGTGGTCGACAAAGCTTGTTACCTGGATTTACGCAAAGTTGATTGTGAAAACAGATTCTATCCGAGAAATTAGAAAGAAAAATCATCCTAACTAAATATCTGGAAGGAGTGCTACACAGGGGAGTATAGGGGTAAAAGGGGTGGCTCTCTTTCCTCTCCATCCCTGTCCCGATTCAACTGCAAAATGCTTTCTCATTAAAAATGGTATCGTTATAACCCCTAACTATCTCGCTTCTCCGCAACTGTCATTGATACGCTTTCGCACGATCACGCCCTCTCGTGTAAAGCCACATGTGCCGCGCTGAGCCACTAATCAGTATTTTCCCAAGTTTTTACTCACAATTAATTATATTTACTCCATGTTTAATCCAGGATCTAATCATCGACATAATAATATAATGATAATATAATGATACCTCAAGTGATGAAACAATACAAGAACGTTCTATACTGATGGGTCGAAATCAAAATACCACCTTAGAAATCTTAAACTGCCCGCTCAGATTTCATGTCACCAAGTGTCGCCACCTGGCGCCTCCAAAAGCTTCAAAGACCTGGCACTTTCAACATACCAAACAATCTGCATAATTTTAGTGAAGGTGTCTTCCTTCACTAGGATATCAAAAGCACTAACCCCTGAGGCGATCATTTAGACGAGGTCACTACAGTATTTTACGCAGTCTCCAAAATGAGGATTCTCGAAGCCCAAAATGCGGTGTTGACCAATGTCGAGGTCTACAAATTTCTCTCCGATCAAGCCAAGCAATATCAGTCACAGAAGCGGCGCGGTCCGGGCAACCTGGAGATGCTGCGAGGAGAGGTAGGCAATCTTTTCTTTTATTGCATCTTGTGTGCGTAAGCAACACAACTCATAAAGACACGCAGGTGCTCAAGTATTTTGAGACATTTCCGGGGCCTCTGAGCCAGAAGCCTCTGCCATATGATGTCGCGTCCATTCCTGTTCTGCTTCAGAAGTTGCGCCCCTACAATATCACAAAGGGCGAGTGCATCATGGTTGTGAACCTGCGACCTACCACGAGTGCCGCGCTCAATGCCGTGCTGGAAGACATGGAGGGACGATTTAGTGAACAGCAGCAAGAGGAGATTATCCACATTGTCGTTGAGGTTCTTGGTGAATTCCCGCCGTCCGGCGAAGATGACGGGGACGCTATGGAAACTACCGAGGACGGCCGATGATGGCCAAGTTTTGGAGCTCAAACTGCGCCAACTCTAACATCTTGAATGCACAGTTCTCAGAAACATCGGGGAATCTTCATATATGGACCCATCCGTTGATGCTAGTTTGTCTACATCAATCTGCAACCTCCTTCGCTCTGCCCACCCGCCTCAGTTTTGGTCTTTGCGGCCGTATTACAGATCTCTTCGAACGTCAACTTGAGCAGCTCACCCGTCACCGCGGAGCACTCGACATACTTATCCGCCCTCATACTCTGCGATACCTTGTATCCTTCCTGGGGGTCAATGATGCCATTTGGATCAGTCTCGGATCTTAGATCCCTCTTTAGACCGACAACCATGATTGGAGTGTGGTCGCTCGTCCGTAAGGCACTCCGGATTTCTTTGATCCACTGCGATGATATAGGGGTCAGAGCTGAATGAGAGGAATGAGAGGAACGGGACGTCAGATACTGACAACTCGCTCCATATTAATTAGACTCAGTCGCTGACTGATGTCGTAGCATATGAGGATCAGATCGGGCTCTAATAGCCGCCAGTCGTCGGAGAAGGCAGTGTCGTAGAATTCAAGACGATATACCCGTCTCCTGTTACGAAGCTCAAAAATAAATGGCTGGTCTTCGTCTTTCAGCAACGTGATTAGGACATTCCCATCCAGACACTTGGCGCCCCTGCTAATCCGGCTGTCCTGTGTGTTATTCCTGCCTGTTCAGTCTCTTCAACCGGGTCATGAATGTTGACGCACCATAGAAATGTCGTTTTCCCTACCCCCTCGTCGCCGAGCAGCAAAACTTTTACAGAAACCTCTTCCATCGAATCGGTGCATGGGATCCTTTTACACTTTTACTCAGAAGGATGGAATTCAAACGGTATCAGATTAAATTTAAACAAGGCAGTTAATCATGGCGGATAGACTCTAGCCCAAGGTTGTGCTGAAGCCTGGTGGTCTAGTTACTCAGTGGTACCAAGGCGCGAGGCGTTTATCGATAAGACTTCCATCTATTACGCATTCATATAAGTAAATGGCTGAAATTGCTGAAGTTATGTATGATTTAAGTTTTTCCTTTCTTTTTTAAGAAAAAAAAAGAACCAATTCTGTGTTGGATGCAGTCGTCAAAAATATCCCTTCTAAGTATTTGTTCACTTAAAGAGAGAGTGTATGTGGCTCCTCAACAGCAGCGCATGTCGTAGTTGGCGCCTCCATAGATGGCACCAAGTGTTAGTAGCCTTTACTGCACGCCGAGCAATCCAATGCAGCTTCTCCACTGCTCCCATCACACAGGCCTACGCCACAAAACGCTCCAAAATGGACGAGGGTGCGTCTCGGTACGGCCGATGGACCAGGGATGCCCTCATCAAGCGCATCCAGGTCCTGGAACATGAACTTCGAGCAAAAGATCGATTAAGCGCACCAGTCGGCGCATCTACAGAGACGACAGCATCAGATGGCGGAAATGAGATAGAAGCGGCAGCGGAAGCAGAAACCGAACCGCAAGGTAAGAAGAAGCAGAAGAAGAAGAAAGACGGACGCGGCATTGATCCATCCAAGTACACAACGAGACTCATTGCGCTGAAGCTGGCGTACCTGGGCAAGAACTATGGCGGGTTCGAGTACCAAAAGAGCACCAACATCCCGACCATCGAGGAGGAACTGTGGAAAGCCATGGTGAAAGGCTGCTTGATTTTCCCCGAGAATCCAGACGAGATAAACTGGCATCCATGGGAGTACTCCAAGTGCGGCCGGACAGACCGTGGCGTGAGCGCCTTCGGCCAGGTCATCAGCATTAGAGTGAGAAGCAACCGACCTCTACCGAAGGAATGGGAGGGGAAATCTCAAGGGACGAGTGGTGATGATGAAGCAACTGCAGAAACGACGACGCAGGGGGTCGATGAAATAGAAGCGTCCAAGGCAACAGAAAGGTCGCCGAAGCGCGAATTCAACGATATCACGGATGAGCTAGCCTACCCGCGCCTCCTGAACCGGCTTCTGCCGCCAGATATCCGGATTCTAGCATGGTGTCCAACGGTACCAGCCGATTTCTCGGCGAGACACCACTGCCGGGAGCGGCAATACCGATACTTCTTCACGCAGCCAGCCTACTCGCCAATACCGGAGGACCTGGAAGACCCCGGGAGCCGCAGCAGCAGCAGCAGCAGCAGCAGCAGCAGCGACAAGAAGAAACCAAAGAGCGGCTGGCTGGACATCGAGGCGATGCGGGCGGCGGCCAAGAAGTTCGAGGGCCTGCACGACTTCCGCAACTTCTGCCAGCTCGACGCCACCAAGACGCAGCAGAGCTTCCAGCGACGGATCTTCGAGAGCGACGTCGTGGAAGCCCCCGACGTCGAGACGGCGCTGCCGCACCTGCAGCGCAGCGAGTTCCAGCCTTCCTTTATCTCGGAAGCGCCCTCGGAGCCCGGCACCACGGCCTCGCCGCCGCCGTCGCCGCCGCCGGAGACGTTCCCCAAGGTCTACTACTTCCACGTGCGGGGGTCCGCGTTCCTGTGGCACCAGATCCGATGCATGGTGTCCGTGCTGTTCATGGTGGGACAGGGTCTCGAGGACGTCTCGGTGATCGACAGGCTGCTCGACGTGGCCGCGGAGCCGCGACGGCCCGGGTACAACTTCGCCAACGAGACCCCGCTCGTGCTCTGGGACTGCCTGTTCCCGAGGGACCTGGACGACCCGACGCGCACGGACGGCATGGAGTGGGTGTACGTGGGGCACGGCGACCCGCCGAGCGCGCACGGCACGTCCGGGCTCGTCAACCACGTGTGGAAGCACTGGCGCGAGCACAAGATGGACGAGCTGCTCGCGGCCCAGCTCCTTAACGTCGTGGCGACGCAGACCGACCTGGCGCTGCGGCGGACCCCCACTGCGTCCCGCCACGCGAACACCGCGCAGAAGATGTTCGAGGGCGGGAATGGCGAGCGCAGTCACGGGAAATATGTCCCCTTGCTGAAGAGGCAGAGACTTGCGAGTCCGCAGGAGGCGTATGATAAGGATGCGAGGAGGAAGGGGTTCGAGAACGCGGCGCATATGCAGGAGGTCATTGCGCAGAGAAAGGCTGAGGCGGCGGCTGTTGGGGTGGTGGTCACTCAGACAGCAGAAAGTGGAAGTGATGAATTGGTAGAATAGATGTTGACGCAGCGTGTCACTGGGGATAGTGAGACGGCAATATTTTTCAAGATTATCAGCATTATAGCTACATATCGACCGCGAAGGACTACGTACGGATATGCGAGTCTCGCAAATGCCGGGGGTATCATCATGGAAGCTCAAACACCAAATAAAATCACCGAACAATCATCCCCAAAACGCCATGCTATGCCATCCGTCTATAACCAACCAACCAACCAAGCCTCCCATTTCCCATATAGCCTTTGCATCGTTGATACCACTCAGCTCTTCCCATCCAATCTCGCAACCTTGCGCTCATAAAGACACTCCCGGACCCCCCTCCAAACCCTCTCCACCACATCAGCCCTAGGCAGAAGCCGCGGGAAGACAACGACGACATCCGGCTCGCCCTCGACGACCACAACGAGGTAATACCGGACCTCGAAGCCGCGGAACGCCTCGTTGATCACGACATCGAGGATCTTCTCAGTAGGTATGAAGCGGGTCGTCGCGCGACCAGCAAGCAGACTATCCTTGCTGGAGCTCGTCTGGATGCCCAGACCGCGGAGCACGAGGAGGGACTCCTCGACGTGCAGGCGGCGCGTCAGCGCGTAGAGGGCTGCCAGACACGCGGGGACGGCGAGGCGAGGGGGGGGAAGTACCACGAGGGCGGCCGCCGCCGTGCCCCGCGTCACCAGGAGGACGCCGACGGGCGAGGCGAGGACGGCGTGTAGGAGTCGTTGTTGGATGGAGAGGAGGGTCGCGGAAGAAGAAGATAGGGCGGGCGGCGGCGGCGGCGGCGAGGGTCCGTATGGACTTTGCGCCCAGGTCGCGTAGAGGAAGAGGAGGATCAGTGCGCTCAGTAACCCCTTCGAGAGATAGATGGCGTATAGTGAGAGTCGGAGCGGGACGGTTAGTGGCGGGAGCGTCGAGACTGTGAATTCGGCTGCTGTGGGCGAGGGGCGCCGGATGCGCAGGTAGGGTGATGTTGTTAACATGGGTTTTTTTTCCTTCTTCGGGAGGGCGGTTTAAAGGTATTCGATCTGGGTGATAAGGTGGTGGGTGAGGGTGGGATGGGTTGTGAAGGTAAGTTCGGAGTGATCGATATAATGTACTTTAGAAGTAAGTACATGTAGGTAGGCTGGTTGATGGCTTGAAAGAGCGTCCTATTATGTACATGATAACCAATTTGACCAGGAGGGAAAGACTGTGAAAATCATGGCATAGCCATTTTGAATAGGAAGTGATAGAGCTGAATAAGATGTTTGGGAGGAAAGGACGGTTCTCAGGGAGAGCTTCAATTGAAGATGCAGCAAGGAAGGTACTTGGGTACCTCCTTTGTCAATTCCCCACATTTTTACCAGTATTCCGGAATTTACCCAGTGAGTCCTTTATAAGTGCCAATAACAGCGCAAATCTCCGACTGTAATGGTCAATTTGGTTGAAGGCGCTTGCAATTCTCAGACCGTCACACCCATGTCCATAAGAACCCCCGAGGCCGCGCCCAGCGCAAATGCCGCGGTGGCTCACCCATCCACTTGGGTAACCAGTGTTGATTGGGCGGCCCTAGGAAATGGAGAGGATGCTTCAGGGAGGTTTCACGCTGCAGAGTATCTCCCCCGTCGCATGGTGTGCTGGAACACGTTTGGCTTGGGGACATGGGGTGATGGCTTGAGATGGAGATTGTCAACTCCATGATTCTTTTTTTTTTTTTTTTTTCTCTCTTCTCCCTCTCCGTTTATTTAATCAGTTTTATTATGTATTCTTGAATATGTTAGTGGGAAGTTGGGCATAATCTTTTCATTTTGGCTTGAAAATCTTGCTCACTTCTAGATTTGAACCCCTTCTGCTTCATAGGTGCGGCGCTCACTACTATTACCTACCTACTTGAACACAAAGGTACCAGACACCAGAAGATTAAGCAGCTAGGTACTACACAAGCCTTGTGGATAAATAAAACATGTACAGTCACAATTGAAGAATGCATAATCTCTTCTTCTGTCATAGTTCAATAAGGAGATTGCAATTAGAGTGCAAATATCATGATGCATTGACATGACTACTATCTCAACTATACCCAGATACAAAGACGAACGAACACGAGCTGCAGCCAGCATGCAATAAGACAAATCATGAGGACAATGCCCATCTTCCTTCCCTCCTTATAAAAAAAACCCAACGCTTGAGCGAACAGTAAGAATCGAATTAACAGTGAGGGAGAAGAAAAGAGATAGGAGAGAGATAGAGACGACAGGGATGCCGTGAGGCAGCACTATTCTTCGCGAGGTAATAAAAAATTCAATAAGAGGGGAGGAGGGTGAAGATTTTTTGGTTCTCGTTATTCCCTTTCCCAACAATTCCCAGTTCCCATCAACACTCAAAAAAACATAATGGTGTCTTCCTTCTTTTCTGCCGCGTGGCATTTGCTGTCCTTGGTTTCCCATCTTTCTTTCTGTGTGTGTCTCTTGTCTGGATGCCTTTTTTGGACTCGTTTCTTCTGTATCCTTCCTGTCGTTCGTGTCGTGAATCATGAGGTTTAATAATAATAAAAAAGATGAAATCATGCTATTGATAACAGAGAGGCAAGGGAAAAATAAAATAAAAAAGGAGTAGAAGAGAGATTCTCATTCGCGAGGATTAACCTCGTGCTGTCGTATAATCAAGATGGTATCAATGGAGGTATCGACCGAAGAGAAAATGGGGAATCGAAAAAGAACTGGAAACGCCGGCGCCATGCAGTAATTCATCGTATATCAAGATTCAGGCCCCGAATTCAACGCAGAAAAAGAGAAAAGGTGTGGTAAAGTCGATGAGATGAAGGGGAGTGTTTTCTTCTTCAAATCATCTCGCTCCGGTGGAGGCCGCTCCCGACTTCCTGTTGTTGCTGGTACGCCATCCTGACCTCGCGGGGATGACGCTCCATAGTCTGGGATTGGTTATTATTATAAGAGACCGGTGGCGGTGGTGGCGGAGGAGGGCTGTTGTAGCCTACCGGCTGTGGCGGCGGTGGCACGCTCTCATAAGGCGAGGTCTGCTCAGGGGACTTGGTCCGGCTCCCGAGGATGGAGTTGCTCCGGCCCCGGCTGGCGGACCGCATGCGCTCCGTGGCGCGGTTGAAGCGTCCGGCGATGCTGTTGTCGGTGGCGCTTCGTCCGCGGTTGTGGCCGTTGCGCGACGACGGCGGTGCGGGTGGCGCGATGATCGGCACGATGGACTCGTTCATTGGCGCCGCGGCCGGGATCGTTGGGCCTTGGTCCTCTTCGTCCATAACGATCTCGATGGAGCCGGTGCCAGGCGGGCTGCCGTACACGGTCGGCCGCAGCCCAGGTAGTGGCGCGGGAGGGGGCGGCGGCGGCATCGCCAGATGCTGCAGCTCCTTTAGGATGGGAGGCGGAGGTGGTGGCGGTGGGATGTCGTCGCGCGAAGACTTCCTTGAATGCCTGCCACCTTGGATGATCTCGTCGATACCGCGCATTCCGGCCGTGGCATCGACGCTCATCTTCCTTGTGCTACCCCTGCGTGCTGGGCCGGCCGCCTGTATTCCCTGTGGGAAGGCTGGGTGGGCGGAGAAAGTAGGAGGTCCCGCGGGCTCCTCGGGGATGGGTGCCGACATGCATCTCTGGATGTTGGGCCTGACTGGGGGCGAGTAAACCGTAGAAGGAAGCAAGGTTAACGGTGCATCTTCAGGAATCTTGGTGGGCGAGTTGTTGCCCGGCTTATCTGGTGAGGGGTGGCCAGAGGAGGAGGGAGATGTTCTGTAAGTTCCAGGGATAGGCGGGACGGCGGGCTTATTCTTATCATTTTGGAATTGTAGCCTCATGGCCTTGGGAGTTGCGGGAAGGCCAATCATTTGGCGGTTAGGGCTACGCATATTGGAACCTCTTTGAGTGGTGTGGTCCGCCGTTTGACTCCTGGGTGGCAGGTCTCTCGGAGGGACGAAAGTCGTCTGAGGGAGCTCGAAAGCGCTTGGTGGTCGGGAGACAATAGGGGATAGGTTATCTGGATGCAGGATTGGCGGTACGGAAGGACGCCGAGCGAGAGACAGACGACGCTCTTCTAGTTCACGGGCTGCGGCCTCCTTCTTGAGCTGTCTCTCAAGAGAAATCTGTTTCAAATCCCCTACACTAGCCTTAGCCGTCGGCTGCTCACGGGGCGGCTGAGCTAGTTGAGCTAGTTGAACTGGTTGGGCTGGCTGAACTGGCATGGGAGGTTCTTGTTCAGCAGGCGTCTTGTTCTTCCTGCGGCGACTTTCAGACCGGTCCCTGGCTCTCGAAATAGCAGGCGATGAAGGATCTTTGGCACTACCGCTCCGGTTGTGGCGGTTTCTGAATTGTTCTTGTGCTTCTACTGCCGCCTGGTAATCGGCCTCATCGTCCGATGGCATGTGATAGAATTTCACTTGATTAGACATGGGCAACGGAGACGAAGGCGATCGCACGACAGAGCCCTCGCCGCGACCGTTGCTTCTACCACGAAGCTGAAGCGCTGGAGGACGGCGCTCGCGACTCCTATGTCGGCTTGCACGGCTCGACGTACGACTAGACACGCGGGTGCTTCGAGGCGATAATCGCCGAATCTGACTTGACTTGCGAACCGTCGAAGGTTCAGTAGAATCGAGATTGAGAGGAGCAACACCCTCGTCACTCAGTTGTGCATCAACCTGCTTCGGAGTGCTGAGATTGATGAGTTCTTCGGGAGACATGGGAATCGGCGAGGTGGGTGAGCGCTTGGCCGGTTTCGGCGTCCAGTTCCTTCCAGCGCCTCGCCCTCTCTCTTCCGAGGTCTCTCGAGCGGCCTTACGGCTGCGGCTAGTTTCGCGGCTTCTCCCTGAACGATCCTCTTGTCGATGGCGGCTACTCTCGCGGCTACGTGTCTTCTTGGAGTAGTGCTGAGCCGTCTCCAGGCTGTGGATGTAATCCGTCAGACTCTTGTTTCCTGCGCCATTATAGTTCTGTCGGTAGCTTCGCCCTGCGCTCGAATTAGAGGTGACTGAGCCGGCCACTGAGCCAGGTCCACGGCGACGCGTGGGCCAGTGGAAACGTGTCGAGGACGAGACAGACTGCTCGGGGGACGTCACATCACTGGCCATGGCCGCGTCGAGAGAGTTCAGCTTAAGCTCCATTCCTTCGGGCCTACGATCCCGAGCACCGTTGCGACTTGAACGGCCCTGCTGCATCAGAGCTTGGATGGATTCCGGTCCTGGGGATGGCGGGGGCGCCTCCTTACGACCATGGCTCTCCCTCATCATCATGGGGCTGGCTGTAGCGGCTCGCGTGACAGACATTCCAGCGTCGTACTGCTCGTTTGAGCCCTGTCGAGAATACACCTGGGGTTGAAGTTGGGTCGTATCGGGGACGACATCGATGAAGACATCATCAGCCAAGTTGCGTCGATGGCCATCAGCAGATAGTTCACCAATAGAAGGCAGCATTTGTCGACCAAAGCCGCCAGGGGTCACGGGGTTTGCCGAAGCTGGGGTGTTGAAGGCACTCCGTTGAGACGGACGAAGGAAAGCTGTATTTGGATCACGCCCACCGGGAGAAATGGCAGATTCCGCGATTGGCGTCACGCCGGCAGCAATAGGGGTTTTCCCATCGTCGCCGCCCGTGAAGAACTTCGACTTCTGCTTCTTGTCGTCGAACGAGGTAATCAATTTCAGAGCCGAAGACTTGGCAATGCTGCGTTGAGGTCCGCGATTCAGCCCCGGCGGGGACAGAGGGGGACTCATCGGGCTCATCACCTCGGGGATGCTCTGGTGTATATTTTGGAATGTTGTTTGCAAGGCCGATGGCGAAGTCCATGGTTCTGTAGACTCGACACCAGTACAGGCAAAGCTGCCGAAAGAATGTCAATATTGCGTTTCAAAGTCGAGGGGAGGATTTCATTGCATTGCACATACCATCGAATGGCCAAACCTTGCTGACCGTGCTGAACGGCGAACTCGCCCCATTTCTTGACAAGCACGGCTTGACGCTCCCACACTCCAGGAAAGAACAGGCAAAGCAAGACCAAGGCCTCCAGGTACTTCTTGTGTGAGACATAGATCTCGATCGCGTCGTTGTAGTCGCCCATACCTATCATGATGGTCGCTGCGGCATGCACATCGCCGTTCTCGAGGAGCCGTTGCACAAAGGCACGGCCGAGGCTGTGCTGCGAGGCGTGCCCTCCGATGCCGCTCAACGCGAGCAGCATCCAATCCGAAGATGTCATGTTTTCCGAAGTCGCCGTCATCACGTCTGCATTGATATCCCCGAGCCATTTGGCGAGCAGGATGCGACTCGGTGATCCAGCAGGGTGTCGTAGCATCTCGTCACGAACGAGATCCTCCATCTCCCTGCTCCATCCAAAGATGATGCTGAGCATCTGTCGGCGGAGATCATCATTGGTCAGACGCGCCTGATCGACCAGATTGGTGTGTTTGTAGGGGACATCGTGGAGACGACTCCTGGTGAACTTGAAGAGATCGTGCACTCTCGATTCGTCGGGGCTAGGAAGAACCTCGTTCCGGAGTCTCGAAGGCCGATTTCGAGACCGGGAGGAAGATGCAACAGAGGCCGAGCTGACACTGCTGATGGAATATGCATCTTTGTCACCGAAGGGTGGTCGGGCCGACGATCGCAGAGACGACCCGGCAGAAATGTAAGTGTTCTCGGTCATGCCACGTGACTGTACCGATGACTGGTATCGTCCCTGCGTGCCCGAGTTGGCAGAGGATTTGGAGATGGTGGAGCTCTTGGTAGAAGCTGGACTGGCTGTCATGTATCTGTCATGGTCGGCCGAGTCACTCGCGGAGTCGGTTCCACGAACCATCCTCGCCAGGGGTGACATGTGATCATCGTCGCTTTCCGAGATCTCGGCATTGATGGGGATGGACGAGTCGGATTCTGTGCCAATGATCACGACGCCCTGCTCGGCCTGCTCCTCGATGGAGACAGGCGGCGACGGTGGCAAGTGGTTAGCAGGATGCTGCACGTTCGTGATCAACATGGCCGGTGTGTTGAGATCAAACTGCTGCACGGTATTATTGGCCCCCAGGGTGAAGAGGATCGCACCAGGCCCATACACGGCCAGGCCGCGGACGTGTTCCAGCGTCGGTATGCTGTCGTACGTGACATGTTTGGTCCGCACATCCCACGACAGGGTCTCGCTGTGGCGACGACAAAAAAAACGTGTTAGTCCCAAACTGTCCCAAGCGCGCGCGTAGCCGGATCTGCATGCACGTAAGTTATGACTTACTTGTCAGAAAACTGGATAATGCGGCCATTCTTTGACCAGCCCATCCAGTTGGGGCCATTTTGGTAATTGTCCGTCCGCTTTAGGATTCGTACCACCTTGGCAGGGTCGTTGCTGTTGAACGACTTGGCCACGCTCCAGACCCTCAAGTCCCCGTCGTCGGTCTGCACCGCCAACATATCGGACTTTTGGCGCGAGGACGACGCATGCCAAGCGAGGGTCACTATGGGTGAGGGCGATCTGGAGGTGCTGAGACTGTGTAGTATCGTGAATCTGGGTTGAAGAGTGGCGACGATCAGAGAGCCATTCTGGTATCTGGACCCAAGTCAGTTAAAAAAGCATTTTCCGATAGTAAGAATGGCACGGCATCATTACCCAATCGCAAATGTTCTGCAGTCGGCGGCGGGAGCCAGTGCCGTGATCGGGATCTGGTCGATGGTTCGCGCCGATATGTGCTCGGACGTCATGGGCTCGAAGAGAATGACATTTCCTTGCACGTTACCTAGTGTCGAGATCAGTACAAAAGATTCATTCTCGTGCCGAGTCCGTTAACAGGACAGGTGCCATACCGAATGCGACGTTTCCATTTCGCATCCATACGGCGCAGGTGAGATTCTCGTACGACGCGAACCGGGCCACCTCTTCGCCCGTCATCAAGTCCCATACGATAGCCGTCATGTCCACATCGTAGCTCACGACAAACCTCCCATTGCCCATGGTCGCGCTCTGCGTGTCAACCGCGAGCAGCTGAACCTCGGCGGAATGGCGGGAGAAACGCCTCTCGATCGTTAGACTGTCATGGTGTGCGACCACGACCGAATTGCCCTCTAGAAGACCGTTAGCCGCCGCCACGGAACATGGGCCTGCCCGACTCCAAAATTTTCACACGTACGCCCATAGAGCAGCATCCTGTCCGTCGCCGCCGTCGGCTCGAAATATCTCGCAGGCATGCTGGGCGAGCCGCCGAACTCCCTCGGCTCAGAGACTCCCGTTCCCTTCTTCGACGACCGGCCTGCCGAGCTTAGCGAGGCATTGTGGTGGTGGTGGTGAGACGTCGACGGATAGTTCGAAGACGACATCATGATTCGTAGATCCTGGTCATGCATGTGTAAGTGAGCGCAACGACGCGGTGGCAGAGCGAAGCATGTCATTCGCCTCACGCCCCGAGCGGATGCCGGTTCATGGTCTGTTCTGTATTGACCCGCGTGCGAGTGGGGAAACCGAAAAGACTCACCTCGAAAGCCGAGCGATGTCCCTTCGACGAAACCTCCAATGTCCAAACAGGTACTCTACGTATTTCTGGGCTCGTACATAGTACGCACTACGTAGCCCGCCTGGTTGCCGGCTCCGTTTCCTATCTGGGGCGTCTTGTACGCCGGTCGGTGACGGGGTGTGTCTCCTCGTCGTCGTCGGAAAGAAAATCGTCAGGTTTCACACGAGGATGGCTGCGCAAGCTCAACCCACAGCACAAATTGGCAAGAATGGAATCCTTTGTTTCCTATCTTCCGGCCTTATGCGCGACGATCGAAGAAAAAGGTGAGACTCTCTCTCTCTCTCTCTCTCTGTGTCTTGGTCTTGACCTCGTGGAAGCGTTCTTTCTATACTTCGGTGCGGTGTAACAATGCCTTGTCTCAACTTATTGGAGTAAGACGTCGACACTTAAGAAAAACCTCTCGCTAGCATTCGATCCCGTGAGAGTCGAGGGGGCGGGTGTTGTGCACGACCAGAGAGCAATCACGGATCCAGAGAGGCAAAAGAAGGAAAAGGGAATACACGACGACGAAGCTCGGGGGGGATGATGGAGCAGATAAAAGAGTGTGTTCTATCGCTACTAACTAAAAAAGCCAGCGCCTAAAGAAAGAGGAGGTTCTGAGCTGTCAATGGCTCAAGGCGCATACGTTGGTATAATACCACGTTGGAAAGCAAGCGGGCATATATCTAGGGCGGATACGGACCGGCTTAAGCCAAGGTCTACACCGCACATGGGTCTAGTTCGAACCATGGGAGTGGTCCAGGGTAGCACAGGGTGGTTGATCGCAGAAAGGTCCCGCTGTGGGTGACTACTGGTTGGATTTTGCAGTAGCTCGGGACCAGGGAGTCCTGCGAGGGACGTCGATATTTGATATAATTAGTTTAACCTCGTTTTCCTTCTACTCAGCCCGTTCACTTGATAGGCTGTTTGGTGATTTGTTTGCTTTGTCCATCTGACCGGAAAAGACAAAGTAAAAATTTAAAAAGGTCAAACCTGATGATCACGATGATAGGTACACCGCAGCCAGCCAGATGTCGAGGAGCCGGCAAAGTGGTATCGGGGGCGAGTTTGAGAATTTCACACGTCAAGCTCTCTCTGGGGGCCACGGTTTCGGCGTTGGAGATGTGTGTAAGTAAGTACATACATACAAGTAGGTAGGTATTAACCGCTCCGCCCATCGACCGACAGAACAATGCTTCTGCGCGCGCGCACTGCATCGCATTTCACTGAACACACTGCAAGGGAGGCACAGAAAGCACATGGGATTACCGGGAGGGTCCCTCGAAGCGAGGCGAGCAGAACAATAGGCCATAGGTCCCAATGGTCCCCATTGTTCCCATTGTGCCCATTGTTCCTCATCAGCGACAATTTGCTCCCTGCGAAACGTGGTTGGGCGAAAGACATGTTGGCCATTGGACGAGTGAGAGAGAAAGACGTGCCAACGGACGTCGTTCCTCCAGTCACTTGGGTAGCGCCAAAGGTGGCGCAAAGGCAGTTGAAGGCAGAGATTGGCTAATGGGATCGCGGGAATCGCAGGGATCTGGCTGGGCCGCGTGGTTCATTGGCCACCAAGCTGTCCCTGGCACTCGGCTCGGCGGTAAAAAGAGTGATCGAGGTCCTCGTTGGTCAATCCAATGCAGGGGTCCTCTGCCAAAATTCCCCATATCGATGCAAGCATAAGGCATGTACCTATTCTATACTTACACTTGCATCATGCCACTTACACCACTTACACCACTTACAGCTCCCTTTCTTTTCTTCTTCATCTTATTCTCTGTGTAAGTATGGGGTACCGAACCCGCCATCGTAGTCAGACTTACTTAGCCTACCCATTTCTCGACTTTCTGCTTTGCAGCAGTTCAACCTCGTCAACTAACAGGTAGGTACCTATCGCATCATGCTAGATCCAAGCAAGCTTCGTGGCCCAGGGGTCGAGATACCTTAGCTTCAGCCACCCCAGTGGATGAAGTTGCAACTCTGAACTCCACTTTTCACCTCTAAATTTGTCTAAATTTGTCCAGACTTCCCAGCTCCCCTTACACTACAGTACCTATTATATCTGGGGCTGGGGTAGCAGCAGATCGTGCGCTTCTGCCCCACCTTTTGTCTTATTCTTCCTCACCACTTGCCTATTGTTATCGTCGTCATTGTCGCTGCGCTTTGTCACTGTGCCTGTCGTATCTGACTGAACCTTGACCGATCCTCCGGCTACATGGACAACCCGACGACGACGTGACAATCTTGCCTGCTTGCTTGCTGCTGGAAGTCCACGGCCGGCTCCTGGCAATTAACTACTTGCAGTTCCCGCACCCGCGGTACACGAGGTTCCCGCAATCACGAAGTAGAGATATATTCGTGAATGACGTGACGTCCATGCTTCGAATTACCTATAGTAATGTGAGACCCCGCATGGGGACGTTACGGGGGACGTTGGCATGCGGTTTGTATGGTTCCGAGAAGCATCATGAAAAAGGAAAGCACTTATCTTATCAAGGCAAGTCGAGGCGGCCGGCAGCTGGGTGATATCTAGGTTTATCGCGCATGAATTGATTATTATTATTATTATATCAAGAGCCTACTCGGCATACATGTACCCATTGTTGGTTGTAACCCGCTGACGAAGGTACCGGGTAGTTAGTCTGCCTGACCCCTGGCCTGGAACTTGATGCTGGAATCCGTCTTCGGAACAAGATGCGCGCATTTGAACAGCCAAACCCCATAGCCTACCTACCCGTGGAGGCGGAGGAGTGGCTTGCTCTCATGCGAGTTATCTATTTACAAGTTCGAGCATTGTTCGTGAAGTCTGTGCGCTCTCGGACTGACGTCAATTGGGCTTTTGCACTTTGCTCGACAGAGCCATAGATGAATTGCTCAGTCAATTGGCTTTGCGACGCGTGGTATTTCTTCATTATTGTGAGGTTCCTCTCCATACTTGTAGGTTTTACCTCTCTGTCATCTTTCCCCCATCTAGGGAATTCGCTGGGTTTCATGGGTTCATGGCGACGTCGGACCCTTCTGAGACAACACGTGTGAAGCTACAAGTAGGTATCTATCTCTCCCATTGATCGTGCCACCTGCTCTACTCCTCCACGAAGACGTTTTGACGTTGCATTCTATTTCTCAGAATCCTATATTCGGCTATGAGTTGCATACGGCTCGGCTTTTACAGTAATTCCCGGTACCAAGCCACCCCCAATTGCAACTCGGTCGGTCGCAATTCAGTGCGAGCTACGGCTACGAGCCATATGGGTATACCATAGATAGATTCTCTACTCTCTACGTGTAAGTATACTGCGGTCGACACCAACATGATGAGTACGACCAACCCCTTGCATGACGGATCATGTTGTCATACCCCAAGACACTGAATGCGATCCCAAAAACCCAATGGGACCAAGAGCTAGCGAAAAAGGATGGAGGGGCATTCTTGAAGAGGACATAATAAGTAGTATGGTGTAGGGTTGCATTTCCCACCCCTTCGCTGTCCTCGTCCGTCCCTCGTTCTTAGCACGTTTTCCAGCTTGCGCATGGACCTCCTGTTTCCATGTTATGGTTCTCTTCCAGTTTTGTGGTTGGTGTTCGAGCTGTGACGCTTTTCCCAAAGGCATGCGGCGGCCTAACGGCACGGGAGCAGAGAGGACGAGATGACGAATACTACGCTGGGCTGACGAGACAAGACCAGATGCAGAGACTGACCTGCAAGGCTACTAATCACTAATCACTAATCACAAGTTGGTGCTGCAGCAACCCGCCTGAAGGGGCGCTTTGCTGCGACGGGAAGCCCCTGAATGGGTTCGTGGTTCACCACCTCGTCGCCGTATAGGCAGGTAGGTATTCTCATATCGCTGACCTCGAAACCCTTGGCGTAATTGCGCAGCGCAGCGCTTCTCTATCTTGCTTTGCCTGTGAGCTGCAGACAAACACGGGAAGCCACCGGGAAGCTGTATCCTAGCTCCTGCGTCGCGACATACCGTAAGTATAAGAGAAGGTGATACATAGCTTGAGTAGAGAATCGTAGCGTGTCCACTTGGTTTCGAGTTCAATTTCGATTTCGATTGCGATTTCGATGTTTCTTACGTGATCCAAGGGTCCTCGTTCACTCTGATCCTTCACCTCTATTCTTCGCTTCCAAGTTCACCGCTCTGCTTCAGGCATCGCTCAAAAAGCGTAAGGCAGTAGAGGTGAGGTAGTAGAGGTCATGCTCGGTCCCGGGTGAAACATCGTGAAGCACCAACCATTCAGCCCAAAGTGTTCACATATACCGCTTCCCGACCCTTGCTTTTTGGTCTCTGGTAACTGGGGGCGGTGTTTGAGCGATATGAATTGCCCACTCGTCAACCTGAGGCACAGGCAACACACAACGGTGAACAGAGCAAACTCACTGGCTGCATCGGGAGCAACCTGAAAACCCATCATCACTGGCTTAGCTAGCGAGTTATAGTGTGTGATGAGCACGCCGGCCACGACATTGTGGGGTGCATTCACCCTCCTTGAAAAGCCTAGACAAAGCCTTACCGTCGATCTCCCCCGGCCTATACTATCAATCATGTGTTACCCATCTCTCGGGACCTGCCAATAGTGAGTGAGTGCTCAACACCTCATCATATTCGCCAGCCGAGCTTGCACGACGATAGACAGACCGAGGTGGTGATGATATCGGGGTGCCTTCGGACACTCCCCCAATTCAACATTGTAAGTAGGTTCAACATGTAAGCAAGGTCAACGGGAAGCGCTCAGTGGCGAATTAGATGAACCAGAGCCAATCAAGGCAATATGGACTTCGTCGAGCAAATGTCAGCCGTTAGACCGAACGGTGAAATAGTTATTGGATGGCTTGGTCTCTGTCTCTAAATTGATATTCATGATTAGCATTCAGCTCAACTCCACAACATAAGTCCAACCAACAAGCTCACAACGTTAGGGAACCCAAGACAATGTCGTTCTAGATCCATCCTCGTCGGGTCTGTAAATCTCGTGATCTACAGAATACCACCTAACCCGCTTGTCAATCAAAGGGAACGTTACGGGGTGGTTCTGCGATAACACAACACCAGACTAGACCAAAGCAACTAATAAAAAAGCGCCGACGGCCGATCTTTTTTTTTCGAACTAGTGCCCGAGGTGCCGAGCCCCTTCGTTCAATTCATATCAATCCATTCAATCACATGGGATAGTTACTGTAATGCATGACCACGATAGGTACCCAGGGCCAATACCACAACCGAATTCGTCTAACCCCCACACACCGCGAGAACGCGAGAATTACCCGCTTCACACAATTGCATTATTTAATCGAGGGTTCGTTCGGTATTGAGAGAAGAACGTACCGGCGTGCCACCCCACTCACAGCTAGGACACTCACCAGATACCAACACATGCTATAATAGGATAAGGGTTTTTCTTTCTTTTCGGGCCTCCTTCGTTTCTCCTCAGTTCAACATTGTTCTCGACCTTACGTCTTGAGCTAGAAAGCATGATAATGAACCCGAATACCTAGTACCTATCTAAAAACCCCTCTTCTCAGTGACTCACCGCATCTTCCTCTTGACCGTATGAATGTCCGGCGGCTACTTACTTTCTCTTGACCGTAAAATATGAATGTCCGGCGGTGACTGACTAAAGCGACCATAAACCGAGAAAACTGTTTAATTTGCCCGATAGAGGGAAACTAGAACTAGACTGAGACAAAAAGCAGATCGGAACTTGATCTAAGACAACAAGTTCCGGCGTTGGCGCGGGGGGGCTGGCTCGTGGGCGCACATATTCGTCCCCGTCGGACAATCAAACTGGTTGAGCTTGAACATGACGCAAGTTAACATATCATATGGGATTCGTATATTCACGACAAGCAAGTTCCAGAAAGCCGGTAATTACATGCATCAATATGTTGTACACATTTTCATAGATAAAAGTTGTCACACAACACAAGAGAATCGAACACACACACGAATGTAGTGATAGGTGAATTTGTTTGTTTCATAAAGGGTTTCTTCCTATTTACTTATTTTTTTTCCGTGTACCCCATCCTCCGACTAGGGTATAGATATCGACTACATTAAACCTCAAACCACTTCTCTTTCCCCCGCAGTACACACCACTCCATCAACTCGGTCCATTCACCGAAAATCGCCAAGAAGTCACCAACAATCGCCCGAGATAATCAATAGGGTATCCATTCGGGGTTAAGGCACTTGTGTATCACTTCTCCTCCCCCTCCTCCTCTTTCGAGACAATTACCCCCCATTTCCATTTCCCCCGCCAACAAATCCATTTCTGCCCAATGGAACCATACCAACGCGCCCAAGGCGGTGGTCCGATCGGTCCTCCGACATCGTCTGTTCCATCCAATCCCAACACGTTGCATGTGCTCTCTTCACCGCCATCCAGGGAATCTTCCCAACTGGTTGATTCACCGCCCACCATCCCTGCTTCGGGATGGAAAATCGGGCCCTGCCTCAAAAAGAAAACATGCCACCAAAAAGTGTAGTGTGTGTGTGTGCGTTGTGTGTATGCGCGTGTATGTGTGTTGTCGCTATGTCAAGCTAAGTGGGCTTGTGGCTGTGACAACTCGTCCAGGTCCGAAGAGGACTGCGCATGGCTGCTGCCCTGTTCGGACTGCTGGTGATGTGACTCATAGTGAGATCACATAACCCATGATGTGTGTGTGTGTATGTGTGTGTGGTGAGCGTGTAAGGCAGCCACTGTGGTGGCTCCATCCACGCTTACGATGACCAAATCCCATCGCGAATATTATTAATTTGCAGCCACCGTCGAGCCACTTGCTGCACGCGTATTGCTATCGCGGCGCAGGCATCCAGTGCTGCAGCCTAGAGTCTTCAGACTCGATAGGGTATCATAATGGGGTATCATCGTGTATAATGCTGTCAAATGCCGTATAATGCTGTAATGCTAGGGGGGTATCATTGCTTTGCGAAAAACAATCGTAATCTGACGAACCATATGTTAGTGGCTGAGTGATACGACGAGCAGCAAGGCTGAGACAGAGAGAGAGTGAGGCGAGACTTACAAATCATGCCTGTCGTAATCGTCGTTAGTAATTTCTGTTGCCATTCCTCATTCACCCGCCTCGGTGATGGGCGCCATCTGGTCCTGCTTGGATGATTTCGGACTGCTACTCTTCTTGGAGCTGCCGCTGCCGCCCTTGCGCGTTCGCTTGTACTGTTGGCGGCGGCGCTCCTTCTCGTTAAGAAGGTGCTTGATGGCCTCGCGTTGCATGGCCATCTTCTGGCGTTGGATCTCCAATAACTCCTCCTCGGTCACGAAAGGCGAGGCCGATGCCGTGCTGGTTCCGCTGGAAATGCTGTGGGCATCGTCGCCGACGGGATCGGAGGGGAAGAGGTCGTCGTCGGATAGGTACGAGGTGGCGCGCTCTTCCCGAGCCGAGTCCATCAGCGAGGATCTCTGGGGCCACGAGGGAAATGCGCAACTGGCGTGGTAACCGGCATCGCGCGAGAGGAAGCTGTTGTTCGGTGTGATGTCGAGGGGCTGTGTGTGCGAGCTCATGGAGCTGTAGGAGCCGTATGGGCTGTACATATTGGCTTCTTTGGTGTATATCGATCGATAGACAGGCTGCCGTATGTTCGTCGGGGATCAAGATGAAGCCTTCGTGTAGAGCAGGCGACTCGGAAGCAAAGGTCCAAGTAGTATTGATGATGCGACAAGAACGCAGAAAACACTTAAGAATTATAAGTGTGTATGTGTGTGCTCGGTTGCTAGTAGGTGGTCTCTGTATAAGACGAAGCTAAGGTCATCGACTCGCGAGCATTAGAATAAATAATTATGGTCAAAATATGAAGTCATGGATATGAACCGAGTTGGTGGGATCGAAGATAGCCCTCATATATATGTCTCGTATGAAAACACAACGGGGTGAAGGGAGGTACGTATTTGTGGATTAGGGAGTGTGCGGTCAAGGCAGGGTCCTCTAGGCTAGGTAGATCCATGATTCATAAGGGACAGGGGGGAGGGGCGTGGACAACGGTCCGGCCTGGCTTCTGACAATTTTCCAGATTTCCTTTCCCCGTGGCATATCTGGCTGACCCCAGTTGTTCCCGTCTCGCCGCGTCTGACACAAATCTCGCTCGCTCGCACGCACGCCCACTTACACGCCCCCCCACAACACATCCACATCCTTCCTTTCCCATTCCCATTCTTTCTTTCTCCCCACGCCCGTGCCCCCCAAATCCATCCAATCCGTCTACAAGCCCTCCCATCCTCGCTGGCTGACCGCCTGTCATGGTCGCAGACCTTCTCATGTAACCAAAGCACTAGTCAGCTCAGACCGCCTTGAATAGTGACAGAGTCAGCTTGGCTCTGGGTTATGTCGTGCACCGATACAAAGTCCTCCCCCTCCACCGGGACACGTCCCGCGACCAATAGTCTCTGGCGGTTACAAACCCAACTCGATAACCATTTGTTTCTATATTTTCTTAAAAAAAAATAGCATATTTATTTTCTGCTTTCCTCTTTTGTGTGTACGCTACGCCAAACGTCAAAAGCGGCCAAATTAACTCGGTTCTACTAAAAAATCAAGTGTACTACACCCAGGGAACTGAAACCCAGTGTACTACAACCACTACTCAAACCAAGTTGTACTGCAAACCAAGTGGACAAAAACCAAGGGAGAATGTATGCACTTGCACTGCAAAACAAGGAGAAGAGAAACATGGAAGAATATTTCTGGTTCTCAACACCGCGGCCCATCGGCTCGTGGCCCCCCGGCTTGTCAAGAAAAAGCACCCGTGCACACTCGCGTAGCCGGGAATAAAAAAACACATTACTTACACACGCATACCTACACACGTACACACAAGTTGGTTAGGTACCTACTTGAACTCGGACAGCTTCGCAATCAGGATAATCGATCATAAATTGTCAGGATGGGCGTTTTACGGTTATACGTTATACCCAGAATTCGACCGGTCCCCCCCATGCTTTGGTGCCAGGACCTTCGATTTACAGTAAGCCCCTTGCTACCGGATGTCCACCCGTAAGTTAGTTATCCTGCTCCCCCGGCGGTTGCGAAATGTCGCGACTTTTCTTGTATACACGCTAAAAGGAGCTTATTTTACCTTCCCTGCTGGCCAACTGAAATTGGGCCGCATCCCTCCGGCTGGTAACGCCCTGTCCTGGTCACAAAATTTTCATTTTCTGCGGCGCGATGGATCCTCTTGTTACCGGCCTTAGTCAACCAAAACCACTTAAGTTCGGCTGGTAACCGGTCTGCTTCCGTTTTGGGAATGATTAATGATACGGAATACCTATTGTAGGAGGTATTCCCCTTTTAGGCAAGTACGTAAGTATTAAGTTCTTTTTTTTTTCTTCCAGAAGCGCAGCAAGCAGCACGTTCCCTCGGTATCATTATTCTTGTTCAGCCCTAGTCATCAATCATATAAACTTGCCTTGAGAATTTGTGTGTGTGCTGTACAGCACAGCAATAACTCTGCCGTCATCGGCTGTGAGGTGCGACGCGTTGCATCACACCATCAGGGCAAGCGGCACTTACACTTTTCCACACATTAGAAATCAAGATTTCTTGGGTGATGGGTTTGTCCTGTTTTGCTTTGCGTGCGTGCTTTGCGTGTGTGCCGGCGTCGTTTGTCATCCCGTAATTTGCGCGCTGATTTCGCCGTTGCGGCGGCATTTCCGTCAGCATGGGGGAAGAAGGGGGAAGGGGGGGGGTTGTTCAACGGATGGTCCGTGAACGCGAGCGAAACGTGGGATTTACAGGATTTCCCCCAATCTGCTATTTTTGACAAGGTAACATTCTACTTAGTTGAATGTCTGGGGCAATCCTTCTTTCTCTCTCTGGCGTCACCAGCGAGTCAGACAGTGTAGTCAGTGCTTCAGCTGCCCTGTTATTCTTAGTTCGCTATACTTGTCGCGGTTAAAGGTGAACAGCTTCGTTGTCACAGTTGCAGCGTACACGTCGCAAATTGTTGCATTCTCTGTATCTAGATAGATGCCTAAGAGAAAAACAGGTGTGTGTATGTACAGCTCTGTCTTCCGAGGGGGGGAGGAGAACTCGTTTCTTGACCGCAAGTCAGTCCTCCGCAGCCAATACTTGTCGTTCGCAGACCGGTGTGCAACACCGCTGGCTCGTATAGGTGTCCACTGAGCAACCACCCCCTTCTAACGTACATGTATTTACCGTACCTGTTCGGCGTTTGCTCGCAAATGCGAAATGTGTGTGTGCGCCTGTGTGTGCGTGTGCGGGATGTATGTATGTAGCTGCCCTACGGCATTCTGAGTCAGATGCAACACAATTCCCATCACCGCCTCTCAAACGCGCGCGGAGACATGTGCCGCCCCAAGTCATGTCATAGATCCGTGGTGGCGCAACCCATATAGTAGGGATTTTAATATTGGTATTTACGCGGGACGTTGTCTTGTTCTCCCTGCTCGTTTACCGACGCCCCGGGGAGGCTAATCATGGATGCCACGTTGTTGGATTGCGGTATCCGATACTCATTTCGCAAGGAGTTGCTCCTAATCGACCTGATGTATCATAATGATCGATGTCCTCGAGCATTACATTCAGATCGGTTGGGCGTCTTTTTTAATCATGTAAGGCTGATGCGAAAATGAGCAATCCATCTGCACGCCAGATGCGACACATACATAGCACATATCTGACAGCAATACTGACCAAGCCTACTTCTACTTACCTACTTACTGCAGTTCAGAGGCAGAGTGATTACTGCAGACGTTCAGAGGCAGTGAGTGTACATGCTATCTTGCTATCATAGCCTCTAGCCTCTAATAGGCAACTACATACAAATGTCAAAAGCTTCCAAAGGCCGAAATGCCTTTTTCTAGAATAACCTTCGATTACCCACTATAGTTACCGTACTAGCGTTGCCGGCAATACTGTATCACTTTATCTGTCATTCTCACCTTTTCTCATGGTTTGATGGGAACCGTGCGTTATTCCGGGGAAAACATCCTGAATCAGCATCTCATCTCCTTAGCACGGACTTGTTACGGACTTGTTACCAGTCACCAGTCTCAAATGTGACTAGCCGAAACCGAGGTTGGACCGCGGGATACAAATCATTGTCCCGACGGATGCGTGTAATGGTAGGGGTCTTTTCTCCCCTGCTCGACTTAAACTAACTTTGTAGACGAGGCTTGACGGGTTTGGCAGCCTGCCTATCCGGGGCAAGCCATCAAAACGCCTACCTTGCTCCATTTACCACGTTTTTTGTGTATTCCATTTCTCTTCCTTCACCTTACGAGCATGGTCTTAAGGAAGTGGATAAGAGCGTAAGGACCTGTACTTACTCGGATACTATGTAATTTCCCAGAGCTGAGGAATTCCCCATGCTTCATGGAAGTTGTTAGTGTTACCTGTCATCCAGCGACCCCGACCCCGGATCTTCCGAGAGTCTGGTGTTGCCAAGAAAACGTGAGATATATAGATACCAACAGTAGAAGACCCGAGAAGGGCAACAATCAGCAATTGTCCCGAATTACCGAGCCTCGACCTTTGGATCAGCTCTTGAGCCGAAGCCCTCATCTTCTTGCGGAAGGCTGGCTGGCGACTGGGCGACTGGCAGCTGACGGTTCGGCTATTTCCCTCTTTGATGATCTTGACCTATCTTGGTTTTCGCCCATAGGGCCGAGAACTCTCTTTCTCTTCTTCCCACGATAAGCCCACGCACGAGTCGTACGAACAGTTATCAACCCGCGGGAATTTTTCGCGCTTTACCGAAACAAAGCTACCTATCCGAGCCATAACCGAACCACAAAAGCTTCCCGCTTTTCCTAACTGACTAGCAGCTTGTAATCTTTCTTCCATCGGCCCGGGAGATCTAGTGCAGTGTGGCTAGTAAGTAGTATAAGTTGGTTTGTAGTCTAGGTATTTTAAATGGGTACGAAACCTGGTTGCGCGTTTGCGTACGCAGTTTTGTTCTTTAGCGCCCCGAATCCCCAGACTGGCCCGTGCGGGTCACTCTGCGGGTCAAAGCTGATGCGAAGCTGATGCGAAGATGGCGGATTGATGAATAAGGGGGCTGACACGCGCAAAAAAGCGCGATGCGCTTCGGCTGTATTGTGGCTTGCGTGGGTTCCCCAGATCCGCTGCGGCGGTCTAATTGAGGCCGAAATGAATCGTGACTTGTGAGCAAAAAAGGGCCGTCTTCTGCCAAACCAATAATAGTTATTCGGCTAGATCTTACCTAAGGAAGCTGCTATGAACAATTAAAACCCAATAGGACGTTGTAGCGCAAGCCACGTTTTACTAACCACGGTGAGACTACGGTGACAAAATCGTCGTGGCCACTCACCAGCCTCAAACACAGAATAGCCAGCTCATTCATTAATTGCATCCATCTATCAAATTGTTCCAGATCTCGCGTGGGGTCTTAGTTATCACGAGGCGTAGATCTGTGAGGCCGGGACTCGTCGCGACGATCACCGTCTAGCCACCTAGCCCAATGAACGGGACTCACCCCCCGCGTCAATGGTCCGGTGGGCAAGTATGGGGTTAGGTACAGGGGCAGACACGACCAGTTATCGCCAGTAACAGGATGAAGACGAATCGCTATAATCAAAAACTAAAAAAACAACCGCAAATAGTACGGGGTATACGGGGGCATCTAGACGACCTAGACAAGGCGATGAAGCGTACGCGTTATCATCCGCCACAAATGATCAGTCGCTGTCTGGCCTCGGATCCTGACGGACCAAACGAAACGAAACGTCCAGACAGGACCAGACAAGACAGTTGTTTGCTCATCTCTGACAGGTCCTACGTTTCGCAGTCTCGTCACGCAACAACCAAACCTGTCTGTGACCGGGTCCCGATTCCCGATTCCGCACACCTAACACAATCTACGTACACAGACCTTTATACTCACAGCGCAGCTTGCATTGCATTAGATAAACCATGGCCATTTTTGCCGTACACGAGAATAAGATACGTACTTACAGAGAGGCGCGCGAGAGGCGTTGAGGGGGAAGCACAAAAGTAGTAAAGGATTTTCAGGGTCCTTCTCTCCGCAGGGCCTCTTACCTCACTTGAGTAGGTGAGAGTTGGCTCGAGTGGGAGTATGCGATACACTTTTCCACTTCTGTTATCGAACAGTGCACCTATTTTCATATTTCCATGGTTCACTTATCCCGAATAGCTTAGTAAGTGAAACGGGCAGGTTACGCGGTGTACGATTAGGCTATCTATCGAGTCGATCACTAGTTATGCGTCTTGCTTCCTAAATAGCCACTAGAGCTGTGTATGCAATGCACGTTTAATTCGCAATACCTGCCTGCTGTCAAACAGGGTTTATACTGCGCTATCCGGGCGGCGGATGCAAGATGGAAATGGCCGAAACGGGGGTGTGAGAGAAGCGGGAGAAGATACATCGTGCAGCCGCCAAAACCCCCATGTCGTGATAGATGTTATGGTGTACCCAAAGTCTTCTGCTGCTGGAAGAGAAAGGCCAAAAAAGGAATTGACGATTTGTCGTACCCGTCTCACCCGTCAAACCCCCCCACGCAAGCAACCTCTTCTCCTACTTGTACTGAGCATAGGTAGGTATGTGTTTCTAACTTCTTCCCCTTCACCCCCCTTCAAAATCCCCCGAGAGTAAATGTGGCGTTTGATCCTAACTGCCCAATGTGGAAGTAACAAACGGGCGGTGTGAATGCATAGGTGCGTATGAACGTCCGGGAGAGCAGGAGGTTCGTTTCTGCATGTCACAGACACACCCACCCACACACACACACATAAGTAGGCGCACATACACACATACACCTACATACACCGCGAGCCGATTTCAAGTATAAGGCGAAACTCACCGCCATGACTTGCATACGGGCTAGCACTTCCTGTCGCTGTCATGACAGCCACAGAAACCCTATACTTACAAAAACCTGATGAAACTGCTGTAGCGGCAAGCCGATCACCACTCGGGCAGCATACTTCTGGCTGGCGCGGAACTGCAACTAACTACTTGCATTCGATGCCTGACATACACATAGCGCGTACAGTAGTAGACACGTAGTCTTAACATATCTTGGTCCACTCACTCACACACACTCAAACGGAATTTCTCTGTTCAGCGAGATCGGTGACGGGACAACACAAAAAAAAGTAAAAATCAAAAATTAAAAAAATGATACTTAATTGGTTCTGCAGGATGTCGCCAGCAATCCGAAAATCCATAGGATGATTCGGCACCGGAAGAGAGAGAGAGCAATATCATCTAATCTAACCTACTTGGTTTGTCAAGACGTATCTGAGTAAGACAGTTACGGTAAGTGACAGGATGCGATGTGCAGCAGAATATACTTTTCCTGGACAATGGACGGCCGGTAATTATCGTAATTGTCTGACGGGAACGGGCGGGAATGGGGTCGGGAAGCGGTAGCGCATCATCCTACAATCCATCCAAATCCCCATCCCATGAATGAACGGGAGCTAAAAGTGCGTGAGATCAATTTCGAAAATGAGCAACACTTCCCTATCAGCCGGTGATTGAATGATGATTGAACCACACAAGGGCATATAGGGCTAGCTAAGCTGCCAGGCGTATTTCCACGATGGGGAGTTGCGTCGCATCGAGTTTGGGTTGTTATCCAAAATCCCTCGCAGAATTGCGACACAACCAACCACCAATTCGGTCCCTAAGCAAATCCCAAAGAACAACAAACCTGGTCAATCTCGGCCCGCCGCTGGCTTCTCCAAACTTACTTACCCGCGTCGTTGATATTATCAATCAATCAATCGAATAAATAAAATGCGTTTTTGACTTTCCGATGACTCGACAAATTCAATAATTGTTCACGAGTTCTAGAAGCAATAATAAGACGGTGACCTCACACACCTTTATTTAACTGCCTTCCTAGAAAAGGTTTCTGAGCTATCAGCAACCTCAGCTTACGCCAAATATAAATAACTAGAAGGAAGGAAGGATATATATATAACGGACAAACTCATGCCCGGAGCGTAGCAATCATGTCATGCCATGGCGGCTCGGTAGGATAGCAGGATAGGCGGAATGGTAACAATTACCCCGTCCCCAGCTCCGTTTCCCTTTTGTTTTCTTATTCATTTCTCCACGGCCTCGCTTAAAAAAAAGTCCAAACGCACTCCATTTGTTGCACTCCGTTTGTTGCGCTGTGACCTTCTCAAGCCACGAGGTTACAATATGTGCTGCCTGAAATTCTTATCCTAATTATAATAGTCTTACGGATCCGTACATGCTCCAGCTACCTATGGAATGATGGGGTAGGTAAGTACTCGGAAGCGAAAGGGTTTGGATGGACTTGGAATTGCCATTTTAGGAAGAGACCAAGTATAATTAGTCGGATAGGTAGGTTAGTATATCGCAACGCCCAGGCGGATGAAGGGTAGCGCAAACATGGAAGCTGGCGATGGCCACATTTTTTCCCCTTATCTCCGAAACATCATTTTCATCTAGCAAGCAGGATGTTGTACAACTTGTTGGTGTTGTTAGGGAAGCGTTGACGCCCAATTGTGCGCGAAGAGCAAACCCCGGTATGGTACAAGGTCGGTTCGATGCCATGCAAGTTTCACGCTCTCTCTCTCGTCTGCACACTAGTGACATGTCTTGCTTGAAGTTGTTGTCCACTTCATGGCCGCATTTGCGGCCTCGTTAGTTTAAACACCCGGTGGTGTTTTTCATGACGTGCTTCCTCTCCTATCACATAACATGCAAACGTGTATCAAACAAGTAGTCTATGCGATAATGAGATGAATAAGGGCGCGCGGGTGTAGTCAGAATAACAGCGACAGTTCTACGGTATGATCTATCATGCCCTATCGTGCCCTATCACATGCCCCCTTGGGCACGAAGAATATACTTCGAATATTCTTCTGTAGGGCTGGTGGTCCCGAAGTCGGTCTGGTAACGCATGCACATGCTTGCTGCTGCTGCACGATACTGAACCTGTGATAAGGTGAGACGCACATCCACGTAGCCGCCGAGAACGACTCGGCACGCTGGAATAAGTCCACGGCCGACCGACCCCCTGGTTCGACAGAAAATTGAACGTTTGAGATTTCGTGCGCTCTTCTTACGTTCAATTTCGTTGCTGGCGCCATGCAAGCTAAGGCACGCACATCTGAATCATCACGATGATAGTTGGCCAACACGTACTTGCATTTCTCTCTTCTCCCCCTTCCATGTCTCTTCCATGTCTTCCATGTATACCATCTCTCCTAATCTAGAGAGCTAGAGAGAGGCCGATTTTCTCGTTCCTCACACCCTACTACCTACTTCTCTCCAAAACACGTCACGATATGGCCTCGGGACCGGGTTACCGTTTTCGAGTGATGGTGAGTGATGACCGCGCTTTTTCAAACGTACCTGGGGTATCTATCTAATCAATCGACCGACCGTAAATGGTAGCGATGTAAGCAAGCCACCAACCAACTGACACACACAACCGTGATACGATAATGAAGCCCATCACATCCCACTTTCCCCTCCATCCATCCATCAAACCCGTCAACCCCATCAACTGTCTCTCCTCCACGGCGATTGATTTGTCAATTAGGGCAAGAGCCTGCGAGCCCCTCCAAAACCCGAGAGACAATTTTTGGACAACTCATTCAGATAGCCGCCCCGTGATTGATTATTCATCTGCCCAATCCGCATCGTCGGTCGCTAGTGTCGCTGCAAGTGATTGCCACGAGTGCCGTGACATCGCGAGGTATGACATGCCGCTGGGGAGTTAGCATGTCCTCTACCTACCAGTCACCTTACTTACATTTCCACCGAGAAAGGCAACTGGGTTCCTATCGGTGCATTTGTCCGCCTCAAACTACCCTAATAGCCCAAGTATGATGGTCTATTACTCGGGGCCTTAGCCCTAGCGCGAATGTATGTAATGGACGCTGAGGCGGGAGCCAACGCAGTCGACATCGATCTAGAAGACCCAAGAGATTGTTGATCTTGGCTTTCCACCCAACGGGTTCTCATTACGGAGCCAAGCAGATCAACGGCGGCTTGGAATCTGGTCTTTGCCGATTTGTTGCGCCCGGGACAGCACAAGAAGCAGATTCGTGCACTACTTTTATTTTATTTTATTTTATTCTTTTCTTAGTATATTTTTTATCAGAAGTAATTTTATCAGTATATTCCTGACCTTGGCGCGACAACAGTGATTCGCAACATGTCTCTCTGCCCCAATTTCTCTGATCGTGGTGAACAAGAGTTTAACACGGCAGCCTCATAGAAATTATAGATTGTGTGCTTGCCAGTCAACGTGGGTTAATAGTGGTCTAGATAATATTGATTAGTATATGAATTCCAAACATTATGCGATCAGCCTGGATAGAAGCCCCTTTTGCGGTTGTATGTCGGCCAGTAGTTTCATTATCCCCAAATCGAGTGCCAGAAATCATACACCCACCACCTATTGACCTCCATTCATAATCAATGCGAAATATAAATCCGGGAAATAGTATTATATGTATTTCTCATGTTGAATCGTTCGTCTCCTTAGTCATCTCTCAGTCGATGACGATCTTGGGGAGGTGAAGTTCAGGATATGAATAATGGCTAACCAAACACTTCCAGCACAACTCCGTACCCCCAATCAAGAGAATTGCTTGTGGATTATTCCGATGAGAAGAAATCGATGCTGCGGCTAACCTGGCAGCCCAGTTCGACTTCGCCCGGAATACGCCCACCGAAGGGGGTGGATCCAGCAACTCTTCCCACGTATCCAGACTAATCAGTTCCACGGCTTGAGAATGATCGGTCCCTTCGACCTCGCAGTCGCCCTTGCACTCCGTCTCGAAGATATCGACTGGTGTCTTCTCGAGCTCGAGAACATCGATATCGCCGATCCACTGCCCGCTGTGCATCACGGAGAGAACCGACTCCAGGAGGAAAACTTCCTGGTCGATCTCCCCCGTGCTGGCCCAGTCCAGGGGCATCTTCCACTCGGTGAAGGATAAGTGCAAGGAGACGCTCTCGAACTTGTTCTCGCGCTTCCCGTCATATTGCTTGTGCTGCACGGCCCATGGGTTGTAGCCGGTCGGGCGAATCCGGGGATCCAAGGGAGACACGAGCAGTACCAGTCCCGCCTGTCCGATACTCCCAACCAGGTGGCGGATCTGAGGTCCCGAGAGCGATTGCGATGTGGGGTCCCCCAACATGATGCCTGCCACGAAGATGGAATCCTCGGAACAGAGAGCCAGCACGTCCGCCATGTGCTCCTTTTTGATGTCGAATCGACCAGATTCGAACAGTGCAATGCAACCGAGAGCCTCTGCTCTGGTCATCTTCCGAAACCAATCAGCAGCGGAAAGTGTGGGTATCCAATATTGGTATCTCTGCAGGCTGCCTCGCTCTTCGGCGAAGTTATCTGGGAGCCAGCTTGCCTTGTGTAGTTCCATATCGACGAGGCGCAGAGATACCGTGGCTCCAGGGAGCTGCGCATACAGTACGGTTGCGATCTGTAGGGCTGTTACCGACTGCAGAAAGGGCCATGACAGCTGGTTTTGGCGTGTCATCAGGCTGTTTGGCGCGCCGGAACTCGCTGCGGCATGGATCGTGTACTGCGTCTCGTTGACATTGCTCAAAGACCGCTTCCTTTTCCGTAATTGGCGGGGCGTATTCGGCGGAGGGAGCTGAATAAGTTAGATGAAGTATTCGCTAGAGAGTTGCACGTGCCCGTACGTACTATGATGCTCCGAAGATAGTCAATGATAGCTTGTGGACATTTTAACTGCTGAAGCACAGCAAGGGATTCCTGGGTTGAGCCTATTACATTTGATCTCGACTTGATCTGTTGGACCAACAATTCGCTGGAGGTGTCCTTGTCTACCCATATGGAAAAGCCTCCCGTGTTTTCTTCCCTGGTCTCCAAAATTATCTCCTGGAAAACGCGCTTGGGTTCAGACTCGGAATGTTTGAGTACCAGAGGCGGATTGGGCCAGACCCTTGAATCTAACCTGCTTTCTCGAGGCGTGAAGGGTATGTCGTCGGGATGAGAGATTGTTTGACAGTCTTCGCCCATGTCTTGGATAGCCCTCTGTCGCTGCTGCAGAAACTTCAATGCCTGTACAGACAGTGTTTCCCTATTATCAAAGTGTATCCACCTGTAATGTCGCACGTTCTCCTGTGATGGTAAGGATGAGACTGGAATCGCTGTAGCCCACTCCGAATAAAGATCGCCCTGTACAAAGGTGGTAAAAGAAATCAACACCCTACTGCCATCGATCTTGGAGTTCGAAGTGAGTCCTCGAAGATATGCGAAGCCTTTGCTAGCGGGATCTTCTTCCTTTAATGCCTCCAACACATGTGGGTTGAGGAGCCCAAAGAATGGCTGGTGTATGCACTGGTCCCTACCAAAGAGGCTAATTGCGCGTCGCCACCCAAATTTGACAAGTTGAAGATTTACCTCTCTCCTCCTCTCATCACCGTCGAGAAAAGTCTTAGCAGCTCTACAAAATGAGCGGATCCAGTCGATTTCCACATACTCTTTCCCGGCGACGGCGGATATCATGTCACCCAAAGCATCCAGCCAGTTGATGGCTTCCACGATATCAGATCCTCGCAGCTCCCATAATCTAAAGAGCGAACCGAGGGCTACCAGCCAGAACTGTGACATCGTAACTCGCGATAGTTCCTCGTTGCTTCGCACTGGTACCGGGTCTCCGTAGTACCGGAGATGCGACAGAGCCAAAGACCACCGGATATCTGTGCACCCTGCCTGTAGTTGGTACTCTAGACCAACGGTCAGAACAGCCGAAGGCAAGAAAAGTTTGTCTTTAAAGTCAACTTTTGTCGCTTTATCTTGAAAGACGAGGAGGTTGGGATGCAAATGCCACGACGAAATCGCCAAGAGTATGGCACGATCGCTAGCTTGCTGTGGAATATTGTCCAAGAGATGATTGAGGACCTCCATTGACTTGGTCCATGTGGTCATCACCTTTGAATACGTAGTTCCAGGGGAAGTATAGGGTAAGTTTATATTTTCAACGATGATCGCAAATTGGTGCTTTTCCCATGCTTTTGATTCATCTGCCCTTCTTAGCCAAGCGCGAGCACTTGTATCCCAGGCCGCAAGGTCCGGACGGGTTATTATCTGTCTCGAGGCCATGATTGTATAAGGGTGTATCATTTTGTTGTCTTTCAAAAGCTTATCGACCTGTTGCTTCCGTTCCTGTACTATCTCAAACCAGATCGATGTAGCTGTCTTGGAGTCGAAAGCACGAGCGAGAATGCATGCGAGAAGATGAACAGCAATCGAGGCATCGCTTGACGTAGCCGCAGCCCATATCGAAGTGCAGTCGGCACCAACAAAGGACTGGAATGGCCCGTCACTGGCAGTACCCTCGGGGTTGATCCCCGGATGAGCCAGAATCTCAGACACGCGCCGTCCATAGGCCTTAAAGAGCGTCGATACGTCTGGAAGGGCATCGCTGAATAGGAAACCGAGCGTGCAAGCGGTTCTATGGATCGGTCCATTCTCGGCCTCCTCCCGTCGCTTTGATGTCAACGCCGAGCCTATGGGTAGAAACTCGGGTTTTGTTTCGCATCGGAAAAGCGAGAAGTCCAAGTTGATATTAATGAGAGCTGCAGTATTTTCGTTTGAAATAGAAGTAGCGGAGGCTTGGAGTTTTCCAAAGTTTGCCATGTTCAAAGTCGCGATCCGCTTATTATAGAATTGGACGCAATGCAGTTTGACCATAGAACAACTAGTATGACGAAGCAACAACCAACGAAAATTTATTTATGTCTATCCAGGAAGTATTATTGTACAGGGGGAATTAAGGTCAGTTGGAACGTGCTGGTTTCTATTTCACATACAACTATAAAACGTATAACGGAAGACTGGCAATCTGCCTATGCCCCAACAGGCGTACTTGGCGGCCTGCATGATAGAATACGCCCCTCACTCGGAGGCGCAGCAGATCTATTCCACACATTTACCACGTTTCAATGCCCTGGTGTTATTACAGCTTAGAATAGCGATCCCGCCTTCATCTCTGCAAGATGATTGATTCATAAATAACGACCATAGCCACACATTGCGACGTTAGATGTGGTGCGTAAGGTAGGCTGGGGATAGTGTGCTCGCACAAAAGATACGCTATAACGAATGAAAATTATTCTTGTCTATATTCCGTACATAAGTGGCGTTATATCACCCCCCCAACGCAGAACGGATCCAAGACGCCCTTGTTCATACACCCTCATGTAAAAGTACTCTTCTACAAAGAGATCCTCCAACTCTGACTTCGTCATTTCATGGGCATTACGTGGTAACAACTCGAAGATGTCTCCGTCCGCCAGCCATGCAGTCACGCTCGCGATGCTCATGGGATTGCGCAGGAGGACCTTGGTGTTTGGAGATGTGATCCAGGATAAGCAGGGGAGGGCGAGGACTGTGCCCAGAAGGGCTTATCCGGTATCGCAGCTCGTTCTCGCCGGAAGCGCCTAAGCCACGGAGACTCTGCATGAAAGCTTGACTTTGGCGAGTTAGGATGGCCATGTCCATAATTGTGGCTGGACGCAACGGCAGCGTGTCCCTTTTTGGCAAAAGCGCGATCATTGCGAGCGACAAGATCGAGCATGTCCCTAAGAGTCCGGTCATAGAGTGAGCGACTGTTGACGTGACTAGCAACCTGTCGTTCTTCACGGTCACCGTTGCATTTTCCGTCACTCCGTTTGCCTCGTCACTGAAGAGAAGGTAGCCCAGGAGAGCGCCGTAAGAGACAAACGCGTTGTCCATGTTTTCGTCAATGTAGGTCGAGTTAAAGAAATGCTCAGCCACGCCAGCCGGGTTGGTCTCGATATTCATCTTTAAGACTATCGCTAGAAAGCCGTCGAGGGCTATATTTTCTGACTGGGCTCCCTTATTGTTGCTTGTTGTCGTATTCAGTTTACAGCTAGTCTCGCAGTAGCCGCCAAGAAACGTATTTAGACATCCACGATGAGTACAGTTATTGTTGAGAAGCTGTTCGAGATCTGTAAAACCACCCCATGGGTTTGTTTTGAGAAGTAGGCGTGGTGTCTGTTCTATAATGCTGAGGTTATCGTTTTGGCCCGCAGAGCGAGTGACGGAAGCATTCTTGATCATAAATGATGGATGACAAGTCATCTCCATTAATCTTGCAATAAGGCCATCCTAGCCCGTGTCGTTCTTACTAGTATCTGGTTTCTCGTTGCGTGTGATCTCCATTGTTATTATCTGAAGCGTGTAGTTCCGGTCGCTGCTTTGTGGGTATACAACGAGGTATCATTGATCACAGCGTTCTCGTCGCAACTCGATAAAAGCACTCGTCCGTAATACTGTGTTTGGTGTAGTTTCTCGAGGAATGTGAGGTTCAATGAGTAGGTGCAATTCTCTGTCTGGGCTGTTTGTGTATAGTAAGTCGATGGTGATATATGCATTCCAGTAGGCCAGCGAATGCATCTACAGTTAGGGAGGTAGTTTCGACACTCTCTAAGTCTGCACGGAAGTCCTGGTATGCAAATGACTCGGTTAAGCCGACAGGATATGGGTTTTGTCCGTTGACCAGCCCACGATAGATTTAGAATTTCACACTGTTAGTTGGCTTCAAAGCGATTTTTGGGAGGGGAAATTCATCTGAGATCGTTGTTCGAAATGTATGCTGCAGTACCGCAGGTATCTCGTGCAATTCGAGTAGACCTAAAACGAGAGTAATGAGAGAGATTGATGAAACTATTATAACTCGCAGTATAAGCGTAACTAGAATAGCAGCTGCCACATAAAAGTCCTTATACCGAATAGCTTGATATGACGCTGTGGTCAAAAAGGGGGAGTTGTAATTTAGCAGTATGGTGCGATTTGCATCTTTGGAACCGGAAGATAGCTGAAGTCAAGGTGCGATCATCTTGACGTTGTATTCAACTCGTGCCTAAATTGTAGCCACCAAAGTTAAAACAGTAGTTGTGCCGTACTTCCATAGATAGTGCAATTGCGGACGAGGAACTGCTAGTCCATGTTGTCGGTTCGATACCGATGTTATAACCTCAATAGCGACGAGTGTACTAGCAAATAAAATCTAAAAAAACCAGAGTACAAACGTCCAATCGAGGTAACAGACTTCTATGATATCGATGTGGAGGATTCAGGTCTGTCCGAAGACGTATTGTCGTGTGAAGACGATGAATCTGTCGTGGAACCGAGTGGCACTGTCTCGGCTGGTTTTGTACGTCGTTCCCCGATATTTGATGCCATTGAAAAATTTTGGGCATCAGCACTAGCTCTTGTACGCATATATTCCAGTGAAGCACGACTGGCCTCGCTCGTGCTAGTCATGGCACTAACGTTTGAAATAACTCTAGTATAGGATGGAGATGCTTGAATCAATCTTGGCGAATAGATAGTTTGGGAATTACGAACACTATATTCGAAAGAGACAGCAATTCTTTCTATGACGGTTGAGTCCCCTCTTTCGACTGAGTGATTATTCACTGAGATATTAGGCAGGTTGACGGCACTAGGTGAGCTTGAAGCTGGGAGGCTTCATGGAATGGCAAATGTGAACGAAAGGTTTCCAGATAGAATATTGGGCGTGTCACCTCGTATTATTCAAACACCGAGGAGCTTCTGTCTGAACTCTATGTCCTTAAGTAATTATGAATAACACCAAGATGCCCAGATCGTTGGTGGAGATAAAAGTGTGTTTCTGGTTGATATTCACTTGAATTGGATATATATTTATGAAAGTCAATACTTAATTACGGCTTGCTGATCTGCATTTGGTCTGATATGAATGAATTTTGGAAAGTTTGGATTGTCTGTATCTTAATTCTTTGGACTTTGAAAATGGTGTTGGGAAATGGAGAACAAGGGCTAGCTCACCCAGTATGACAGGCAAGGTAATCTTGTCTTCTGAACACAACGATTCAAATTGAAACGAGATTTAGTTGCCTGACATGTTTTGTGAGATAGGTAGATGACCCAAATGGTCACACGTCTCATCAGTGGTTCGTGGGGTCTAGTTTCAAGCATTTTGTACTCAGTTTCATGAACCATCCTGCTTTACCACCCCGTTTCCTGCACCCCCCATCTCAGCTGCACTACAACCAGGCTGACTTGCTGTCAAAGGTGAAGTCGGCTGTCCATTGATTTTGCATTTTTCTACAGAATCGCTGACAGCCTGAAGGGGGCTAATTGATTGTGCAAGTGAGCCTTGCCATTATCAGCGTTATCCCGAAGCGTAATCTGCTGATCGTGTCCAGTATCTAGTGTGATCGACATCTGTTTAACCAGAACCAAGCGAATGTATTGGATTTTGTCTGTAGCATTGTCTTCAGGGCCCATCCCAGACTAGTAGGTATTTGGGCTCATCAGGGGACCCCACCCCTCCCATCAACAGGACTCTTGGATATATATAACGAGAAGTGTATAAACCAATTGGCCAATAATTGAAGCCCAGTCCAATTAGGGGGGCCAAATCGCCTTTGTATTTTAAGATTTTTTTAGTCAACATAAACGAACAACCAATAAAATACATATAGTTATTGATCAAGGAATGATATGGGGCGAATGAGTACCAATAGTATATTTTAAAAACAAGGGCACTTCGCTAACCATCAGTGTATTCAGGGGCATATGTCCTCCTATACTTCTACCTGTGTAAGAACCCATTAAAATATATGTGGATCGAGTGGAATAGATTGTGTCGAAATCATTTACAAGCAGTTCCATATACCCCCCTTTGTTGAATTAGCCAAAAGATCTCCCCAAATCTCCTGTTAGGATATTGGTTGTATCTAGAGTGAACCGAAGTTAAGCTGTTGGTAGGTCGTAGTTAGGTCGAAGGTAGGAGTTAAGACTCAATATTATTAATTCTTGAATCTCTCTCAGCTTTGGGAGAGACTTAGACCTTTATATAGCCAAATATCTACTATATCCCCACTCTTGAAGACTTTACTAGCCTCTTTGACAACTTCATATAATACGAGTGAGTCCAAGACCATCCTTCCTGTCAAAATATCGTCAAGGCAGCATTACTAGACGATAACAAGGATGATCGGTGTAATACATCTACAAGTATTACTCGAGAGACAATATCGAACAAACGAAAATGTCAGGGAACTAGTTCACGAACTACTCTATGGTGTAGAACTAGTGTATTCTGTGTATATAAGTGACCGAACCCCCCTTGATTTGGATGATTCAGGAATCAATTGATCTCTCTATTGAGCCCTAACTTCCCTCCTGGCTGCAGACAGGTCTTTCTATTCACTCCGGGAACTTACCTTCTGACAGAAAACCACCTAATAGAACAACACAAATTGTAGTATAATTATGGCCAAACGAGCGTGATGACAAATCAGTATACTACTCGACGAGAATAATGCAACCCAGATTGTTGTATGATCAAGATAACGCAACTCAATGTAACATCGCCCCTGAACTCTCGTCTGTCTATACGCCACACAATACTTCTCACAAAACCATCCACCACCCATAGAAAAGGGGCAAGAAGAGACGGGCAAGCTCGAACATACCAAAGTCCCGCGACAACCTCCCAGGCCCAGAAAATAAGAAAAAAGGACTGAAAAGGGGGGAAAGGGGATGTCGGCAATGAGAATCGAACTCATGTCTGCACGGCCACAACGTGCTGTACTAACCACTATACTATGCCGACCGGACTCGGGTCGATCGGAGAACTCCGTGAATAAGCGGAGACAGTTCCGGCAGACATATAATGTTCCTATGGCATAGCCTACTCACTCACTCATCATTGTTTTCCTCGACATAACGATCAATAGATAGATCAGGACTCGGAAGCTTTTCTTGATGATGATGATAACGAAGGCAAAGATAACCGAGGAGGAAATTGAACTGAACTTGCAGAAAAAACGGACTGAAAATATCCATCCCAATTGCCGACCTCGGAGTATCACAAGTTCCCCCAGCAACTTTCTCCTAGCCTCATCCAGGTCTGAATAAAAAGAAATCATAACCTGTTCTTGCGGTACCTAGGTAGTAAATACAACTCATCGTCACGCGAAGATCTCCCTAAAACAATTTTGTGAAACTAATCTGGCTATAATATATGAAAGTCTCCTCATTGTGTGTGTGCCGTGTGTGACAGTAAGTGATTATTACAGATGTCCATCGCCAAGAGAAAAAGAAATCAGAAGCGAGGCACTGAGGGTGCTCGAGAAAATTTTATTATGCTGTACTCCTGTGGCACCTCATACATAACAACACTACACAACCCAGCTCCAAAAGGGATGCTTATAAACAGAAACTTAAACACCTGCTATTTCAAGCACAGCCCTACAAGACTAAACGACTACCGTCTATTTGGACGTAGAGCCGTGCTGACCGACGTGCGTTTTGGTCATCATATATCCGACCGTAGTGTCACTAGCTCAACGGATGTCACGAAGCAGCGCAGAAGTTAATAAAACAGCTCGTTTGGCCATGAAATTATTTGGTTGGGGGATCAAGTATCATAAAAAGTCCTTTCCTAACTCGCCTGAACTCGCATCCTGGAAACAGAGTCCAAGATAGAAACACAACCAAGACCGCGTTGCCGTTTGCCAGTTCTGTTCTATGCGCCGCCCATTTTTAACCGTAAAGGTGGACTGATCGTGACAGACAGAAACAACATCCTTCGAACCGAAGGTCGAGGGATGGGGCAGGTAGTTCTAAAATGTAGGTCCAATTCCTTTCCCAGATTACTTGTCGGCTTTGGCAGCGTCCGCAGCGTCGATCTTAGCATCGCCCTTGGCGTCCTCCTCACCCTCGAGCGCCGGCATGTCATCGTCCTCGTCTTCATCGTCCTCGTCATCGGAGCCGGGGCCGCCACCCATACCGCCTAGCTTCGAGAAGTCGATTCCGCCGAAGTCACCGCCTGTGAACCAAAATCTGTCAATTTATGCTCTCCAAAACAACTTGGCGCTTGGAGGGGTTGGATAATCTGGAGTTAGAGAATGACTACGTACCCATACCTCCCATGCCGCCCATGCCACCGCCTGGCATGCCTCCTATACGCATAGACGTGTTAGCTATCTTATTGTTTCTGGGGGATGGGACGATGGGATAGCAAACGTACCCATTCCGCCGAACTGGGAAAGGTCGTCCTCGGCAACTTCGTTTTGCTCGTCCTCGTCGACCCACTTATCGAAGTCGGTCTTGACGAACTGAACCTTGGCAGCGTCCTTGAGCAGACGAGGCCAGTATTCCTCCTTGAGTTCCTTCTTGCGCAGCTTCAGTTCAACGTTACGGGCGGTGTGGTGGATATTGCTATTCTCCACGTCGATCTCGTCGTAGAAATTGATATCGAGGTGGTATGTGCGCTTCAGCGTTTCTGAGTGGCCCTGGAACGCCAGAGAAGTGGGCTTGAGATCCAGCTTAAGGTTCTCTTTGGGCACGTCGGGGACGGAGATGGTGAGGTAGACGAAGTTCTTCTCGGCGTCGGTCTTAGAGGAGCGCTGGGCCCATAGGACTGCAGGTGCAGGAAGGACGCCATGTTAGCTGACAAGTTTTCCTCCTCGTCCCTGTGTAGATGGACGAGTCTCCATAGCTGGATGGGAGAAATAGAAGCGTGAACAGAGGCGTGAAATAGAAAAAATAGGTGGGTTGCCGATGGCGGGGTAGAGAGGCGACAAGGCCGGGGAGAACGCTTACCTTCGGGAGTGACTTGCGACATGTTGATGAGGTCGGCTTGGTGGAGAGAGTTCGCGGAATAGCTATTGCAATTGGTGTAAGTAGTTGACTGTCTATGTATGAGCTGCACAGAATTGGGGTAATGGAGCGTGAATGTGGTAGAGAAGTAGTAAAGAAAAGATAGGATGGATGGATGGAGGGAGAGGGACAAAATAGAGAGGGTCTGTGTGTGAGATTTATGGTATAAGTAAGTAGGTAGCTACTAACAGACGGGATGTACTGAGATTAGGCAATCACCGGGGAGATCGTGATTGTGGTTGTGGTTTAGGTTTAGAGGAGGAGGTGTAGTAGTAGTAGTTGGCGTTATTGTTGGGTTAGGGGTTGAGATTTTGTTCTGTAGGTGAGGTGAGGTGAGGCTGGGAAAAAGATGGAAAGGGAGGGCTCTGAGTCTTCAAGTGATCGAGAAAGCACCTGCCACTCACTAGACTACTGCCTGATGCTACTAGGTAGAGGCGGCGGTAGTGAAATTCAGGTGGGTTTTGGCATTTGGTGATGCAACCGGCGTGGAACCCCACCAAAGCCGGGGTCCCGCTCGATTCTACGAAATTCTTAGAAGCACTGCGGCACCCTATAGAATCCCATAGTTTCCTGAAGTACTTTTTATAATTATTCACGTAGAGATACTTATCAGCTGCCAGGTACTCTTACATCTTAGACAAAACGCGCAACTGCACCATAATTCTCTTTAATAGCCTATGCCAGAAAATGACTAGGCCAATAATATTATGTATGTCTTTACAATAGACCAAGCAACACACAGCGAGCAAGTTGTAACTTATGATTTATTTCACATCTTGAGGGTCTTTCTTTTTCAATTTGCACAGGAAGCAAGTAGACACACCTAAACTACAGCACAAATGTCTGACGGTACCTACTAAGCTACGTCAGTTCCATGAACGGACTAGCGCGCATGCTACAACACAGCTCTACCTACCTACATGTAGGTACATAACTGAGCAATACCTAAGACAGCAACTGATCTGATAGCTGGCTACCTACCTACCTACCTATGTACATACATATATATGTACCTAGGTAGGAACTTACAGTAGGAGGTACCTAGGCTCGGCAGGGCTGAGGGGAGTCTTGCAGCACGCCTGCCTGCGATGATGCAGAAAGGTTTCACCAACCGTCACGAGCTGACCGCTTGATAATGTCACTGCCTCACCTGAATAAGGAAGGTCGTCGTACTCATAAGTTTCCGAGATGCTCATTAACCTCCTGCCCACCGCCATGTCTTTCTCCGTCGAACACAAACAACCTCCGGCGTCACAACGCCAAGACATTAACCAATACGCGAACCATCTTTTATGGTCTACCTACCTATGCTGTACCTCGACCTTACTAATCACCGTGTTTGTTAGCTGGCCATAAGAGTGTCTGAAAAGAAGCAGCTGGCTTATCACGGCCTGAGCCAACATGCATGCAGCTGCGGCTTGCATTTGCTTCTATACTTACCTGACAACTGTGCCAATCCCGCCTCTCTGAACTGGTTCGTGCACATGAATCAACATAAGCGCGGTAGTACAGCAGCATTAAGGTTCTTAGCTTCCCGGTCCAATTCCAACAAACGAGCCAAGAGGTAAGCTTTGTGCAAACAAAAGAGACGGAACAATGAAAACAAGAATGATTTCTACGGGATCATGCTTAAGTACCACCATCCGAAAAGGTAGACAGACCTACTTACAACAAGGGGGGGGTAAAGTAGCACTGTGACAGCGGGGTAGATAGCAAGGCTATCTGCATACTGCAATCCATTTATTACCTATCTAGGCATAGTTTATTTGATTGCCCCTATAGCTCCACTACCCCCCAACTCTCAACTCCACTAACTACTCAACTGTCCCTCTTCAGCCTTGGACTGTGCCTGTGAGCTTGGAAACCCCAGCCTCGGGACAATCCCATCACTCTTCCCGCCAACGTCATCGCTGAAACCCACGAGATCAAATCATACCAAACGAATTCGCATCACCGCATACGGCCACGCCTGAACACCACCACAAGACATCTACCTTACATCCGGGATCTCATCATACCGACGTTGTTTTCGTTACAGCATCCCCTCCAAGATGGAGAGCCTCAAAGCTCTCTTCGTCAAGCCGGATCCCAATGCCCAGGTAGGCAGCTTGCTTATTTATCTCATGCATCAACGATTCCGAGATACCCGCACGAAATGAACAAAATTCAATGCGAATGGAGGATGAACTAGAAGAAAAGAACGAGGAAAAATATACGGACAATCACACTAACCAACACCCTCTTTTCCTACAGATGCGCAAATGTAACCAGCTGATCCGCTCGAACCTGCGCAAACTCGACCGCGACATCGCTGCCGTCCGACAAGTCGAGCAGAAGACGAAGAACCTGATCGTGGCCGCGGACAAGCGGGGGGCGCGGGACGCGACGCGGCGGGGCCAGGCCCAGCGGGAGGCGCGGGACTTCGCGCGGGAGCTGATCCGGGCGCGGCGGGCGTCGGCGCGCCTGGTCACGTCCAAGGCGCAGCTGAGCAGCGTGCAGATGCAGGTGAACGAGGCCTTCGCCGTGCGCAAGATCGAGGGCAGCATCCGCGCGAGCGTCGGCATCATGAAGGACGTCAACGCCCTGGTCCGCCTGCCCGAGCTGGCCGGGACCATGCGCGAGCTGAGCGTCGAGCTCATGAAGGCCGGCGTCATCGAGGAGATGGTCGGCGAGACCCTCCCCGCCGTCGATGAGGACGCCATGTTTGAGGATGAGGAGATGGAGGCCGACGGCGAGGTCGACAAGGTCCTGGGCGAGATCCTCAAGGGCAAGATGGAGAAGGCCGGCCCCATGCCCAGCACCCCTGTGCAGCCCGAGCCCGCGCCTGTCGAGCTGGAAGACGAGGAGGAGGACCAGGAGGCCATGATGGATCAGATGAGGAACAGGCTCGAGGCTTTGAGGAGCTAGTCCTGTTTTGGACTATCATGTTTTAAGTTTGCTTTTTTTTTCCATCGAACAGATGATGTCCATCTGTTCAGATCATTTACATCAACATTGGCGTTTGGGAGCGTGGAGCCATTGGGTTAATGACATAGCCTCTCTGAATGAGAGATGTACTTGGTTTATGATTCATTGTCCAGCGACGAGGTTCAAAACATAGAAAACCTCAGCCCGGACGTAAATATATACAGGAGCGAGATTGTCTCCGTCCATTCACACATAAGTTTACAGCTTGAACGGTCGTTTTATCGTCGTGTCTCGTATGATATCCAATTCTATATTCCTGAACTTCAGTAATATCGTTTTCTCTCCCTAGGCGTTTTAGTCTAGGACGGAAATTGCGTAGACCTGCGTGACACTCCTATTTGATAGTCCACCTCGGCGTCGTAGACACATGATCATGCCCCTGGTCCTCAGCCGTCCAGTCCCAGCTCGTAGCCGTGAACAAGTCGCGCGCAAACTTTTCCGCGCCCATCGTATTCTCGAACCTGAACCTCTGATCCGCAGCGAGGGCCCTCGTGAAGCGAAACGGCCTCTCGTTCTCATCATCGTGATGAGCACCACCATTCACCTTCCTCGCCTCGGGGTTCGGCATCCACGCATGCGCAGCGCGATTCCCCTTCCACGCGGCACGCGAGATAGGAACGGAGCTCGCAGACAACAAGCCCTGCACGAAATCCAGGATAGGTAACATGCGGGTGCGCAGACCGCAATTCGTGTGGTTCTTGTCGATCTGGTAGCCAGGACATTGCCGTAGTGTGGCGAGGACGCTGTCGACGGGTAGGAGCGCGGTATCGATGATGGTATCCAGCGAAGCAGGCGAGAAATCGATCAGAAACAACAGCCCCTTGTTTGTCAGGAACTTGAATATCTCTCCCAGCTGGTACGAGTCGCACGCCACGCTCGAGTCGTAGCCTAGCTTGCACTGCCGCGCGCTGCGCGAGGAGGTGTAAAGGAGGAGAAAGTGCCGCGGGACGGAGGCTAGTGTATTCAAAATGCAGTTGCGTCGGTATTGTAGCTCTTCTGTTAGGGGGGAGTTAATATGCACAGTATTTGGTGGACGGACCAAGTTTCTCATAGAAGACAAAATAATGCGTTAGGAAGGAGGATGAAAAGGGGTAAAAAACTTACGCTCAAGCCCATCTTGCAAATACCACCACGTAGCACTAGTAGTCTCGTCCTCGGCCTCCTCGCCAAACGAGCTCCACTGGCACGAGCCATTCATAATGAGCTCGCGCGTCGCGGCAGTGAACCTGACAGGCTGGTTCAGCAGCCACGAAACAAGTATCTTCTGCCGAAGCACGTTCTCGCTCGCGCGACTCATACCACTGAACCCGGACCCTTCGTCCCGGGCCGACTGCTTCCCGCGGCTCGTCCCGGGCCACTTGAACTTGAGCCCCGTGGCGACGTAATTGGACACGGCGGCGGCGCAGTCGAAGCGGTCCGCGAGCACGGCCAGCGTCGTCACGAAGGACATCGTGATCTGCGACTGGGCCGTCTTCGCCTCTGTCCCGTGCACGATGCGCAACAGGTCTGCGAAGACGAGCTCCCGGTACGCGTACGACGTCGCCGCGTCGTCATCGTGGATCGCGATCCAGGGGAGTTCCGTCACGTCCGCGTCGCGGGCTTTTGCGCCCTTCAGCTTCAGCGCCGCGAATGCGGTCTCGACGTCGTTCGCCTCTTTGAAGTGCGAGTCGCCCAGCAGCTTGTCGAAATACTTCGACTGCTTCCTGAGCACAGCGAGATCGACGCGGAAGGCGAGACGCACTCTCGCTTTCGGCTGCGGCTGCGGGTCTCCTCCTCCTGCTCCTCCGCCCCCTCCACGTCTCGGCTGTGAAGTCTGCGCCGTAGCCGCCTTCCGGGCAGCCCGTATTGTGTCCTTGGAGTTCTGGAACGTGGCGTCCAGCACCACGTCACCGTGCTCGGAGATGACCATGACTTCAGGACGTTCTCCACCGCCGCTGCGTGTCGGGTCTGACGAGGAGTCTCCCCCGTCCTGTGCGCCGGCAGCCCCCGAGTCCTCCATTTGGTCTGTCTCCGGTGTGAGGCAATACCTTGAAGAGGACAAAAGATGAGGACCTCATCAGCTTTTGTGTAGTGCGTCGCCCCTTATTCCTCGCGACGATGAGACTGTTGATTATACAGGCTCGTGCTTATTAGGCAGAGCACTAGCTATCGCCGGTATTTATCGTGACCCGAAGACGTCTATGTTCCTTTCGTTTAATATCGAAATACTATACTACCAAGCTTTGAAATAACATATTCAGATTTTGAGATATGTCACCCTCAAGGGTTACAGGCCATGTAGTTGGACGAGTAAGTCGCTGTCAATGTGGATAATTGGGGATCAGCGCTAGACCAATCAGGGACATCAGATCCCCTAACTTACTGAGCTATTACAGCACCAACTTCTTCTACTCAACCACCGCACCCTTCTGAGCCGGCGATGGCATATGATTCTCAACTCAAGGTAGTCTTGTTAGGTAGGCATGTACACTCTTCCAAGGATTCTGAACTTGAGTAGAGCCGCGTCACTGCATGAGAGGGAATGGAAACTGCTAAGGTTAGTATACCACATTCTACCATTAGAATATTTCTGAAGCCCTCGAGATACGTTCAATTACCTCGAGGTTTCATCGTAGTACAATATTTTGAGTGACGGTGAAGTAGAGAAAGCATTCCCTATCACCTACATAGCGAACATGGAGCAAAGGAGGGTGAAGGTTGTACAAAGTTTAACCTAGTAGAAATAATCGTGAGTGAGCGGTTTTTCAAATTCCACATCTTGTCCCTGGCGTTTTTCCTTAAGGAAGGACCAGGCTACGTTCTCATGAAAAACACGAAGCGTGCTATTGCGCTCTTACATCGAGATTGTCTTGGATAGTTCATAGCTGAGCCTAACGTGGCACAGCGACTCGCGAACACTGAAGGTTTATATCAAGGGAGCAATCCATCCCTTGCTAGTTGCTAGCTGACGACTACTTCATCACACTGAACATGCTATCATCGGCTCCTTATTTAAGTAAGAAGCCCGGATTAAATTCCCGCGCAAGTGTAAATTTTCACAGCTCCCTCCTATTCCATACCACGGAATCGCAACAGAAACGACGCAGGTTCAATCTCACATCGCATTCACCATGGCTATGCCCTTGAAGCTTGACCATCTCTACCTGGCTTTCCAGTATCCCGAAAACCCAGTTGTCAATTACGAACGGCGTCCCGATTTCCTGCCTGAACAATTACGAATGCAGGCTAACGGGGACCGGGAGCTTGAATATGTCAGTACCTATCGTACCTTCTAACCCCCTCCGCAGTTACCAGGAGCTAAAGATTCTCAGACTTGGAGCTTCATCATCTCATTCGAACTAAATGGAGAAGTTCTTGTTAAGCAATTCAGTTTAATATGCCCAGCCACTGCTGGGGTCAACCCGGGAACAATGCGCGGGTATCTCTTGAACGAGCATCTGCGCAGATACGATCGCTCCGTCGAGGTTTGTATCCGGAATATAGGGATACTTGCCAATATCCCGCGCCTCATGGTACTTCTCGAGTTACAGCCCGTGAATAGATTCGTTTTCGAGGAATTTCTTAGCGTTCATAACCATATGATAAATTGGACGCTCATTGATAATGAAAATCACGCGACTCATCTATGGGCTCGAGACGTATTGATCCATTGCAAAGCTACAGATATTAACTATGAGACGAGTGAGAATTTCATCCGAGTTCTTGCCCATTACAAACACCAAGAAGCGTGCGCTGACTCTAGCTATTATGGCAGTACTCAAAGTCGAGGTGGCTGCGCGGGTATCCCTACGAAAACATAAGCTTCTGAGACGCGGGAGCCATGATTGGACCTCATTTACCGGCACTCCCATGTGGCGAGTCTACGTTTATGACGTGAATTACCAAGGTTGTTGTCGATAGGTGGCAAGTGACGACGGGGACGAGGGGCGAGTTTCAAATGGGAAAATCTGACTTGGGAATTGGGAATGAGATCTGGTAGAGTGTTAGGAAGCATTCTACGCCATGCATGTTAGATATATTTTAGACACCCTTCACTTTCAGGCCATCATCTAAGTCAGGCTAATGTGGCTTATCATGTTGGTAACGCTTGTTTTAAGATATTAAAGGTGCTTTATTTTACTTGGAATCATTTTTTTTCCATGGACTGTCTTATTTTCTCTTATCTTCAGACAAGGAATCATACATCAGTATCGACTAAAGTACTTTCTTAGGCAGGCGTGATAGATTCAGAAGGTTCTGGCTTTGTTCTCGAATCAGACCTCTCAGCAACTTCGCTGGACTCACTTGCAGCGGAACCCTTCTTGCCTGCAATCAACGGCCAGTGACCCTTAAGTTCACGATATCTCATGACTCCCAAAGCGGTGACGATAGCAATCCAGTAAACGTTATACGCGATAACTGAGCCGTACGTCGCCGAGTTCGTCCATCCAAGAATAGCATTGAAGATACCCCAGCCTCCACCGCCATTAAGCTCTGGGCTGCAGCACTATACGGGGTCATCAGTATCCAATTCAGGCGAAGAGTGAGCCACTATACTTACGTTCACATGCCAGACGCTCTTATCGATGTCGTATGACCCAGGCCCGGTTCCTAACTCCGCAGCGTCACTACCAACGACGTTGTTCCACTGCTGAGCCTCGAAGTACCAGACGGCACGCGAGAAAAGACCCGCGCCAACTAGGTAGAGCAGGCAAGTAGAAACAACAAGGAAATACTGCAACCGACTTGTGGTGCCACCCCTAAACGATATCAATACGATCCCGCCTGTGTCAAATCATGGCTCGCATCACTCACCTGTACAAGACATAACCTACGATAATCCCAACAATCAATCCCACGACAACGGGGAGCGGCACAGCAGTAGCAGGCGCAGAGAAAGAGACGCCGGCGATGAAGACAATGGCCTCGATGCCTTCTCTAAGCACAGTGATGAAAGGGAGGATAAACATAGCATACTTCTCCGCGAAGCGCTTCAGCCACGCAAGGCGAGATTGGCTCCCCACATTCACCGGCGCTTCGAGAGCTTTGGCAAGCTTCACCCGCCACTTCTCCTGCACCTTGCCAACACGAAGGAGAGCGACGCCGATAACGCTGATGATAAGCGAGGCCACGAGCGCGAAGGCGCCCTCGTAGTTGTACTCGCTCGTGTCCCATGCGTTACGACCGACAGTGTAAAAGGTGCCGATAATGGCCGCTGCGACGACGAGACAGATGAAGAAGCCTAGACCAACTCCTAGCCATACCTTATTTGATTTACTATCAGTATGATGATATGTGCAAAGCCCGCGTGCACGGTCATATCGTGGTTGTGAAGGTGGTTGACGAGTGTAGCTAGTTTACCAAGGGGGTAATCTCACCTGTTTGACCAGCGCCTTGTAAACGGCGACATCGCGATGAGGTCCATCGAGTGTCTGTTTAAGAAAAGCGAGGAGTACGGAGACGATGATGACTGTCTCGAGGGTCTCGCGAAAGACGACGAGGAAGACGGGGACGGAGAAGACGTCTTTCGTCATGATGAACTTAATTGATCTCTTAGCCTAATCGCATGTGAAAGGGGGAAAAAAGAACAAGAAATCATCAAGATGTTATGTGAGTAATTCTAAGACATATCAAATCACCCCCAGTTTACTCACACAGTAGACCAGTGTAACATACGGAATCTCGTTCCGCGATTATCTATTCTATCTGATAAAACACGGATCTGATAATCTAAAGGTGGTGTGGGGCATCCAACCGCCTCTCCCACAAAGCTAAATAACGTATGGCGGTAATAAGCACAACTTCAACAACCAAACATTTACCTACATGACGGGCTAGGGTTCTTGGATGCAGCCGATAGCGGCTAATCTAAGTAGCAAGACTAGGGACTATTCGGGTTCTAGTCAGCCCATTTTGACGATTCCGCCGAAAAATATGATTCGGGGTCCTCCTAACCTCTTACAAGATGATGTAGCCCGGCATCTCACCGTTCCATCGTCTTATCCCTTTAACACCCGTTTCGGCGTAGTGACTTCGCCACCCCACTATCAAGGATAAATAGACCAATTGAATTGGATTATTTGGAGATACCTCTGCTACCACCAAAGCTTGCCTGTTCCAGATGTACCAGAAACTATCAGAGCTACAAAGAACCACATTGGACTTACACTTTAAATGATGTCACTTCTGTTAGCAATATTTTTATGGGTCTTTCGGATTAATTGGACGGTCACTACGCCGAAACGGGTGTCAAAGGGATACTATAAGTCTACACTAGCAAATAGTCTGCATACCGTCGCAGATCTCATAGGAACCGACTTTGGTGAATGTGAAAAATTTGCCGTGGAAACTGAAATTCGAGCATCGACCTACCTAAGATAATACGCACAGTTAGAGAACTAGGCGTGGCTTCGGCTTGCTGCCGGCGGCAATATGGGGTAAAGCAACCCACATGTCAGCCAAGATAGCATAAGCTTTTTTCTTCTCCAGTCTTGTCTGCATGGGAACCTATTGATTATCTAGTATTGATGCTCTTAGCTGTTGCCGAGCGCAGAATGGTTGTAACGTCAGGTCTGTCCGTTCTCAACCTTTCCCAACACTATTTCCTGATTGCGTTAATGAACAGACGATGAAGTCTGGAACCCCCATTTTCATAGTCTACAGATCGTCAAATATGTGACCCTGATCCCTGCTCGCAATGCCACTGCATCATTCAGCCGGTCATCTCCCACTTCCCACTTACACAGACTTTTCCTAACTTACCACTTCATGCTATAGTCCTAAAACGACCGATTGAACAAACCAGGCTTAACCATATACCGTCTAGTAGTTATGATCTGACTTCCTCTGTTAGAATAAATTGATGTCGAGTCATCTAGAAACCTGTATTAGATTTCGACGGGGCAAAACACCCCACTTCGTGCTCTTCCACAACCACGACGACGTTTAGTTTAGTACGGCGCCACAGGGATCGTATCGGTGAAGGAAGGACTAGACAACTGACGATGCGAGATATCACACCAATCGGCCAACCGTTGCTCGTTTTCGCTAGTATCGCCGCTTAGGGAATGCAGTTCGAGGCCCCAAGCCACTGCCTCCGCGCTCCTCAATCGGCCTATAATGACGCTTTTGGGAGGACGGAAGAGGGGTTGGTGTTGTCTTATGCCTGCAGGGCTAGAGTATCATTCGTTGCAAGCAGTGACACAGTTTCCTTGTCTAGCGAGGATCAGATAAGTGATCATCCCAGCAGAAAATAAAGCCTATTTACCAGTCCTGTGGCCGGACTGCCTCGACTGCCACACCATCTGATCTAATCTGATTGATAAGACAATCCTGTCTCTGCACGCCAGAATTCACTCATGTATAGAAATCTGTGAAAGCACTGTGGTGCTGAATGTTCCCTACCTGTCCCATACCTCGTGTATGGTATGATCCCTGGAGCTATTGGGAGCTCAGACTGTTCGTTCAAATTTAGTGTGCGGATAGCATTTCTTTTCTGCTTATCCCACTTGCAAGTATACTTGCCTCAAACATATACTGGAGGATCGTTTTATTTGGTTGTGGAATTCAAAATGATCTCACTAACGAGGTGCGCCGTGACCTTGACATGGGCATTAACCTTCCTCCAATTCACAACAGCAGCCACAGTAACATATGACTTCAACATAGGCTGGGTGACAGCTAACCCAGATGGCGCCTTCGAGCGGCCAACCATTGGCATCAACGGTGAATGGCCAATTCCACGGATAGAAGCCAACGTTGGTGACAATGTTATTGTCCATGCCACAAATTCATTAGGAAATCAGTCGACATCGCTACATTTTCACGGCCTGTTCATGAATGGCACGACTCACATGGATGGCCCCTCGCAAGTTTCGCAATGTAGTATACCGCCAGGGTCGACTTTTACATACAACTTCACTGTAAGATAATGATGACAGCCTGATAGCGACTGACTATCGAGAGAGAGAGAGAAAAGGAAAATTAACTGTACCCAGATTAACCAACCTGGCACATACTGGTACCACTCACACACAGGCGGCCAGTACCCAGACGGGTTGCGTGGACCTTTGATAGTCCACGACCCGAAATCTCCATTCCTGGGACAATATGACGAAGAGATCGTGCTCACCGTCTCGGATTGGTACCACGAGCAAATGTCGGTTCTGCTCCCAGCCTTCAATTCGAAAGGCAACCCAACAGGCGCGGAGCCAGTTCCGCAAGCGGCCCTCTTCAACGAGACCCAGAACCTTAAGGTCGCCGTGCAGCCCGGGAAGACTTATTTGTTCCGGATGATCAACATCGGCGCCTTCGCAGGCCAGTACATCTGGTTTGAGGGCCACAACATGAGCATCGTCGAAGTTGACGGCGTCTACCACCAACCGGCTACAGCCGAGATGATATACATATCTGCCGCGCAACGATGCAGTTTCTTGCTAACGACTAAGAACGAGACCACGGTCAACTATGCCTTCGTGGCAAGCATGGACACGGTAAGCTATATATAGCTACAGACATTCTAGATATCAAGCTTAGTGAAAGTGTGTTTACTGATAATGCATCTTAGACATTATTCGATACTCTCCCAGCAGACCTAAACTACAACGTGACAGGATGGCTTACATACGATGACGCGCAACCGTTCCCGGAACCTGCGTTGGTCGACGAGCTGGACCCCTTCGACGATATCACGCTAATCCCCTACGACAACCAGACACTCCTTGGGGAACCAGATAAAACGATCGAGTTAAGCGTGATAATGGACAACCTGAACGACGGAGCGAACTAGTACGTACCACACCTATCTACACTCAGACTCATACCCATTAATGTACTTTTAACCATTTATTCAACCATACAGTATCTCTAACTGAGCCCCTTTCTCTAGCGCCTTCTTCAATAATATAACTTATAAAGCGCCCAAGGTACCCAGTCTGTACACAGCACTCTCAGCGGGCGAGCTGGCCACAGACCCGTCCGTCTACGGAACGTACACGAATGCGTTCGTGCTGGAGCGAGGCGAGATCGTGCAGATCGTGGTCAACAACCTCGACACGGGGCGTCACCCCTTCCATCTGCACGGGCACCACTTCCAGGCGATCTACCGTTCCGCAGAGGAGGCGGGGACGTTCGAGGATGCGAACGTCACCGAAGCAGATTTCCCCAAGACCCCGATGCGGAGAGACACGTTTGTCTTGTATCCGGATGGAAATATTGTTCTAAGGTTTCGGGCTGACAATCCGGGTAAGCAGCGTGTCTTGCATAGCTACTATCCGTCCCGTCTAGATAGCGTCTACTTCCCGAGCTCCTAACAAATCTCCTTCATACACTCCCTCACCCATGCTCATTTTCACGCCATATGTTCCTTACCCTTCCCTCTTTTAACCTCCACAAGAAGCTAACACCAAGTCAAAAGGCATATGGCTCTTTCACTGCCACATAGAATGGCACGTAACATCGGGTCTAATCGCAACAATGGTCGAAGCACCTCTCTCCCTACAACAAACCCTAACAATCCCCCAAAACCACCTCGACGCCTGCGCCGCACAACAAATCGCCACAACCGGAAACGCAGCCGGCGACACGGCGGACTTCACCAATCTCAAGGGCGAGAACGCGCCGCCGGGACGGCTGCCTGATGGGTGAGTGTTCCTTCAGCCCTCTAATCTAGTCCAGTAAACTGTGGATGGGATCGGTGTAGAGAAGTTGATTTCGGCTATTCTACTCATCTCTCCTCCCCCGAATACACATATATATATAACTGTCATATCAAAATCATCACTAACACCTACATATATAGATTCACAACCAGAGGAAAAGTCGCTCTAGCCTTCAGCGCTTTAAGCGGGATCCTGGGCGTGTTAGCCGTGGCATTCTACGGCCTCGCAGCAGATCCCACGGGCACCCCAATCTCAAACCACGTAACGCAAACCCAAGCGCAAAGCGCAGGGTCCGTCAATAGCTCGGAGGCGAATGCCACGGGGGAGCCTAAGGAAGTCATGCTCGCTACGGCTGGGTCAGGGAATAGTAGGACAGCGTAATTCTTAAATCCAATTTCTAGATTTTATATATTTATTTTCTTATCTGTATCTTGTCGTCAGGTAGCTTTCTCACTGATCCAGGACCGTTCATATTTATACAGTCGTCAAGTATACCAGACAGATACTCCTAGTCAAAAAGCGTCTTGTAATCAAAGGACAAATGAGTTCATCTATTAAAAAAACCACTTGCTATCCAACGCTATTCAGGACTAGGGCGAAAACAACACAGTAATAGGGACAGACCATCCCGAGGGTTGGTAGACGGTTGGTTTGTATTGTTAACGCCAAAGATAACAAGCTTCTTTCTGTCTAAATCCCCCTAGGGGTATGCGGCGTGATGAGTACTTTCCTAACGTACATTCATGACCCGAAAGCCTACAAAAAACATGCCGTCTTTGCGGAAATGTCCGTGAAAGGGAGAGCCAGCTTCTCGACTTGAGCTCAACTTGCTGGAATATCACATCCGGCACCCACCCAATTACCTCCAAACAAACACGCGCCGGTTTGTATGCTCAGAGATATTCTTTTAGTGCCCTCAGCCAACTCGTTCGTTGTCTTCTAACCAAGCCAGCGGCACAATTAATGGTGTAAAAGAGCAGATATTCCCGCATCTCATTAACAGTTAGTTACGAGGTCCTACCTCGTCCTCAACATTTGCCTGAGTTTCTTTAATGGGAGGGCTTTTATCCAGGATCGGTTTCAATATTAGTTGGGTTTGAGAGCAGGGAAAATAGGAACCGGCTTTTTTTTGTTACACCATTGCGTCCAAATGTCAGAGGCATAGTGCTCCACGGCTCGAAGTCGTTTTTAAGCAGCTTCGTAACAGAAGTAGATCAGAACTTTCCCCATGTAACATGACGTATGCTGTAATAACAACAATCTGAACCGAGACACATTCTGTAATAGGACGTCGTTTATCATCTGCTAATCTTCTAGACCAACCAACACCGGCTGGCCGTGTCTTTCTCAACCCGCACTTGGTGATATATGCAGGAGAAATGATTTCGATACTTAAACCATGTAGGCGCGCGTGACAATCAAACCGTATCTGTTGGCCCCGCCCTCTGGGGTCGTGCTCAGCGTTGTACATGTGGTAACCGGCCCCTTACGAGGATGAGCTGTTCCTAGGTGTTTTGTATGAGAGTGTAATAAGTTAAGAGTTTAACCAAGCCAATGTCGAACAGGCCATTAATCGGGCTTGTACTGTCTTAGGAACAAAACTTTTTGTAGAGATGGATTATCTCTGCACGAAGAGTTGTTAAGACACAGGCAGTAAACCCTCGCAATTCAGAAGAGAGATAAGCGATAATATGGGAACAGTCATGAAAGGCAACAGAAAAGCGAGATGGTTTGTGTAATTAAGATGCATTTCTTGGTGTACAGCTCAACAAAGGGAGTCGATTTGAGCTAGAAAACTCGCCGTACCGCACAGCACTCCTTTTCTAGATATACATAAGCTGCCGCCCCCATTCTAAGACAGCTTCTATTTCACATGACCCTAGCTCTTTAAGACGACTTCTCCAGGTCTGCCAAAATCTTCTCACCCTTAGCACGGGCAGATGCCAAGTCACCAACCATGTAGAATGCACCCTCAGGCAGGTCATCACCCTCACCAGCCAAGATAGCCTTGAAAGAGTTAATGGTCTCTTTTAGGTCAACCAGTTTACCCTCGATACCAGTGAAAACCTGCGCGACAGTGAAAGGCTGGCTCAGGAAACGCTGAATCTTACGGGCACGCTCGACAGTAAGCTTATCAGCTTCCGATAATTCGTCCATACCTAAAATAGCAATGATATCTTGGAGAGACTTGTATTCTTGTAGAATCTGCTGGACACGAGTGGCGGTATCGTAGTGATCCTGACCAACGATACGAGGATCGAGCATACGCGAACGAGAGTCGAGAGGATCAACAGCGGGATAGATGCCCAACTCAGAAATACCACGGGATAAAACAGTAGTAGCGTCCAAGTGAGCAAACGTAGTGGCAGGGGCAGGATCCGTCAAGTCATCAGCAGGGACGTAGACAGCTTGAACAGAGGTAATGGAACCCTGCTTGGTGGTAGTGATACGCTCTTGCATACCACCCATGTCGATGGCAAGAGTAGGTTGGTAACCGACAGCAGAGGGAATACGACCGAGCAAAGCAGATACCTCAGAACCAGCTTGCGTGAAACGGAAAATGTTGTCAATGAAGAGTAGCACTGAAGCATGTTAGCCAAGCAATTATGTGATTATAAGATAATGTATACTTACCATCCTGTCCTTGCTCACGAAATTCCTCAGCTATTGAAAGGCTAATGATTTCACAGTCATGTTAGATGTATAAACGACATATGAAGCTCAGATGAACGTAAGAGGCTCAGATGATGTAAGAAGCTCAGATGACTGTGAAAAAACGACAGATAGATGCAACAAAAAAAATCAGATGTTTCCGGTTTGTTTCGCGAGACATTTTTTATGCAATGACGTGGCTTCATGTCTGGTTAATGACCATTGATTCGGAAAGGATTTGTCGCAAGCTCGGCAAGAATAAAGATTCTTCATTTTATTTCGCTCGCGAGCTTCCTTAAGACTAAGGGCATTCTTGGATAGTTCTGCTGGTTTCTTGATACCAGCGACTTGATCTTGATGAGCTTGAGTCGTCTTGTGTTTCTGGAGTGCGGAATCTGATGCGAAAGGGATATTGCATTCTTCACAGTGGAAACGATGACTTTCTTTTGCTTTGTTTCGAACTTTCTCAGCGATTTTGAGGACTTTTGAATGATTCTTTTCTGACCAGGCCATCTTGGCCCTCGTTACTTCAGCCTTGTAAAGTGTTTCGTCCTCTGCACGTTTCTTCGCTCTATGTCGCTTGCTGGCTGCATCTTTGATTTTTCTCTCATTTGCCAGGCGTATAGCTGCTGTCAACTCGAGCTCTTCCGGACTCAGCTCGAGTCCTCCTCGTATAGCCTCCATTAGCGGTGTATGTGAGCAAAGAGGTTCCCAAAGGACTGACCCACGAGGCCAGAGCAGCACCTCCTGGACGTATATGTCGGTGCTCGCTTGAGTTCCAGCATGGAATATAAACGAAAGAAGCGCTTCAAGGGCCAAGACTCGTGCTCTCACTTTAGGCAGATGACCAGGCGAGGGTATTGATGTCCAGCAGAGAAGACCAACATGAGAAACTCCGAAACCCTCTTGGAATGCTCGTCTAACGTTGGAAGAAATGTAAGAACTCCCAGGATAGTAATGTGACATCCTCTGTTGAACGCCTGCCTGACTTTGAGTACCTGAGCCGATGTAGAGCTTGTCTGGATGATCCAACTTGGTCATGAGAACAGCATAGACTCCCCAAAGAAGTTTATTGTCGGGGGTGGGCAATGTGCAGAAGAAATCAGATGACGGGGGGTTTTCCGAGAGCAGGACGCTGTCCAGACCAGGAGCCAGTTCCAGAGGTGCAATCTCAGCAAGTTGATTGTACGCCGAATGATCACTGAATACAATTTGAAAGTCCGGGTTCCGGTACCATGATGGTGCTTTCACATGGAGTAGCTCGTAGGTTAGGTTTTCGAGCTTGGCCAAGCCAATGCCGTCGTCCCCAACGAGCTTCTCCATTATGCCATGATGAAGAGAAGAGAGGGAAAAGCATATGAGGATGCATTGTGGCCGAATTATGAAAAGGAAATGACAAGACAAGGTTTGCTATGATGTGTTTGTCGATCAAGTAAAGGCAAGAGGTACTGAGGAAAAGGAAAGTATATCTCTCTTACCCGGTAAGAGCGACACGGGCACGGGCTCCGGGGGGTTCGTTCATCTGACCGAACACCAGAGAAACTTTGGACTCGCCGTCAAGCTGAATGACCGAGGTCTCCTGCATTTCGTGGTACAGATCGTTACCCTCGCGAGTACGCTCACCGACACCAGTGAAGACAGAGTAACCACCGTGAGCCTTGGCGATGTTGTTGATCAGCTCCTGAATGAAGACAGTCTTTCCGACGCCAGCACCACCGAAGAGACCAATCTTTCCACCACGAGCGTAGGGGGCGAGCAGGTCGACGACCTTGATACCAGTGACCAGCACTTCGGCAGTGGTAGACTGCTCAACAAACTCTGGGGGTTCGCAGTGGATAGGTCGGTACTTGTCAGTCTTGACGGGTCCCCGCTCGTCGATCGGGTCACCAGTGACGTTCAAGATACGACCAAGTGTGGCAGCGCCGACGGGAACTGTGATGGGAGCACCAGTGTCGCTGGCCTTGGCGCCTCGAACGAGACCCTCGGTACCTAGAAAAAATGAGATTATCGATCGGGGAGGCACAGATTTCGAGCCAACTCACCGTCCATAGCAATGCAACGGACGACATTTTCACCCAGATGTTGCTGCAAGCTAGTTAGCAATAGGAACGTACTCTCAGCTGAAGCGTTATGAGGCATACCGAGACTTCTAGGACGAGCTTGTTGCCCTGGTTGTCTGTTGTCAAGGCGTTTAGAATAGCAGGCAGCTTAGCCGATTCGAACTTGACTGCATAAAATTGTTAGTTCGCGGTGGTTCAATTGCAAGCTCGAGTTCTGAGATTATGGTTAGGCTACGAACCATCGACGACGGCACCGATGACCTGTTGAGCAGCTTGTCAGTCCTGAACGCCTTGCCGAGAAAGCTTCGGAAAACCAGAGCTTACCTGGTGGATTTTCCCATCACCGACACTCGATGTACTCGCCAATCGCGCGCTGAGAGGGAATCTGAGGGAGGAGGGCTTTGCTACGCGTCGTGTGGCGGCCGAAAAGGCCGGGCGGGCGAAGGAGGAAATGCGGCTATTCGGAGGCGAAGACCGCTCGTCAGTTCAATTCAGCTCAATTGGCGGGGTTTTCGAGGAAAAACTGGATTCGGGGCATCCAGAGCATCGTACTTACCTCTTAAACATCTTGAGCGATGAAGAGCTGCGGCTGTGGATAGGAAGGTGAGGATGGGTGATGTGGTTGGTCTGCTGAGCAGAGAGGGTGAAGAAATGGGAGGTCGACGAAGAAAAACCGCAACAGCTGGTTCCTGGTTGCTGAACGAGCTAATTTAATCACGTGACTCAAACACTGGCCTACTCCCACTAAATTGCAACAGCGGCCGACTTGTCCAGATGTGTAAGGAAGGTACGAAGGACAGTGTTCAGAAGGAACCCCACACAGGTAGCTACCTCCGTACCTACCTCTACAACATCAATAATCCACTCGCTACGATTAGATAGGAGCATCCGTCTACTTCAATCTCGTCATGAATTTTCATTATACTCACATCACTTTACATATAATCTCCAGTAGTAGCTTTATAGCTATGTTTATATTCTGTTGGTCCAGCCAAATCTTTGTTGAAATTAGATCATATTTAATATGATCCGCATCCAAAGCTACCGAAATCACTCAATCATCGCCGCTATTTCTATGATATCTACAGGTGAGAGAAAGGGTGGCAGGAGTAGGTGGGCTTATATCCATTAAATGAGGTTTCATGTTCGGCGCCCGAAGAGGACGCCAGTCTATCTTCTATACAATGCAAAGTACATCCCAATCATGCTGAGCAAAAGCTAGTTAGTTGTACAAGAGACAGATATCGCGACAGAATAACCAGAATCGAGTATCCATCCAAACTCCGGCGCCCTATGCCTAACGATAAGTAGTCCCGGCCAACACTCCCGTATATGAATATACTGGGGTTTCGGTAGTGGACTTTGTAATGAACCAGTTGCCCTGCATTGTCTAACTCACTCGTCATGACCTTCCAAGTTCAAATCGTCCATGCATAATACATAACAGTCGGCAGGCCAACGGAGTCCATACCCAAAAATCTACAAGAACTCTATGAGGCAGCTGGAATACCGTCTCCATGTCTCCAGGTCTCCTCCTGTTTGGTCCGTGGTGCCAGCCAAGCAGCGTTACTGCTTCCTCGCTGTCGGGTCCTACCGTTTTCGTCGCTCTTCTTAAGATCTTCAACCGCGCCGGGTGCCGAGGCATGGCCGTTGGCGTAAGCATAAGGCGTCTTCCCATTGGACATAGCAACAGGGCTGTCGTAGATAGACCCCCCGGCCGATGCCAATGTCCCAGGCGCTGTACTTAATGGAAGCAATGGGCCGTTACCAGAGCTTTGGTTGAGCAATTGGGCTCGACGATCCGCTTTGTTGCTATCACTCGTCCGGTCATACAAATACAGTCCGAGAAATGTGAGCGCGATGCCCACTGCCTGTATCGGGGTCGTTGAATTTCCGAACCACAAGATAGCTACTACAATGACCCACACTCGTTTGATTAAAGACGCAACTGAGTAGGTAACGGGCGATACTAGGGACAATAATACAAACGCAAGGATGTTCTGACCAAAGTGGAACGTCCCGTTGAACAGGAATTCCAGAGTCAAGCGACCGTGATCGAAGGTATTGGGCTTGGCAGACAGGTCCAGCGACCCATCTTGGATAAAATCTCGAATCAAGCCGACACCCTCGCCCCAGAACCAGATGGGAGAAGTAAGCAAAAATGCGAGCCCAGAAGAATAACATAGCAGGTTTAACTTGTCCAGCTTGCGAGATTTGGCTTCTTCCCCTTCTGCCTCTGCCTTGGCAGCTTCGTTGAACAACCTCTTGGAGAAGATATTCTGCGTGACAAATATGATAGTGGCCGCTAAAGCGTATAGAATCCCGACTATTTCTCCCTTGTAAGTGTGATTTGATGAACAGGCTAACGTGACACCGAAAGTGAGCGGCACGAGCGAGTAATACGTGGCTTTCGGGTACCGAATATCGAAGAAGTAGCGGTACGCAAATACAGTAAAGAGGGGTGATAGACCTTTCACAGTATGGACCATCGAGACGGGTATCTTGGCGGTCGCCGTAGAACTGAAAAGATGACCACCAACCTGGAAAACCGCCAGGGGTAAGGTGGAGTTTATCACATCCCTCGAGGGGTATCGTATAGGGTTTTTGAGGGCCGGTATCGAGGAACGTAATTTGGGGAACACACTGGCCAGCCACGAGAACGTTATGCAATAGAATGCGACCAGGAAAAATTGTATCATAGTCAGCGTAGCAGGCTTTTTGAAGGTATTCAGGATGGACTTGGACGATGTATTGGTGAGAGCGGAAGACATGTACCACATGACACATAGGGCCTACACCATGCGAGATTAGCTGATGGGATACAAGCCGGACAACATGTGGCGGCACATACCACAAGCTTGGCTGATATAGGCGCCTTCAGAGCATCGGCTATCTCGTGGGCATTCTGGCTGACGCTTCCCCTCCGGTCTCTAATAGTCCGAATAGCCTCGCCGATACTCTTCTGTCGGCCATGGCCACCCTGAGAGGGAAGAGACGTAGAAGGCCCCAACGGACCCCATCGAACATTTCTGGAGGCGGCGGGCACCCAACGGTCTCCATTGAGGCGAGCGCTACCATTCAGGCCGACACCATAGCCATTGAGCCCACCGGGACTAAAGGGCCGTCCAACCAGGTTGCGCATGGACGGGGGATCGATAAGGTCGGGGAATTTCTCGAGGCCAGAGGTCGCCTCGCCATCCCCATCTCCTATCCCGGGCAAGCTCTTGGAATTGGATCGTGAGACAGACGACTCCCGGGAGTAAGAACCAGAGGTGGTCGAATGAGGCATGGTTAATGCCTACGAGACGACGGGACGAATCGACAGGGCGTGCAGAGTAACGAGCGACGAAGGTGGACAAAAGGGAAAGAAAGAAAACGCGAATGTTGAACAACCGAGCGTTATAGCGTCATTGCTTGCGGGTTCGAATCTTGGCTATTATCGGACGCTTGGCTGCTTGGTCGATAGTCTCTCAATAATCCGTTGGTCACCGGTGGCCAAACCCCGTCTTGTCGTACGTCGAGTGGTGGGATGCGTGGTGTTGGCAGGGAAAGGACGGGATATAGATAGCGTCGTATGCTTAAATACGAGTGTGTTGAGGGTTGCGCAATGGTTCGACGAGTTGAACTGATTTGCTTGGCCGGGTTTGGCTGTTGGCGTAATGCGGCAATGGCTCAGCAGCTAGATTAGCCCACCCTAGCGAATCGTGTTTCCCCTGTGCCAAGCACCTATAGGCACCCTGGCCGGCAACCAACCAATGCAGCACGCCGCTGAAGGACAGGGCTCTTCAGTGGGTAAGATTAAGGTGGAGATCAGGTGCATTATCCGGGTAGGTACGAAGTACAGGCTACAGCAACACAGCCAGAAATGCAGCCAGTCTCCACTGCAAGAGTGCAGTAGCTCAAAATCCGTAGCAAAAATTCCAAGCCAGGCTGAGGCTAAGTAAGACTGACGCCAACGCCGCCGCGCCTTGCACCGTGACTTGCGACTTTACACTCAACATTTTGAACAGGCAGTCAACGAAGCAGCTCGTATTTATTTCTCTTAAAGTTGCCTCTCTTTCGGACGTCGCCCGCCATACTCGCCATTGCTATATTCTTTCTTGCACCGGGTTGTTCGTTTTAAGGGCGCGTTTCGCCCCTCGTCGACAACATGGCCGCCCCAAAGATGACCAAGAACCAGAAGCGGCGCGCAAAGAAGAAGGCCGATAAGGTAGCAAAGGCCGAAGTGAGTTCTTTTCCCTCCCGAGCATCGAAATGTCTTAGATCAATCCAGTACTTACCTTTTTTCCCTAGGAGCCATCCAGAGCGAGCGAGACACCCCAGGTCGACTCGAGCGAGCAAGAGTCCGAAGCGCCCGATGACGCTGCGCAGACGAATGGCGCATCCGAACTCGAAGTCAAGAAGGACTCGGCTACTGTTGACAAAATTCCTGCCGACGGTCCCGTCGACGGATATGATCTCGATGCCGAAGACCCTGCCTATTCTATGTTCAAGGATGTGTTTACAAAGTTCGGTGCACCGAGCGATGAAGATGCTGTCGCGAAAGAGGCCAATGCCGGGAACCAGGGCGAGTTACTTCATGATGACGACGACAACATACCGGATGAGGAAGACGAGAACCAATCCGGACAAAACAAACTTTCCAAGAAGAAACGGAAGATGCTAAACAAGCTGTCCATTGCCGAGCTCAAGGCTCTGGTCAAGAAGCCCGAGGTTGTGGAATGGCACGATACATCATCATCTGATCCGCGCCTGCTCGTACAGATCAAGGCCCAGCGCAACGTCGTCCCCGTGCCCTCCCACTGGTCGTTGAAACGCGAATATCTATCGTCCAAGAGGGGTATTGAAAAGCCTGCCTTCAAACTACCCAAGTTTATCGCGGATACTGGCATCTCGGAGATGAGAGATGCTGTGTTAGAAAAGCAGGCCGAGCAGAGCCTCAAACAGAAACAGAGGGAGCGGGTTCAACCAAAGATGGGCAAGCTCGATATCGACTATCAGAAGCTATATGACGCCTTCTTCCGCTTCCAAGATAAACCAGTGCTCACACGTTTCGGCGAGGTATACTACGAGGGCAAGGAGTATGAGACGGACCTACGGCATCTGCGTCCTGGCGAGCTGAGTGATGGTCTCAAAGAGGCGCTCAGCATCCCCCCTGGAGCACCTCCACCTTGGCTCATCAACCAGCAGCGCTTCGGCCCTCCGCCCTCCTACCCCTCCCTTCGTATCCCTGGATTAAATGCTCCCATACCACCCGGGGCGCAGTGGGGCTTCAATCCAGGTTGCTACGGCAAGCCCCCAGTGGATGAGTACAACAGACCGTTGTTCGGCGGAGACATCTTTGGCATTATGCAGCCGAACAAGGCTGCTCCGCCGTCTGGCGAACCGATTGAGCGGAACTTGTGGGGTGAGCTACAAGTGCCAGAGGAGGAGTCCGAGGAAGAAGAAGAGGACGAAGAGGAAGATGAAGACGAGGAGGATATTGGGGCAGGGCTGCAAACACCCTCGGGCATGGAAACCCCCGGCGGCATCACGAGTACTGTACCAACCGAATACGGCACCCATACCGAATCTGTGGCTGGAGAGATGGATCTCCGCAAACAGCGTCGCGGGTTTGAGACGGAAGAGAGTATGCATCCCCGTGCGGCATACACAGTTCTGCAGGAGAGGCAATCAAGGGCAGAGGGCTTCTTCGGAAGTGATCGCGTATACGATATGAAGAATGCCGGCGACATGCGTGTGCTAGGCCAAGACGAGGACAGCAGTAGGAAGCGCAAGAAGCCTGGCGACGTAGATGTCTCTTTCGATCCGGATGCGCTGGGCGATGGTATCAGCAAGGAAGATATGCAGCGGCGGTTCGAGGAGGGTAGGCGCGAGGAAGGTGTCGGTGCCCAGTGGAGAAGAGAAGAGGGTCTAGATGAGATGATTGCAAACGAAAGTCGGAAGCGGATGAAGCGCGACGAGGAGAAGCGGGAGGAGAAGAAGAAGAGCAAGTACAGGTTTTAAAGGGGTGTAAATTATTTAATAGGACGTTATAATCGCTTGGAAGTGTACTGGACTATCGGATTTCAGAGAGTAGAAGCATGATTGAGGCATAATGAATTCATGGCTAAAATCAAAGGATATAGTCATTACGTGTATTTCGTAGTAACGACTCCTGACATGATCATCACTGTCCAATGCCCCTTTTCCTCCATTATAGAAAGATGCCAATATCTGCATCATAAAAGCCAAGGATGAACTCAAATATCTCAATAGGGGCTCGCCTCCCACACCAATGATCAACGCTGGATTTAAATGGTTAAGTATTCTAAATTCAGTCGTTCACCACTCACTCGTCGACAATGCCCTCGGCCTGCCGCTTCTGCGCACCCTCTGTCCCAACGACCAGCGTCTCAATCTTGGTAGACGCGAACTTACGCGCCGGCACCTTGTTTTCGAACAGGATGTCAAGCTCGGCGTACGTGCGTCCCTTGGTCTCGGCTGGATTTTCCGTGGGTTGTTAGTTTGCTGCGGTGCTTATTGTGTCTGTTGGAGAGGAGCTTGTACGGGGAGAAGAGCACAACATAGGTAACCAAGGGAGGATAAAAGAAAGAGATAAAGTCTTTGCAATTCCAACAACAGACGAAACAAACAAGGAAAACTCACGTAATCGAAAAAAGATGTACGTCGTGAAAATGGCATTAATCCCCGCCCAGAAGAAACCAGACTTAAGACCCCAGTTCCACTCGTCGGGGCTGAGCTGGCGATAGCTCACGATGTTCACGAAGGCGATGTTGATGGCATTGTACGCGTTGCGCGCGAGGATGATGCTCTTCGCGCGTAGCCGCGTCGACGGAATCTCGGACACGATAGTGTACACTACCGGACCTATTGAGAAGTTGGCCGTCGCGCTGAGCAAGAGGACTAATGTGCCTGCTGCCCAGGCTTCCGCGATGCTTGGTTTATTGTGGATTCCTAGGAAGCCGATTATGCTATTGTTCTTGTTAGACCGATATCTTGTCTGGCTTGGTATGCTCAGATGCGATTTTACAAATTCAAGGTCTGGAGGCGTGATAGAAAAGATCTCGTCGACGGGTACACACACAACCAAATGAGAAGATATTCCTCCAAAACCCCGGCGATAATCATCACAGAAAGAGCGTATGGTGAACTCACAGCAAAAATACGAAGATAGCACTCATCCCGCTAAACATAAGCGTCTTTCGTCCGACCTTGTTCAGGACGAACCAGCTGGTAACAGTCCCGACAAAATTGATCGCGTCCTTGCCCCAGCTCAGCTTGAACGAGTCACTGTCGGAGATGCCGGCCTGCTGATAGAAGAAGGTCGAAAGCCCGCCCAGTGCGGTCCCAGACAACGTTTGTGCGAGCCACGTCATGCAGATGATTTCTGTGCGCCGCAAGTTCACACCCTTGAAGCAGTCTAGATATGTCGTCCCGGCTGCGACTTGCTTTTCCATCTCGTCGGTGTATATCATTACTATCGTGCAAGGATTAGTTTATACAGGGGCAAGAAGAGAAAGATAACTTACAAGCCATAGTAGCATCCGCCTCGCGTTGCGAAAACCCAGAGCTGCGCGCAAGTCTCTTCAGAGACTCTTCGGCCCTGTCCCTTTTACCGTATCGAATGCACCACCAGGGCGACTCGGGAGCGAAAAAAGTTCCCAGGGCAATAGGGATAGGCCAGATCCACTGAATCGCAAAAGGAATCTTATATCTAACCAGAACTCCGAATTAGCTACGTATACTCACACTTATACCAACGTAAAGAGTGAATAGTTATACTCACCCCCAAACATCCGTCCTGGACTCCAATCCTACAAGGACGCCCGAGGAGATAAATTGTCCAATGATCCAACACAAGTTCACATACGCGGTCAGGTAGTGGCGTAGCGGGACGGGGCAGACCTCGGCGGCGTACGCGACGGTCATGGTCTGGAAGACGCCCCATGCCATGCCCTGGAAGAGCTCGCCCACTAGAAAAATGGTGAGATTACCCGCGAAGAAGGGGAAGAAGATGAACCCCGTCACACCCACTAGTGCCCCGATGAGAGTCCATCGGTAGCCCCAGCGCTCGGATACTATGCCGGCGAACTATATATATCAGGATTAGATGAGGTTCAACCCGCTCTTATTTCTTTGCAGGAGAGAGTCGGGGAGGGAAGAATTATGAATTTATCGTGGTGGTGATTTGATAGTGGGAATAGGAGGTGGATCGGGGGAGTCGTGAGGTTCATTCGTACCTGCAGCCCGATGATCTCGCCAACATTCGTCGCCCCCGAGATGCCGTTCTGCCAGCTCGCCGGAATGACACGGTCGCCGTTGGGCGCCACGATACCGAATCGATCCTTGAACGCCGGGTACGCTAGGTCTGTTTTCTCGCTTCCAATAAGCATTATATATCTTCAACAATCAGAATCATTGTCAACTCACAAGATCCGACAACAGCTGTTTGGTAGCCTTCCATAATTAGACAGGAGGACAGCAACATCGACCAGCCAATGGCTTTAGGATAGACCTTGAAGGCATGACGAAGCGTCACTGTAGGGTTTGTGTTAGCAATTTATCATTACTTAAGTAGAATCTTATCCTCTCAGAAAAACAGAAAAGAACCACGACTCGACAATTAAGATAGATAACTCACTCTCGCGCTCCCTCTCGTTCGCCTCATTGGCTTCATTCACGAGCGTCTGTTGTAGTTTTTAGCCCAGATACCACCCACCCAACTAATTAATCCAAGCTATTCATTCCCCCAGTGCATAATTGATCACTTACCATGAAATCCTCCACGTTGTCCGCAATACGAGCAGCAACGGCCTCGTCGATATGGGCAGTGACACCACGGCGTGTCTGCGTTGTCTCGACGTCCTTTTCGGCACCATCCTTCTCGTCGCTCATTGTCGTTTCCTGCCGAGCGGCCGGTTCCATGTCGATGCCCTCTTCTGCGGGGTTTCCCATGGCTGCCTGCGGTTTTAGATCTCGCTTCTGTGGGAAGCGAAACTGAGGGGGTTATGCTCAATGCGATTTATTGTTTTATTGCGGTTGAGTAACCAATTGGTGACAGAAAAAGCAGAGAGCGAATCGAATCGTCTCGTATTCCCAAGTACGTTGGTTATCCAGGGAATACAGGCAACCAAGTGCGGAGTAGAACAATGAAGACGATCAATACTCGTAAACAAGTCACTATAAGAATGCCAGGGCCAAATGCTAAAGTATAAATATTTCCATTAGAGGACGAGAAGATAGATAGATAGATAGATAGTTGCAATAAATTACAAGAAACTACAAGAAACTATCTTTTATCCTAGGAAAAGCAATGATATGTCGCCCATCCCACCCTGCCTACACCCCGACCACTCGGTTCGCAACCGTTGCATCTAGAACCTTAAGATTAGGCACATGATCCCAACCCCAGCGAACGGAAAGACGATCAATCCAGGTGACGCCGACTCGGGTGCGGGGTTGATTTTACCTAACCCGGACTTGCTCGACGCAACGACGTACGACGACGGGACGGGTGCGGTAGAACCAAAGATAGATGCAGAACTACATACATACATTACATGCAATGCACCAATTATTTATCAATGTTTCTCCTTGTATGGTTACATCCACTTCATCCACCAACTCTAAGTTGGCTGCTGCGTGCATAATCAATCTACCTACTCGCTTCGATGCTGCATCTTTTTTGTCTCCCCGTCCCTAGATAGCCTAGGGGATTTACCGTAATTGTCCAATGGCTAAGGTATCTAACACCCCTCACAAACCCGAGCTGGGACGACGACAGATCGTTGCCCGAAGAAGAAGGTTGGGATTTTGGGGATCTTGGGGGAGGCGAATGAGTCTCACGTGACTTGATATGTGTTGCATGGTCGTCGACTCTCTGTAAAGTAGAGAGATATCATGGCAACCGTCGACTAGGTTGATGGTGTGATTACCTCTCCTAATCTGCTGCGATTTTTCATATGCTGCTTTATTATCCATGTTGACGGTATCTTTAAATTACTGGCGTGGGAAACATTGTGGAGATGATAACCTATGGATTATCTCTCCTATCAAGTTGAGTTTGAAATGGGCACGGAAAGTAAAAGAAAAACACAAGATAGTAACTATATAAGATAAACGTATGAGTGATTAAGTTTGTAACGTATTTAGAACATGTCAAACCACGTCTTTACCGTGTTGTAACTTAAATAAAGATGAGTGGTACTTCATGGAGCGGGACAAGTTGCAATCATAGGAATTTCGGTTATTTTGCTTAATAAGTAAGTTGATACCTAGGGCCTAGTTATGAAATATACCTGCACACATCTTTCAACCGTCCAATACATACTGAATTAGAAAAGAGGTGAAGAAAAGCTTAGCTTATGATGAATTTCCGTCCTGACATTCAAAATTTAGTCTACCAATGCCGAGATATATATCTAGGAGTAGTACTAAGATGATGACAATAGCGTGCATGTGTACGTAGTTCTGTAATTTGCTATATTTTGTAACATGGAAGCTTCGCTGCGCAGTTAGCTTCCGGCAGCCTTCGAAACGATTCCCTTGTCGTCTGTCCCAAAGGCTGCTATAGTAAGTAGATAATACATATTTACAATTGCCATTATTCTGACCCCGTGAGCTCGTAGCCTTCATGTACCATCTTTGCACGATTTCGTACGTATTACGTTGACGTCTAAGAATGAACCCCCTTTAGCGATGGAGTTCACGAGCTCGTGTTGACACCCATCTACTGCCACAACCAAGAGAGATTTAATATCTAGTTACCAGCCTTCGACTCGTCATGACACTTGTTGCAGCGCCAACTGCGACTCTCCACGGGCTGTTTTGCCTCGGCACGTATGCATTCTATATGGTACATACTGTTGGTGCAACCCTGCAAAAACCGTCAGTGTCTATGCTTGAGCATCCAGAACTCTGCTAAATAACTTACTAGGTTTGCGCATATTATGGATGCGGTACCCCGAACTGGTTGACCACATACTGGGCATCCTGCTACGGACTTTCGATATGCGGGCCTGGGAGACGGGGCTTTGACAGCCTCTGGCTGTTCAGGCCGCCTTTGAATTTTTGACCGGCGCATAATTGCGAGCGCTTCAGTGATGGTGTCTTCGGTCAAAGCATTCCTGAACTTCAGATAGCTTAAGTGTTTAGCCCACTCGGCCATACGATTTTGGGATGCTGCAAGCCAAAGGGCCTTATCCTGAATAAATCTGATATATACGTCTTGCAGATGGGGTGCCGAAGTAACGCACTCCTTACTCACAAAGGCATCCCATTCCAGGATATACTCCTTTTCATCCGGAAGAACATCGCTGTAGTCTCGAATTATATCTCGATGCTTCTGTACAAGCCATGAGTCATCAACTAGAGGGGGGTCGACGAGCGAGCCGGGCTCCAGTACTGCTTTGCTGAGGCGATCGTAAAGAGGCTGCTTTATGTGCGGGATCAACAGCCTGTTATCCCGTGGTTTGATTGGATGCGGCTGCTTTACTCGTCAGTTTGGGAATTATGGGTCAATTGAAATGCGCAAATGCTAACCTGGAAAAGTTTATTTCTCTGTTGTGACAACTTCTTTGTCAATTTTCGGGGTGATAGGTCGCCTTCCGCATCCGACTCTTGATCATCGAGGCTTGAGAAGCTGTGAAATGTCGGATTCAACGAGCGGAGCGCATCTTCATCAGGTGCGAAAATGCGAATGTAGGCGTGAACTGGATCAACCTTGTAGATGATATCTGTATGATCTTCCAAGTGTTGTTGTAGCAGCTGCATAGATGAATGGGTGGCATAGCATCGAATACAATGATAGTTTTCAAGCGTGAACTCTCCTATCAGAGGAACAGCCCAAGTCACACTACCGCCCTTTCTATTCAGGTTTGCGAGCTTGCGCCGCTTCTTTTCCTTTTCCTTCCGCTCTTTTCCACGGGCTTTATCACTTAAAAGCTTCAGATTGTAATTCTGTTTTTCTCTCGTTCTCAGTGATCGACTTGGCGTAGTCGCATCCTCGTGCTCTTCCTCATCTTCTGCCACCCCATTCCTCTCGGTATCTGTCTTTCGATGATCATTCGGCGCATTATCAACTCTACCATTTACATGGCCGTTCGTTAATGGTTCAAGAGCCCCATTGATGTGGTTCATCTTAATATCAGGCGGAGGAACAGAATCACTGAACCGTGCCGAGCTGGCTGCTGCATGTGAAGTCGACCAGCGTAAATCCATGTCCATTACCAAGCCGAGCGGAAGGTCCACTTCTTTCATCTTCGTTATCTTCACTTCACTGGATGCCCTCCCTTTCTCAAACGCATAGACGAACTGTGCTGAGAGTATCCACCGACGGGGATCGCTTGATTCAGACTCGTTGGCCTGGTCCTTGGGTAGTAGGTCCATTGGCGGCCATTTTGGGTCGCCCGCAGACTCAATCTCTACCCGAATGAGATACTGGTCTCCCAAGCTGAACCCGGACCCATCTGGTCGTTCAATGAAGATCTTCCCAGAAGGAATTTGGAAGGGCGTTGGCAGATATATCCTAGCAGTCCGACAGATATCATCAGAATCGCGGAAAACCTTGAAGTTACATATCTGACTGTCACAATGCAGTACCCGACATACAGGTGGACTCCACTCGCATACTAGAACCCTGCAGCGGGCCTTGATGACAGGAATGTCCTTCTTTTCCGGAGACCCATTGCCATAATGCAAGTTAGCTGGTCTAGGATTTGAACTGTCAACGCGTGTGATGGAAAGAACCTCGATACGAAGAGCCTTTTCGACGTCGTCTGCAATCTCGGAAAGAAGGCAGCCTGGCACAGCTCGGGCGGCTTCTGGGGAGGTCTCAGCAACGCGACGCCGCTTGAGGGGCCGTGGGGGCTGATCCCCATTGGTAGGCGTGTCACCATTTGCCGTGGATAGTTTGATACCCATGCCTAATGGTAGATGGTCGACCGCAGTTTTCCAAGCCCGATGGATAAACGGCAGCGAGTCGCGTTTGTAAGGGGAGGAGACGGTCGCCATCTCTGAAAGAGAACATGGGCGCAGCGCGCCACGAAACTGCGGCCACCTAACTTGGTAATAGATCCAGGTCTTCTATTCCAGAAGCTGAATGAGGCTAGTCGGTCACTAACGCCTCATCTACAAAAAATTATAGATTACGACGAAGAGCCAAGCTTCATAGTGAGATAGATATGTGCACTACAACGAGGTCGACTTAAAAGAACAGTAAGATCCGGATGTGCACGGCCCGCGAAGAGTTAGTCCGTTGTTGATGCGCTGACAAGACTGAGACGCCGAGACGGTGAGTGGGAAATGCTGTTGTGGTGAGTTGGCCAGAGAGAGAGAATGAGGCCGGGGGAGATTGAAAAGAACAAGCTTGCAGTGGGAAATGGGGGCAGTCACAACGAGAGAGGAAGGAAAAGAGAGGGGTTATACAGAAGAAGGAAGGTTCCGAAGGAGAACCAGGAGTGTACAGAAACTCAATGGTATACACTAAGAGGAGGAAATACAAGAGTCATAAATCGGGCATATGATGGGGAACGGGGGATGCGCTCGCTCAGAGTAAATGAACGGACGGACGCGTTTCGGCGCTGGCGTTGTGTTGCGCCAGGGAAAAAGAGGCTGACAGCTGACAGCAGACACTGACACGTACCCGTCCAGTGGCTGATATGGGGCTAGTACGACCGTTGGTGCTATCCTGGGCCAATGAGTAGACCGGATTCGCTGTTGTTGTGGCTTGGCGACTCGATTAGCGCATCTGAGTTTTGATCTAGCATGCAATCATCTCAGTAATAACAGCATTGTAGTGTGGCTTGCGCGCTGACATGGGTCTAGTCGACGAATTGGGAGAAGACAAGGAAGAGAGGGCCAATGATGGCCATTGCCTAGTTTGCGCCTAGATATTAGTCCAACGAACAAGATATGATTAGTCGAATTCGTTGTTATTATTATTATTACTATTACTTTTTTTGCCTTTCTCTTCCTGGGATCTAGGTACTATGAGTAAGTTATCACAGATTGCAAGCACATACCTGTGGTTACCCGGAGGGCACGGAACTTGTAAGTTTGAGTAGTCTTGGTTTTTCTTGGTCGTCCTTGAGCTTCTGGTGGGCTCTAAATGCAAAAATATGGTGATTGTGATGATATGGCGTTTTTTAAAGTTCAAGAACTGTTGAAGCACGTTTAGGTAAGTAGGTGCGGCAAAATTCTGTGGGTCACCTAAGCCGGAGTACCTACCTAGTTACCTCTAAATATGCCTAAGAAGAGGTAAAAAACTAGGTACACTTGTATGCAAGTTCTAACAACTACACTACCAGTTAGGTAGATTGGTCTGTGGATGTTGACTACAAAGCTTGTTTGGCGGGGTAGTTAGGCAGTTACCTACGTTGTTGGTAGCTACTTACCTCCCTAGACTAGGGTAACGCTAGGGATGTACGGAGGCAGGTACGCTATGACAGGGGCAGTTAAGGGCGATTAATAGCGTACCCTGCGTAGGTTACTTACGTACCTGCCTACTGCAACATGCGGTACTGACTCTTTGAACCAACCCGAAGCTCATTCCGGCCATCAAACTCTCACATCTACCTTAAGTTTATCTGATCAATACCGCCACTTCTCAGCTCTTTCTACCCATCCATATATGCTGTTCTCGAGCATGTTACGGGCACAATACACGACACGCTCTACTACTTGAATCCATCCTGCTCCAATCCTACTCTACAAAGTCTCCATGTCATCCTCATCCCCTGCTCCTCCACGGTCAATCTCCTGCACCTGCGCCTGTTTCGGCACATAACCTGTTGTGTGACGGAGCTGGACACATAAAAAGGATGGATGATGACAACACTGATAGTCCCTCCCCTCGGCCGCGGCGCACCCGCGATCTCCCGTCGCGACGAGCAAAGATCAAAGCACCAGCCCGAGAAACGAGGTCAACGGCTGCTTACTTCACGAGTTCTGCTAATACGCAAACATCATCGTCCTCGACCGAATCCACCGAGACGGATGACCGGCCCTTGACCAGGACTCTCCGCCCCATACGAAACAAGCGAAAGTCCTCCGCTCCTGCGACGCCGGCAACGTCAGCGAAATCGGCGAGACCCATCAAGCGCCAGCGTGTGCAGCCGCCTGTTAGAGGAACACCCCTCCTCCTCCGTCGTCAAAACGTTCGATCCAAAAATGCTGTGGATGACATTCTCCTCGATAACTCCCTGGTTTGTCTTCCATGGCACTCTCTCCCGTACCATGTGTGGTTGCGCGTGTTCGGCTTTGTCGCTGCACCAATTCGCGATCCAGCATCACGAGCTGATGATCTTGCCGAAGCCGTGGGCACCTTGATCTCGGGAGCTCGAACCTGCAGATCCACGGCCGAACCGGCCTTAGCTGCGTTGTACACATGCCCTCCATTCCGCCGAGCCTACACCAACTCTCCTCAAACCACATTCGTGCGGTTCCTCGAAACATTGGCACTTCCTCCCTCGAAGACCTTAATTCGGTATCGCCCCAAGGTTGAGATTCTACGCATCGACGTTGACGCATTACTTTCACGGAAGGTAAATGGGCTACAGTTGCAATTAAACCAAGTCATCAAAAACCTTCCTCGATTATCGTGTCTCGAACTATACCACCCTCTCGACGATGCTCCATACAGGGATCTTAGCATGAACTTACGATGGAAATTATCCAAGGATGATTTACTTGATGGATTGACACCTCCCCCGACCGGAGACTCTGCGGTTGGTGATAAGACCACGACGACTTCCCTGAAAAGCTGGCGGTGGAACTCTCGTCTCGCTCCCACAGATCTCTCGCTCAATCGTTTGCAGGAGATGCATGCGCTGCCCGGCTTTCAGAGTTTGCGCAAGTTGGCTTATGTCAACTACCAGCTTCCATCCATGACCCAGTTTTCTGCCAGAGCCCGCAACAGTCAGGAAGCCCAGAACAGTGACCTTCAAGCCATTGTAAATCTCGCAGCGTCTATATCTGCCCTACCCGACTTGCAGCATCTTGTGATCGAATCCTCCACATTAGCTAATGGCTCATTGCTGGAGCGTCTTCCGAAAACACTGAAGCATCTCGAATTGGTGAATTGTTGGGAAGTTACCAGTGAGGATCTGTCTGCGTTTCTTATGTCGCACGGAAATTCTCTGGTGCACCTGACCCTCAAACATTGCCAGTCTCTTAGTTTGGGCTTCCTCCCTGTGCTAGCAACGTCTTGTCCGAATCTTGCTCATCTGGAAATGGACCTGTCTTACTTTAGACATCATGAATCTTACGCAGATAACAAGCCCGAATATGCAACTCTACTTGAAGTGGAGCAAGTTCCCACGTGGCCCTCTTCAATTCAATCTATTGAAATCATCCACATGCGCAATTGGTCGCGAGCAGCTGCAGAGATGTTTTTCGGCAGTCTGATGAAGAATGCTAAGGCGCTGCCCAACCTTCGCCGGCTAGAGTTCAAAGTCATCCTAAACATTGAGTGGCGTCAACGTCAGGAAATGAGGCGATCCCTGGCCGACCAGATGACCAGGGTTTTCAAAAGGAAGCAGTCCGCTCCTAAGGAACAGAAAACTCTGCATCAATACGATGGCATGAGGTCTAAAAGCATTGATGAAACCGATATGTTAAAGTTTGCAACGCGTCGGAGCTCGCGAATTATCGATCAATCTTCGAAGCCGGTCCCAAACAAGGACGAAACATCTGCCTCAGGCAAGCGTAATCTCAGTCAGGCTTTACCTACCCGGAGAAGTTTAAAGTCTTTGAGGGCCATTACTTCAACGTTCGATGCGGATGATGAAGAAAGTAGTGAAGATGAACTTTCACAGGGCCATGTCAACACTCGTCGAAACAAGAGCAGGACTGCAACTGCCAGAGAGGCAGGTCTACGGGACGAAGAATTCATTCACGGTCTCTGCGATATCGTTGACATTCAGGTCGACAATCAACGACCGGCTGAACGGCAATATGACATGGACGACTTCTTGGATTCCCCAGAGCAGTCGGACCCGGAGTGGAACAGTGATGAAGACGATGTTCTTGATTAGCAGTCCGTGTCAGTAGTTCGTGACGTGAAAGCAAAAGAAGAAGAATAGGATGTGGAACGAAAATGCATGTTGGAATGACAACTCGGTGTTTACTGGCGTTTAACAGGGAAAGGCGGGGGGCTTAGTCTCGTTCTGTAAGAAAGATCTATTTGAAATCGCCATCACTGGCGTGGAACGTTTTCATGTAATGTAACGGACAGCATTTCACGTGGATCGATACCCAAGGACTAGGGCAAAACAGCTATTCCCATTACTTCCATATTGCTAGAAAATAGGATTGGCAGGCGTTTTGGCAGCAGAAACGGAATGCATAGATACAGATGAATAGATCATGGTCAGGAACGGCCGGTATAATCTTGCCATCTTTCACCATACACGATACGCGGCGTCTTCCTCTCATGTACCTTTTCAGATGAGGTAACGAATGTATGCTAATAATTCGTCGGTTTAGCCAGCGATCAGAGCATTGGTTGATCAGACAGAACGTCTCTTTAAATAAACTAGAAACATTTCCAGTGTCTCCATATAGTATTGGGTATCTTCGCTTGTATCTAGGTGTTATTATATGAAATTACATTAATAATGAGTGTTTTGTATGTATTTGTGCCATCCGTCGATATGCCCATCCCATATGCCCCATGCCAGAATTAAAGACCATTTATATGCTTGCCCCGTGAAAAATGAACATGAACCATTTGCTGCTACCCAACAATCTATTATTCTCATAATGCTTCCATATCGGGCAAGTCGACAACGGCGGAATGATCCCAAGCCGGCTGTTTTATAATCGGCAGCGGTGGCGTTAGCGCTATGCTCTGCCTCCTGTACTCGGGCCCCGAGAGCTTTCCGGCCAGCGCGCTCGCGCGTCGACTCACGGGAAGCGGGCTAAGCGGTAGCGGGCTCGTCAGGGGTGGGTTGTGCCAGTCCAGCTCGCCGGGAAGCGTCAAGCCGTCGTGGAAGTGGATGCACGTCGGGCTGCTGCTCGTGTCGATGTTGTGCAAGGGTAAGGGGAGGTGCGTGTTAATGGGCGGGAGAACCGGCAGTGTGCCCTTCTGCGGCCGCGGCCGCTCCGGGTTGCTGAAGTACCGCTTGGCGGGCCCGAGCCGGGCCGCTGTGGGCGTTGTAGGCTGGAATCCCCGGCTGATACTCTCGTTCTTCTTGGGCGGTGGGATCGGCGGCCGCCGCTTCGACGAGATGTTCGCCTGGACCACGGTCGTCCGCGGCGGTGGCGGCGGCGCGAGCTTCGGCACCTCGGCCTCGGGTAGTCCCCGCCGCAGCACGCAGTCCAGCAGCTCCATCTCCTCGGGCCGGAAGACGGGGGCCTCGATCTTCACGCGGGCGCCGCCCACGACGCGGTACATCTCCGAGGGAAACGCGCTCAGCAGTTCCGGGATCACTTTCAGCGGGTTCACGGTGACGGTAACGGTGCTGGCCGGCGCGTCCTTCCGCTTCCGCTTCGTCTCGAGGCCGAACAGCTTCCGGTTGGCCGCCTGTTCCTCCGAGCCCGCGGCCGTCTCCCTCAGGCGATGGTTGAGCTCTATGGGCACCAGGTCTCGCGCGATCCAGCTCTCGTGGATCCGCGTGTTGAAGTTGCTCAGGAGGAAGCGGTACCGGCTCAGCATGTCGGGTCCGTAGGGCCGGAACCAGCCGTCGTGCAGACACGGCAGGTCGCGGAGGTCCTCGTCTGACGAGACCGTCGGGTGCGCGCAGCCTTTCAGTATGTCCAGATTCGGAAATGTCTTGGGCGGCGGCGCGATGCAGTCTGCCTCCGAAAACGTGGCGGCGATGATATTCGTCACGATGATCCGCCACTTACTTAATACTAGCGGCGTCTCCACGGCCGCCGCTAACAGGTTCGCAGCCGCTTGGAAACAACTGTGCTGTGCGAAGTGGAAGAACTTGGTCGCGGTGAAGCCCTCGAGTCCGCTCGTGTAGCCGCACCCCACGAGCGTCGCGTACATCAGGAACCACTCCCTCGTCAGATTGGCGCGCTCGCCTATCTTGGCGGCCGAGGAGACGACTACTGTGCTTGAGTTTTTGAATTGGTCGCCCTCGGGCTTCTTGTGGAAGTGCACGAGTGTCGGGTTCCCGCCAAACATCAGGGCATCCGTGTTATCCGTCCATATGGCATCTATCACACCGACTGCTTGGAGTCGAACACATTCGGCTGCCGACTCACCCGGGGCGTCATGGCGTGGAACGCCCAGTTGGTCTAATAACTCTTTCAAGAGCCTTGTGTTTGATTCACTATAGCTATACTCTGCCGGCCACTTCTTCGGTGGCTTGTTCGGCCCATCGAAAACAAATAGTAGCTGTATGTTCATTCGTAATAGGTAAAGTATCCGTTCCACTGTGAGAGTGAGATATGGTTAGTGAGTGAGACATCGCACATATTCAGTAGCTTCATCTTCTCAAGCCATTCAATTACGGCTGCTGGTGAATTTGAGAACTAATGAATGATGAATAGCTTACTGATACGTTTTTCCCTGGGATGAGAACCAGGGGACTCTGTACCTTCGTTAGTCAACAACTCATAACAGTAAACCTCGGTTGCTTACTGGTCTTGATTTCAGCCTCTTTTTCAGCGGTGATATTTCGATACCACCAATTGGCCTGGTCTATAGCGATGCGCAGGGGCCGGCCAGTGGCCTCGAAGTGCTTCGTCGACCATTCCGGAATCGATCGCACCTCGGCTGCACCCGTTTCCGAGATCGAAAACCTGGAGATTCGAGGCAATTGAGTATCCATCCAACCACAATTATACGATTAGGTATAGTATGATAACCAAAGACTACTTACCCCTTAAGAACCATTGTGATCGGCAATATTCCAGGCAATACTGATCCTGAGCCTGTATAGTATAGATGGTCTGTATAGAACTTATTTATTGAAATGAATCCTTTGGACCGCGGAAGGGGAGAGAGAAATAAGATCTCTCATCGACCTCTCGGTTCTGTAAGCAAGCTGTTCTGGAAGTCCGGTACAAGGAAGCCACACCCCGTTTGGTTCAAGAATGTCATCTATACTAGGCTAGGATCGTCGAAGATTCCCACCCTACGCAATTTGATAAGCGCACTCAATTGGACCGTATAGATGATTTGCACGGATCGAACTAATAATAGTGTGCCGCCCTATCGAGACTACACCGTATAAGTATATTGAAAAGATATCTCGGATGCTACCCGTGTGACTTCTTTGTTGGTTCGGATTCGCAATGGAAAAACTTTTGAGCCCAAAAAATCTGCAACCTCCGCGATCTTTATGATTTTCGGTGCGTGGCAATTCCGTTGTGGGCGCGATGATAAATTATTACCTTGGTAGCGAAGGATTCATACCCAAGCCCACGTTAGCGTGCCTTAGAATTGAACTCTGGACTTTGACAGTCACCTGGCTCCGCATAGAAAATTAAATAGTAGGTATTGAAATGTAAGCTGGCTAGGCTCTTCGCAAAATTGACCAGGATTTATTTGCCAACCTCCCAATAGTGTGGTGTTACCTATACGCACAGGCCATGCTACACGAATGCTAATTGAGCTGAATCTCTTCCTCTTGACAGATTCATATCGATGCAGTATCGGTATAGAGATCTCGGGTGGTCTTCGATGAGTGCCTTCATTTAGCAGGAGCGAAACCTTACGAAAACTCTACCATGATTCGGTCGATAGCGTGTCGCGGATACCAATCCCTCGGAACGCTACTACTCTGTCCCCGGGGCTTGGCGAGGGTTTCATCCCGGTCTAGCATGCGCTGTGCCGCACCCTCGGATTGCTGGGCACTATTATACACGTGGGACGAAGATGAATCATCGTCATGTGGCAGGGGACGCTTGGAAAGACTTCTACCCAGCCATATAGAACGAGGTCAGGAAGGGTATAGGCGAGCAGGTTGCCTAACCTAATGAAGCGTCTAACGGCCCGGGGAAGTCCGTTGATAAGAGACGGCACGTAGACTATGCGTAGACTACTCTGCTTTCATCCTACACTAGAGAAGTGATACCCGTCGCTTAACTAGTCGTATGACCCTTAAAGACAACGAGCCTCGCTGGACCCTGCTCTCATGCTCGGCATGTTAATCAGAATCTACACGATGCGTACAGTAGCGTGCCACCTAGCTGGATCAACGAGAATTGAGTCACGGGAACACAACGGAGGCGGAATGATTTGGTAATATGGAGACATAGTCGGAAAGTAGTACACTGTCGAAAACAAGATGTTGAGTGCCCAAGCTGTCATCCCATACTCATCGCCTGGGATGCCGGCAGCCCATATGTCATAGGTCCTGGTATGTGAGTCTCCCTGTTCGTTATCCGGCTTCCCGGGACAAAAACCTTGTCTGATCACCATTACCCACACTACACATTGACAAATAAATATCGATTGAGATAAATCCTCACAGAGTATCAAGGTCAATCTCTGGCTTCCTGCGGCGCGCCTGGATCTTGGTATCAGCCCTCACCGATTGCGTGGAGTCGAAGATACGAGGCTCCGGCTTAGGGATGTCGGGGACAAAACGCCAGTCGTACTTGACCAGCAGGTGGCACATGATAATCTTGATCTCGTTGGACGCGAAGAAGCGGCCCGGGCACGCGTGCTCGCCGTGGCCGAAGCCAAGGTTCGACGCGCTCGTCGTCACGAACTGCCAGCTGTTCTCCTGTCCGGCCACTTGCCTCTTCTTCAGGAAGCGCGCGGCGTCGAACTTCTCGGGTTCTGGGTAGATCGCCGGGTTCGCCCAGTCACCCATGACGGCGATGCGCGCGCCCTTGGGAAGCATGGTGCCGTCGGAGAGCGTCAGCGGTTCCTCGACGTATCGATTCATGGACACTGGCGATTATCAGCATACGACAAGAGAGTTAGGACTGTTAAGAAAGCTGTTCAACTTACTGAAAGATAGGGGCGTCGCTCTTTGGCTTTCCTTGAGGAAGCTGTCCATGAGCCTGAGTTGGTACAGGGTAGTCTTCGCCCAGCCTTCGCGGCCGACAACCTCGATGATCTCATCGCGCAGCTGCTGCACGATTTCGGGGTACTGGCAGAGGTCGAGCAGAGCCCGGCACACACTTTCGGTAGTCGTGTGAATGGCAGCCATGGTGAGGGACAGTTGGCCGGAGACGAAATCGAGATCCTGGCCCTTGGCCACATCGTACATCCAGCCGAGGGTATCAGCGACCTTGGGCGGCTTCTCCCCGGTAGCACGAGCCACGTCCACGGCCGCCTTCCGCTTCGTGACCTCGGGCGCGATCAATTTGCGCGCGTCTCGCACAGACTTGCGCAGCCGGTACGAATGCGGTAGCACCAGGTAAACCAAAGGCCGTATGAAGGCGGGAGCCATGCGCATCATGAACGACAGGGCGAAGGTGTCGACCGTAAAAGTCTTCGAGATCTCGAGCCATCTCCGGTTCCGGCATAGCTCCGCACCCAGGAAAACCCTCGAGGATACCCGTGCAACGACTTCGAGGAGGTCCTCTCTGATTAGCCTCGTGATCCATCCCTCGCTTTGGCCGAAAACATCGTCGATGGTGGCAATGGTCTCGTCGACGAGGTCGCTCGTGACCAAACCCAATGATTGCGTCAGCTTAATGCGGACGGTCTCCCGCAGTAAGAAGTCGGCCTTTGTTGATTGTCTAAATGCCTCGAAGCCTGGATATCTCACGAAGAAGTCCTGTATCAGTCAGTTACTTGTCCTTAAATAGTGATGTTTAAGGGAGTTTGGCCTTACACTGGAGAAAGCTTTGGGGAAGTTGAGTTCAGGTAAGTTGCGGATCTCATCAGCGTACTTATTAGGCAAGATGATTTTAGGTCCAGTGCCAGTCATGACCTGGAATGGCGCATCTGTCTAGTCGAGGCTTAGCCATAAAAACTTAGGTATATCGAATGAGTTGCGATGGACACACCTTCGAGCCTTCATTCAACACCTCGCTGCCATGAAACATCCAACTCTTTCTCGGGGCAAGCCCGCGAACACTTATAAGCGGAAAAGCGGGCCAAGGTTGGTATCTTGTGAACAATGACCATACGATGCTCAACAATACAGTAGCGCCAATGACCTGCACAGACATAGGCAGCCCCTCGGGCATCATATTTCGTATTGCCTCCATGTCTACTCGTCGTTTGAACATGGAGTGTTGAAAAGCTGAAAGAGTCTTCGATTGAGGGTGTAATAACATACTTAAGGGAGGTCACATTTCTGCATTGACATTATTTTATACACGCCAGCATAACTAACCCTTCGGATGCCTATAAGACCGTTATACCCATGGGTCGTCATCAGATCGTGCCCAACTGGGGTCATCTGCGGGGACAGCCCAGGTAGGTATGTTTCGTGGTCGGTCCAGAAATACTCAATACAAAAGAATACATAGCAAGCGGCCTTAAGTTGAGACAAGCGCTATTACTGTCATTGTTAGTTCCACTGGTGCAATTATCGTATGTTTCTAGTATTAGTCAAACTTTCGAATCCTCGCTGGCAGCCGTCTGTGTATGTGAATTGGTCTGTCAATACAGCATACGACAAGATAAATGTAAGTAAAGTCTACCGTCAATCCCGACTGCACCACCCACGCTCCAGATAATACGCGGGTTCGGTAGTAGATCCGGAGTATCTGATTGGTGGCGTGGAGGGTAGCATGAGACGTTTAACGACCTCTACCAGACTTTGTCAAAACGCGTGCCGTTACGCTAGAGCAACACTAAGCTCTACCTATTTCGGCAACGCTTGTTGTCCCGGCTTGAATTTTGATTGGCTGCCGACCTTGGGCTGTCTAGATAAAGTACGAGGTTGGAGTCGCAGGTCGCTTAGCAGTATGCCTAGAGGATGAGCAATATACCAACGTTTTATGAAATATAAATAATAATTACAATTGTAGATATATTACGTTTGAATATCATTCGTTCCACTCGAGCCTAATGATTATATATGTGCATTTACGTACTACTATAATGGAAACGAACATGAGCTAGATATTTACGTCATAGTATGAGCGGGCGAGGGAAACCCCTCGTATAACCTCGTATACAAGCAACAAGCAATGCGTGCATTGGTCCCACACTTTGTTTCGGCAAACTGGCAAACATGAGACTAATACTAGTAAGTAATCAACTCGGAACACAATAGCCACGGTAGCGGCCACAGTGAATTGAATGGACCTTTCGGCTAGCAAGAAGCCGTACGAGAGTTATTCACGACCTGGCACTACTAACATCGGATAAGCACATCATCTCGCGTACTTACACAGAGTAATATTCGACCCGTATCTAGTTTACCGAGCTGCATGGTACCTGAGTCGTGCCGCTTTTAGATAGATAGCCTAGGCAGGGTCTGCTATGCATAAGCAGGACGATGCGACGGTGTGCTCAAGGTTCAGTATTAGCTTAAAACCTCATAAGTAGCAGATGATTATACTCTTATGCTTAATATTGCGAGCTCCCGAATTATAATGGCGGAACGTTTATCAGAATTGCCTTTTCTATTTGGATACTATGGGAGTGTTTTGAACTATAATTGCTTTATTCTTCTCACCAAAGAGATTATAAAATGGCCCCAGGTAACTTACAGACCCCTGTGCCCTGACGAAGGAGGTATTCTGACTATTACGTATCTAAGGTTAGTGGGAATCGGTAGAATCGATGGGGAATCATTTTTTCAAGTAGAGCGTAAGGCAGTTGAGTAGATTCGCAGAAAATCGGCGATGAATTCAACGAATAGTCTAAAAAATGAAGGTAGGCCCCTTTTTATTAGCTCAGTCAGCCGAATTCCACCTGCGTGCTTCAATATTCAAACGAAGAAGAGTGGGGGGTAGGAGAACATGAAGAAGTCGTTCTGGGTCCTGGAAACCAAGAGTAGCACTATGAATAGAGAAAGCAACCTCGAAACTCGTAGATCCTTAGTGCTGGAATCTGGCCTCTGCTTGTGGGGAATTACCAGCCGAGAGCTGACAAACCTTAACAGGTCCTTCGATGAATAAGCAAGAAGAGAATGAAGTTTTCGTTCTTTCTGCACTGATGATTCGAATGTTTTAGTAACAACTTATTTAACTGATCTGTCGATAGTTTCTACCATAACGTGCCCTTCTATCTCGTCATCCAACTCTTTGCTTTTTGGATATTATATCACCTGTTTGATGCAGCATTCCAAAAAGTTAAGATGTGGGATTTAGCATATTCCCGAGCCGGAGGAAAAGGTGTTAATTGAGTATGATCGTATCTCACAGAATGCGGGCTTTGAAAAACTTGATTCCTATGGTGCTTACATAATTTAGAATGCACTTGAAGGCGTGAAGGCTGTTCCAAATGACAACAGGCCTCCGAAAGACTTGGAAACAGTTCTATGAGAGAGTGCAGCATCCATTGTAACATACATATAGAAACCTAGGCTCCTCTCTAAGAAATGGATATAAAGGAGAACAGCAATGATTCTTCCAGTTAATGAAAGATGCGGTTGCCAGATTATTACGCTATTTCTAACTGTATGTTCGCATCATATCTAGGACATTAGATAAAACAGACTAAAAGGCAACGTATGAAAACGAGGGTCATCATTTCATCTTCGTCCCAAACGCGCCGCCACTGCAACAGGTAACAGAAATTATCGCCTTGCTCTCCACGATGATTAACATCGTCACGTCTCCTCACTTAAATTTATGAGCTTTCTGTCGCTATTTCAATGATCTAGACTTTCTTTGTGCCGTGGAACTAGATTTAAGGGGCTGTAGTTTGGCTATGCAATTACACGGAACCTGCCTACGTAATAATGGTTCGGAAGAAACTTCATGTTGCAATAATTATATAGAAGTTCAAGGGGGGTATTAAGGACTTATTCTTCTTTTGAGCCAGGCGTAATCTGTGCGAAAGGCTCGCCTTCACTCCCTCTCTCCCGCTCGCTCTAATATAGCCTGTCTCTTTCGATTAGGCAATATGCGCGTAACCAGCTGAGGCCTCGAACGAGCCTTCCTCTCATATTATAAAATACACGATATTGGAGTCCTAATTCAAAGGGTCTCGTGTGTAAATCTAGTCATTGTATCAAAACTTATTCATGATGTGTTAACGACAGATCTTTCCTTTAGAAAGACCAGAAAGCTTTTAGAAGACCATGAAAAGATGACTCAAAATTGTATTGTGGGAAGCTGCCAAAGAGACAGGATTGATAAGCATCGGGCTGTAGGTAACTATGTAGATTGTTCTCGAACCGAACACTACGAATAAGTCAAAAAACCTCAAGAGTTTCGTATGACTGTGTTCGACCAAGACGTATTTCTTGGTATTGTGGGTGCAAATCATAATTCCATAAAAGTCTGGGCCGTTCAGCACGATAAGTTGTAAATGCCATAGATCTAACAAAAACCAGAACATTCTTAGCTGTCGAAATGGATATTACCTATTTGGCTAAATTGTTTGAAGTGCTGAGCAGAATAGAAGGGGCTTGAACGACTAACGACTTGGTCGTGACACATCCGCCGCACAACTTACTCCTTCGTAAGACAGCTCTGGGTAATAAGTTGCTAATTCCATCTCATCGAGAGCTTCATCATGCTGAACATTCTCTGAGCCTCTTACAGGAAATTTAGGTTTGGCAATCCGGGGAAGGCGCGGCGTCTCCTGATGCACAGCCACCTCTTCCATGTTCCCACCTCACTTGACTCTCATCTTCCCAGCTCCACCAACCACTACCCCCAGTGTTCGAGATGCTCATCCTCCTTTTCCACGATTTCTCTATGAGCTTTTTCCTCTCTGCGAAGTCTCGCTCATCTATACAATACTGCTCCCACAGCTCGGGATGATCCCACTCTTTTTCAAAGATGCCGACCGTCTCCAATCGAACCTGATCCCACATCACATAACCCCATCCGCGAAGCGTGTTCTGATAATAGTCTTGGAATGACGCGATTCTCGGATTTTCATCTATGAATGCCCATTCTAAGGCATTTTGCGGTCCAGAATCTGGGTCATCACAGAATGGTTTGGGGCCGAAGCTCATGAAGTAAAAGTTGCGCATGCCAGGAAGATCCGCCGCATCCAAAACTCGATATCGTTGTTTATACGTCTTTGCACTGGCAATGACGTGGACTGTCTCTAGCCCGAATGAAAGAAAATATTGGGCATAGTACGGGATAACATAGTCAATGAGGTCTATGTTCGATGCGCCCCAGGCAATGTCGTGTTCCGCTACATCATTGAAAGCTAGTATCTTCTCGTAAGCTATAGACCTCATCATACTCCACGCTTGTAACTTACTAGGTGCAATAATCCTAGCTAGGAAACCGTAAATGCAATTGAGCTGTTCATTTTCGTATTCCGCAAAATCAGGGAGAAAAATATCGGAGGCAGATCCGTAATTCGGATTTGCACGGTAAAGATTGCAGCAGATTTCAAAACGATATAATGCTCGTTGTATGCGACATATTTCTTGCTTTGTGACCGGATGCTGGGGCTGATGGAAAGGGACCCTGGTCAACGTGGTCTCAACAAATTTCTTGGCAAATGCATCCACGTAAAAGTGCAATTGGCCAAAGGGAAGCGCCTTTTGTAGCGACCACGATCTGGGTGGTGTTGGCCTCTGTCGAAGGGTTCGGGTAATAAAGTTGTCCACGGCTTTGCTGCTCTCGGGTTTCGACTTGTCGGGTAACAATGTAGACTCAAATGTCATCATGGCTTCGGGCAACACGCTAACATCTATTTGGTTGAGTAGTACCTGTGTGGTGATTGTCGTTTCGATACCCTCGAACGCACGGTAGAATAACGAACACGACAAGACAGCTGCGTACAATGATGGGACGTCGGGTACATGTCCGAGTATCATTTGCAGGAGCTCAACCGGGAGTCTCTTGAATGGACTCGGCCTGGACTCTCCATCTTGGTTCATTTTCGTGTTTCCGGTTGAAAGAGGGAGGACGTATTGGCAGTAATGCAGACGTGGCGTTCTGCGTGAATACCATGTCGTGAGAACGGATGGTTTCCAACTTAATGTGTCATTTGGTCTATAAGTACTTATTGCCTACCTACCAGAGGTCGTGCAGTTATTAGATGGCATACAACTAGGCCTAAGAAAGCTTAGTGGTATGCCATTTAATAAGCGACCTGGCCTGCCTCCCTTACATCGGATAGGTTGCTTTATTGTTGCTTGTTTATTTGTTTGTTTGTTTGTTTTTAGTTCGAGACAGGTGGCTTTAGCGCACCAAAAGCATCGTAACACCACCCCTGTAAAGCGTGTCTTACAGTTAGATAATAACAGGACACCAGCAAGGCAACGGAAGCATACTTAGATTGCAAGAACAAAGTCGACTTTATTAGACTATATCTGCATGTAAAGTGGAAGGAATCCTCAAGAAATCACTTATTGTAGTATCATTCTAATAGTGCCAGGCTTTAATCAGCCGCAAGAAAGACAACTACCAGGTACTTAAATTAAAGGGAATCCGTTGACTGCATTCTCACAGTTCGATCTCATTTCCCTCGACTCGATAGCATGGCAGGCTCCAGTTCTAGTCCAACATCCGCGGTGGTAGTTTGCTCTCCATCACGGCAATGGCTTACTGTGCGAGTCCTGTACTCCGTGACAGCATCACACGATGATAGGTCCTCGCGCGTGACCGTGATGGGACTAGGCATGAATATCGTCGAAGTGAAAATACCAACTATAACACGCTAAGTTAATCATCGCGGGTTTAGGAGTGGGCTATGCTTCTGAAACAAGGAGATGACCCCAGAGATTTACTCACCAGTCACTGTCACCGTCTTGTCCTCCGATTCCCGCGTAAGCATCCCGCCAGACCGGTGCGTCGTCGTCGAAGACGATGACGTCGAGGCCGGGAGCGACGTCAGCGTAGACGTCTCAGATGAATAGCTCGTGCTGGCGGGCAGCGATGTCAGCGTGGATGTAGGCGTGGGCGTCCACCGGTTCGTGGTGCCTGGGGTGAAGGAGGCGTTGCTCCACGAGAAACCGGTACTCGGCTGGCTGCTCCACGGAATGGAAGATCCTCCGGATGGTAGCCCCGACGATCGCGGCGACGATTCTGTGGTATGGTTCGCCCCTGTTGTGCTGGAGATTCGGAAGCGCGATGAGCTTGTTTGGTGAGAGGATGTTTTTGATGCCGAGCTGTGTGTGCTTGTGGATGTTATTCTTGGCCAGTAGGTGGAATGCGTCGAACTAGAGGTAGAACTCGTTGTTTGATACGACGTCGAGGTACGAGTCGGAGCATGACTTGTAGACCGGCTTGTTGAGGTCAAGTGACTGATTGAGGTCCTTGAAGTGCGTGTCGAATAGTGGTGCGTCGACGCAGTCGTTGTCGAATGACTTGTTGAATGTGTTGCAGTCGCAGAGGACGTCGTAGAAGTAGCACTAGCGCTGACTGAAGTCATGTAACAGGAAGCGGGAAGAGTGGATGGCCTCGAAGCGCACAGCCCGTCTTCTTCCGCGGCCGACGAATCCCAATTGATTAGTTCATCGCCACAATTCTCATACTGGGCCATATATATGGCTTCGTCGTCCAGATCAAAAGCAGCTATAGCTATCTTAGCAACGGGTTGAAAAATGAGAGTATGAAATAGAAGACTCACTATATGCGGCCCTGAGGAAGCTTTGACCCAAGATCACTTCGTCTTCCGTGTTTTCCACGGCTCCTAAGAAGCAGATATTGCCTATTCCTAGAATGAAGTCACGAAGAGGAACACTAATAGTGTGCGTGTCAAAGTAGAAGTCGACAGAAGCTTCATGGCTTCGATAGGAGCATGGAACTTGGTACACCCCTTCGGTATAATTTGTATCAGGGAAAAATTCGGAGAGCAGCTGGATATAGACCGACGGGAGGTGAGATACGATCGTAGTGTAATCAAAGAAAGCACGGTGTGTAGGTTCGTAAACGTCCAAGAATATGCAATTGTTTGGGTCGAATATACCCATGGCAGTCAATGTTACGTAGTATCTGGTCGATCTCAGAATTAGCTCATCTCATTGGGATTTTAGCGGAAAGTCAGGTACCTAGGGTCTCCTTCAGGGGCTGGGTGCGAATACATCTTTCGAAGTTTGCCAGCGTATTTCCTAGTATTGAGACCCGAGAACAGGAGCTCCCCGAAGCCCACATCGACGGCGCCAGTGCCTGCGGAAGGGTTGGCACTCCCGAGGGCTATGCTGAACTGACGCGTAGCGATCAAACCCTGCGATTTCAGTTCGTCTACAAGTGAGATGTCGCCTTCGCCCCGGCAGCCAAAGCCCAGGCCTAATCGGCCGGCAGTCTGGCCCCAGCTTTCACTCGCAATGCCGACTTGAACATCTTCCAGGTTAGCCCCTGAAACGCATCTCAATGTTAGTTATGTAAATAGATAAAGGTAGCAAGAGTCGGAAAGACAGACCGGCAAATTGGATGTCGTCGTCAACAAAACATCCTGAAGCTCCACTATAAGAGTTGCTGAATTCCCAGGGCTGGCTACAATCTAGATCACCTGCTGATGTCGAAGCATCCGGGTTATATTTTCCATTAGCATAACAAGCATCAATAGAAAAGGATGAGTAGCAATCAGGGTCAAGCCAGAGATTGTTTGCAAAGAGGTCGATAGCTGGGTAGACGAGTTGCGGCGGTGTGCCGACAGAGACTTGCATATCTAGAATTAGTATCGGCAGAGAAATCATCATGATAGGTAGTGACCCACGTTCAACAGTGTATGGGCTGAGATACCGCTTCTGGGTAGCATTAGTCCTTAGCGGATGATGACCATAACGCGGGTCATCTCGGATTCCAATCGTGGGCGAACCGCTATTTCGTATAGGTAGTCGTAGGCTCTTGGGTCCGCTGCGAGGGGTGCCGCTGGCAATGGCTATAGTCACAAGAAGCAGAAAAGAAGTGAATAGCATCTTGACATCAGATATGTAAAGAGAGACGATAAGTGAGATATTGATGTGGTAAGATTGTTATATGGTGCTCATCCTTCTCAGGAGCCTTAAGGGCGTCTTTAAAGAGAGTCCCCATCGCGATTGGAATTCACGCGTTGCACCTCATTATTCACAAATGTAGTGAGATACGCGTCCCGTGGCCAAGAAATATCTCACAGAAACGGCAAAAACCAAGGGCCATCTCAATCAGCTGGGGCTTCTCGCTTCGTCGTGCCTACGGCAATAATCCGACCGTGTAACAAATATCGACTTGGACGATCAACCATTGTTTCACGAGACCGATCTGAGTTACAATCGGAAATGTCCAAGTTGCCTAGCATGCACAATCACAGGCACAGTACTACATGGTCCCATTTTGATATTATTAAAGCGCTCCGAATTGCTATTTGATGGGTTGGTAGCGAAGTGAAGTGGGGTTTGAACATCGAGTGCTACTCTGTCTCAGACGTACGAGAGGGAAATTTACGGGAACGTAACTATCGGGATGATACGTATCACATTCAAAGATAGGTTATAGTATGAAAAATTGGAGCGAACATTGGTGATTCGGAGCACATAGACTCTAAGCTATCAGGGGAACTGAGCAATCGCGTCACGGGTTTTTCATGCCTATTGGACCGAAATGATCTCTTTCTTTCAAATTAATATATAAATATTAGTTTATTCGTCGATACGGACCTTGAATTTTTCATCGAAGGGATATTGTGAGCAGCATCGGCTTCATCTCTGGATACATGCGCGGGCGTACAATTTATACCCTTGGTGATTGGGAACTCGACTGACAGCTAGTATTACATATCAATTTATTATCATCATTACAAAGACCAACTAAGGCAATTTTATCAAAAAATTTCTTTTTGATCAGGTTAATAAGCATATGAGAACGCTACACAGACGACGAGAACTGGCTGCAGCACGAGGCAAGAACTTATCAAAATTAAATGCCGTCCTCGAAGAATGGAGTACAATTGAGCATATAATATGACATCAGTATACTCTTTGCTGATGAAACGCCTCATTCATAATTACAATACGTAGTGCGGATAGTATACTGCTGGCCAAAAAAGGAGCTTGTTCACATACATCCAATATCAGGGGCACCCAGGGAGGCAGTAAAGGGTTTCACCAAGGCAGAATTCGCGGGACTTGGCCATTTACACCTACTCGATGATATTTGATGATTTTCTACGAGCTCTGCGTATTTGACTTGCTTTCTATTTAATTCAGTGGTTCCCTATAGAATTTGCAGATATTTGCTAGCCATGGATGCGCAATAGCCAGATTCCGGGCCACTTTAATACCTAAATATCTGAGATATCGATCAATAATTAGACTAAGAAGATAGATGTTCAAAGTTCCCGAACTTGGCAAAGATATCTGGCACCTGATTTGTTATGGGTTAACTCTTCAATCCATCAGGGACTAGCTCATGCTATGGCCGTCTATCGTCTTCGGCTTTCTAGAGCCGTAGTAAATTTTAGATGAGCACCATGTCGTCCTTGTGTAATTGTACTATCAAACAGTTCGAAGAATGGAATTGGCTGTGAAGGGTATAGACTAGTTCTAGTCTTGTACGAGTAGGTTATTAATTAATCTAAGGAAACTTAACTGTGCCCAGTCTAGGGGCATATAAAATAGTGACCGAACACCATCCTGAAACAGTTCTACACATCGGAGCACGAACTAAATGACCTCTACACCTGTGAATCACCGCACAACAAATTGGACAAGATGGAGAGTAACACACAATTTCCTCGTAACATGAGGCACGGCCTGATGGGCATCTCTCTTTAGCTCTTACGAGCTCAGCTACCGGAAATGGCTAATAGGGGACGTAGGTCCCAGACAGACAGGCAGGGAGCACACTGTGATACTTCTCGCGTCAAAGCTTATCGTACACAATCGCCACAAGACACAGCTCTATGATTATTCATCATCTCCAGCTTCGTCATCGTCCTCTTCGCCAGCATCATCATCGTCGTCGTCATCATCTTCGTCAGAACTCGTACCCGATCCGCCCGAGTCCGCATCTGATCCGGGATCGTAATCCTCTTCATCTTCATCTTCTTCGTCCTGCAATTGCTGCTCGGCTTCCGCCTGCGCTCGTTGCAGTTCCGTCATGCCGTCCTCGCCCACACCGCCATTCCCGTCTTGTTCTCCTTCCCCAGCGCCCTTTTTGCCTTTGCTATTCTCGATTAATTCCCGCTTTGCCTTCCGTTGATCCGCCAGGCTCCGATCCTGGAGCTTATGGCGGGCAACATAATCCTCGTTGATGCCATTGTAGTCTTCTTGGTCTAACATTGCGAACTCGATCTCTTCGGTTGTTTCCTCATCCCCGCCTTCTCCAGTAAATACCTCGACCACCATGTTGAAAGTCCGTTGTAGCACACTGGTGTAGCTAATAGCAGCGATCTTATCAAGTGGCAGGAACATAAGGGGCTTCTTGAAACCCCATAGAATACCATTCTCTAGAAAGAAAAGAAAGCCGTCCTTGGATCCTCTAAACGCCTTGACATGCACAGCTTGCTCCTTCGGCCTGTGAGACTGGCGTATTACGCTGTGGAACTTGGAGGGATCAGCAGCGACAATTTGCACCTTCTTCCCTCCGGCTTGGAGGCATTTGTTGATTGCCCAATTGAATAGTGTTGGGTATGAATCAGAGACAGCGGACGCTGCACCGGCATTGGGGCCACCAATGGACCCTGGTTTTGGTGCCGTTGCCGGTATAGTGAACACTAGCGGATCGACAGGGGTGACACTCGCTGTCTGGGAAGGAAAGTAGGAGTTTTGTGGGAGAAGGACGTAGTTATGCTGGACCTGAGCCTTTTCAGGGACAGGGAGGAAGAAGGCGTATTCTGGATCACATGATTAGTATATAATACAGGTACGCACACAGACAGCTAGCTAGACACATACCTATGCTCTTCCAGGGAAATATTATGCCAGAAACGGGAGTCTTAGTCCCGGGTGCACGTGCATACAGATGGCCGGATGTGAAGCATAAATCAAACTTCTTTCGCTGCGGTATAGAGACGGAGATGTCCTTTATCTCGAGTAGAATGTCCTCCTTTGCGACATCGTCGGCGGAGCTCGTTGTGGCTCCATTAGACGACTGTCCGTTTCGTGATGACTCGATGTCGACGCGTCGGCGCTTCTGGGCGGGTTCGTCGGGTTGGCCGTCGTTGAGCTGCTCGTACACAAAACTAACGATATTATTGAAGAGCTTTATCCGGGAGGGGGAGTCTATCAAGATGAATTAGCTGACGTGGGCCCTAGACGCAGGAGATGCCATAAGAGAAGTCGCACCAGCCGCTTGCCGAATGCCGTCTACAATGTCTGGCCGAGATTGAAATATTAGGTTTAATTTCTGGGAATCCAGCCCCGAAGACATGATGATTGATTGTATTTAGATGACAATGGCGAACATAGATATGACGAATGATATGACAAATGATAACGCGGTATTCTTCAGCAATCCGGGTTCTCAACCACGTGATAGCCCTTCACTTGTCCTTCAGGTTTTGTTGTCGTTGTCGTTGTCGTTATGTGTTGTGAGAAAAGATAAACAAGAATAAACAAGATCGAGAGGCTGCAGGATCTTCAGCCTTGGGGTTGTCGCGGTCTGGCGTGACGTAGCTGCCAGCTAACTAAGTACATACATACCCCTGGAACAGCTCTCCAGCCACAACGCCCACTGTCCAGGCTGGTTGCCATAAGCTATAAGCCACAACAACCCCCAATCCAACCAGGCTGCGGCTCACACATTCATACCCCACCAGAATGGTTTATGAGATGAGACGGGCTCTGTTTTAACCATCAAATGACACAGACAGTATTGAGATCCCATTAAGCTGCTAGATCCGAATATCTTACTTACGCTTGTCCCATCGAGTATCATCAAACATGTCAATCCCCAATATATGGCATCACCGCAAGGTTGCCGACAACTCCGCCAAGGGATGCGAGATATGCTTTAAACCCAGTACCAGCGTTCTCGTCACCCCAGACAAACAGGTCCGTTGTAGTGAAGTCGCCTTAAGATCGCCGCAGCTAGGAAGTTAGTTGCAAGAATACCTTCTTCTTCTTCTTCTAACATGCCTCCCACTAGGATTTCTTCTACGTATGTCCTGCTCATCTCAAGGACCGGGGCTTCTGCTCTCCCATCATTGATCATGATGCTGTGGCCGCCGCAAAGAAGAAAAAGGAGATGGACGAAGAAGTCGAGAGGTTAAAGAAAGAGTACGAAGAAAAACAACGTAAAAAGAAAGAGAAAGAAGCTGAGAAGGAGAAAGATAAAGATAAAGAACAGGAGAAGGACAAGAGAGAGAGCAAGGGCAAGGACGACGAAAAGGATGAGAAGAAGGAAGATTCAACGCCCAATACTAAGGTACGGCGCTAGATCCCTCGACTAGTCATAACGACTGACGAAAATCTTGAAGGACAAGCCCAAGGACAAGAACCAGCCAGATGTTGACGAAGAGCCTCGTGTGTTTGCTCTGCAGAGGTTAGGCATCCATCTTGGCCTTTAGCATCAACCGCGCTGACGCCTATCAGGACTTTTCATCAGCAGAGGCTTGATCGAAAACGCCAGGCCGAGATCGCAAAAAGGAATAGAGAGCGTCTGAGCAACCCGAATTTCTTTCCTTCTGTTCCCAAGGACCTACCTTGACCTTAGGGACCTGCTTCGGCTTGTTGCAGATGATGGGAGAGTATTCATGAATGTGTGCCTATTCTTCGTAAACTTACCTAGTGAGTAATCGTTGCTCACACATGCTGGTGAGACTTGGCCTGACTATCGAGGCACTGTATCGTTCTCGTAGGTACGTGCGTGTACGCAGTTATGCGGCACCACTACAGTGCTTGCGGTGTCTTGCTCCCGGACGCTGGTAAATACAACATGCTCATTTCGTAGAGCTCACTGTGACTTGCTCTTGGGATGGCGCCAAATACACCTTGAGTCTGCATACGCTGGTTGTTATTGGCAAGAATGCATATCCCCCAATAGGATTCTCGACTGATAAAGACGCCCTACTACACTTACATGGAAGAGACAACATCGACTAGCGTCTGGGGGACAATGTCACTTTACATGTTACCTCCATTTCACATTACTCTTTACGGAAATCAAGCACGGCACTCCTTGTATTCTCATGAGGATATCTGCTACGTACACACCCGCCCTCATCTGTATGGATTGAGTCCCAGGTTCTAGGGTTGATTAAGCAATCTACATGATTCACAGACGCGGCAAAGACGTGCATTTTCTACTTATAATTCATTGCTTCACCAAACCAAGCTGCAGATGGTTTTTTGTGTTCTTGCTGTTTCAGTTCCAGGCATCGACCTCTTCTACATGTCTGTGCGTGTGGAAATCATCCGGGAAGTTTCAATTAGCTTTCCTTCAACTAGCTCCGGGCCGCCTTTCTTTATTTCACCCCTCCCTTCCTAACCGACGGCCACATAGGAATGTAGCGTCAAGAAAACCCGAGTGAATCTACCGCCCCAACGAGTCTAGCGCTTACATTGCGTCAGCACAGAACAGTCCGTCACAGGAAGGTCTCATGGAACCCTGACTTGTAAGTAACAGCAATCACAAGACGTGCGCGGGATAAGTCGGCCTCCATGAGATTGGCTCGTGTATTCGTTATCGCTTATTCTCAACTTGACAACTAGCATGGTCGCATTGTCATGTAGGGCTACATATCGAAATATAGTACTCTGGGCCTTGTACTATACATCTGTGCCTCTCTGTTGCAGTCGCCCACAATATGCAATGCAGCTCACAGCGGAAGTTACAGGTCTGAAGGATAATGGGGTTAATCAGTATCGCTGACCGGAATGTTGAGTAGATACCGCACTCGGTCTACAATGAATACGGAAGCATACATCAACTCTAGGTACCACACCAAACCAATGCCGAATCCTTCTAACAGACACCCTGGCATATGATCAGCCTTATGGATGTGACTTTATCATAAGCTCCTGCCCAATCGAAATCCGAATCCAGTTTAATATCCATCTACGGGGCGACGAATCGCCGAATCTGCATCTAGATATCGTCTTGAAAGCGATTCGCTCTTTACCTTTCCGTCCCAGCCAACGTTTATTGGCGATCGCGCAATCTCAACTGGTTCCTCCACCTTGTATCAGGCCATTATGAGCTCCAAGTCCTTGTACACATCTCCGCATATAACCGCATTATGGACTCGGGTTCTACTGATAGAATTGCGTTCTTTCCTCGGCTGGAAGAACAGCGAAATGCCAGTGGATCGAGGACCCTGTTCGTTCTGCTTCATCGTGCTAACTCCTAGTGTCAATCTCTGGCTTGCTTGTTGTCCCATCATGACGGCTGCACGGTCATAACTCTTATGAAATGTTGGCTTCATCCTGAACACTGAACACTGGTCCGGCTCATCCCGCATTTCGCTAATCCATGCAATAACCGATCTGAAAGACCCATTGTAACCCGGTGCTGACGTCGTCAATAGGGACACCCCCATTGCCGTAAGATAATGTTCATTGACAACGCTTTGCGAACACACCATGGGGCGACTCGGCCGCCGAATGAATCATATCTAGCATAGTACCTGTGCTTACCTCTTCGGGTGCTTATAACTAAGAGAACGTACGGTACGAGAAGATCCCGCTTTTGTGCTTATACGTCAGATGTCGACTCTGGCAGGTAAATTGTCGCGGCACAGGCGACTGGAACTGCTCTGGGTTGGGGTAACAAGACCTGCCCCTGTCAATAGTAAGGCTTCCCTATTCACATTTGTCCCCGTACGGATCGCAACGAACTTCGCGGTTATTCTTTATAGCGTCAGGTATGTCTGCGCCATTTGGCTACTGACGCAATGAGACCCGACGTGACGTTGGGGGCGCAACCTCCTATTGAAACCCGCTTCTGTCTTTGAGCGCAGGAGAGCGACGTGCAGGGTGTCATCGCGCAGCAAGTAATGGCGTTGAACTAAACTAATTGCAAGACGCACGCTGCAGATTTCGCAGCAATGTATCGATACACCGCCGGATAAATGAATCTCAAAGGTCTTTGTATTATTGTAACACAACTCTCAGCTAAGCCCAGCCACCCATTTGAAAGACGCAGCGCAACCGTTCATTCGCCTTAGCCCTGTGCTTGGTAAGCTGTCCTGCCCACCCCCCAAACCCCCCGTATTCCCCCATTTATCCAATAGCCGCTCCGAGGCCCGATACCTTCTCCACATCATATGTCAAAGTCGAGTGGCTCGCCTCGGTCGCAGTGAGCGTGACACGGAACGTTACAATACGTTGAAGCCGGGGTACCTCCGATATAAATATACATATAAAGGGGCCGGGGTAGGTCCGGGTTGCGGGATCGGCGCTGCACCGCGCCGCAAGGCTCGACTAATTCCGGCTCCGTTTGAGAAGTACGCTGTCTTCTCTCAATCACAGACAAGCACGATGTTTCAAATACACAAGGCTGCGCGTGCATCCTAGATTGCGGCGGATTTTCTTAATTCCGAATTATTTGACTATCTATGGCAATCCAATCGGCGAATCGGTCAGACGGATACCATCTCTTAATGATAGTAAGACAAAGAGCTGCTTACACCGTGTGTAGTCGCCTGGTTGTTGATGTCAACAATGACACTCTATACCTAATAGGCAAGAGGTAATCTCAAATGAAAAGTATCGGACCGTGGGCTTAATTACTTCGGTACCGGATGGCCCGGACCGCACGGGAGGATGTTCCTTTTTTTTCGCGCAGCTTTGACAGGATGATCCTTACACTATACAGCGCGGGAAGATCCACGAGCATTAGGTTACGATCGCGCGTTATCCCGCGAGCGATAGCTCTTCATATTCATCGACTCTGCGTCATCCCGCATCATTGTGCATCATCGCAGACCAGCCGCCGAGAGAATATTGGCTATCAGGAATTTGCTCTGGCGCCATCGATTCTTACCAACTGGTGATAATCGCTGCGAAGAGATTGCTAAGCGCTTCACCTTGTATCACCGTATCAGGCACTGCAGCTATTCAACGACGCATTGGCGATGAAATTCTCAAACTAGAATAGCTTCTGAGCCGGCCAATAAGCCCCGAGAGAAGTCGTCATCATATAATGCCACATGTGGTGTACCGCCCCCAATCACATATGCCGGCCTCGCGTGGACCTGTCAGATCCTATCGTCAAGGCAGCTCAATGAGGAAGTCGATCCCTTACTTGGACTATGATAGGCTTCTTTAAACTGGTTTGACTACCCAATCAGCTATCGTGGTGACAAAGTCTTTCGCCTTATTTCATTCCTCCCCCCTGCTGACTTGGCCTGGCGATATCGTACACGCAGGTGAATGCGGAGGCCTTTACAAACTTGGTGATATCTTGTTAGGCTGACTGCGTATTGTCTATAGCCTAGCTTACCTTGGCGACTGAATGGCGCCTTGTCGAACTGAAGAATATCCGCTGACAAAGATGAAACTTGTTCGGCTACGCAAATTGGATGACTAACGGGTGATCAATTTCGAAGTCCTAGCTCCGTCTTACTTCGGAGATCACAACCCAACAAAAACAACGTTCTCCGAGCGAGCGTAGCCTCGTGATGGTTTCTAGTCCGTAATACCCATCTATCATTCTAACGGCATCTGGCCCCTCCTCCGCATCGTCAGAAGTTCCTTATAGATGACGCAGCTGTTCGTGCGTAAACGTGGGACGCCTTATCCGAAATTCGGGAACTAGTGCGAACGAATATACCTACGCCCCTCCTGACCTCGGCGCATCTCGGACAAGGTCAAGAATAGTCATCTCGCTAGACCGTAATTGATGACATGAAATCGTTACTGTGGTATCCTACTAGTATAGTACCTGCATAGATGTGTCAAGCATCACGAAATACCTAATCTGGCTAATTAGCCTCAATATACCTTACCCAGCAATTTGAAGTCTACCAACCTGGGCAATCGACTTGGTGACATCGAAGCAGGCATACTACCAATTCAGAACCAATATAGCAGTACGACGACCAGAGCCTACCGCTGTACGCGACATTTAAAATCAGAGCGTGTCCCGTGATCACACTCACATATCGTCACACTGCAGGTAACAAAGTGATCTACTCATCTAATATGCATATCACATAGCCTATCTTATCTTATGTAATCTTCCTATGTTATTCCAGCCAGCTCGGAAAACCTTACATTACGACATACATCTGCACATAACTCATCTCTAACATCCCTATAGGGCGTGCAGAATCAGCCGTTATGATGTAGTAATAAGAAGAAAAAATCCCCCGAGCAGCTGAAACCCAACAAACTGGGTTTAGGCGTTCTGTGTGTGTGTGGATGGATGGATGTCTTGTTCCCGTGACTCAGCAGCAATGCCAGGCAGGAACTGGGCTGGGCTAGATTAGTGCAAGGCGAGTTACGTACATACATATATACATACAGATCCTGAAACGGCGAATATTGCCTGTTTCAACTCGGCGACCGCGTCACCGTCACACGCACACCGTCACGCATACCGAGTTTTGAGCGAAACCCAGCTTAAATCTCCGGCACGCTTTCGGATGGCGGGGTTCGTGTGCGGTTTAACTGATCGGTTGAAATCTTTCCAGGTATATTGATACTCTTCTAGCCTTGGTAAGTAGTATAGATGACAACTGCTTAGTCCGGTTTCTCACGGCGCGAACTTTCAGCGCACTTAGTTACTATACGATTCTCTTTCAATCCGATCGTCCCGGCGAAACTACTGTACGTACTTACTTACCTTAAATCTAAGAGTGACAGCAACAAGCCCCGCGGCGTCTTTGGGGTCATCCTAGTAACACGCCGGTAACATTCCGATAATACAGTATCCTGATTGAATGAAACCCTTGATATTGCGCTAACTTCCGAGATGCTAGGTTAGGTAATGAGCCCTACATAAGATGAGATATCATTATTTCCCGACGGAGAAAAGTGACAAATAATATCCAGTAATACCATGTTTACCAGGCACTAACCTACGTTGCAAAAGGACCGTCGGTGGCCTGATACCGTTTTTTTATAGGTCGGTACCTTTTATCTACAATACTGATGGCATACGTCGTATCTGCGTATGTATACGTACGTACCTAGTTAGTCATTTGCAGTCAATGGCTCACCTATGTGTAAGGATGTGATGCATATGCTGATTAGTAACAGGTTACTAACAATCAGACAAACCCCAAGTTCAGCTACGTAACCTAGGCGTCTTGGCGGGAACTAAAGGTGCGCTACGTTAATGTAAAATGGCTCGAGGTCCAAGAGCCAGGTACGAGTTCCCGCCTTAAATACGACGGTGTTACCGTTCGCTTGGTTTGCCCAAAATGATTGCTACCTACCATAGTAAGGGTAACATACACACATACATAGAAATCTACCTCACTTTCGGCTAGTCTATCTGCCTGATCTGACCTGACTCGCCATGCCATTACTTACAAGTAGAGTAGACAAGTCTAGAGAGTAAGTACATGGTAGATGCGACAGCTGGAAGGATGGATGAGAGTGAGGGAGTGTGGTGCGTTGAATCGAATACTAGGGTATAGGGAGGGTAGGGTAGGGTAGGGGTAGGTAAGAGAGCTTTCTATTCCTTTAGTCCGTCTCAGGTTCTTCTAGAAACGGGATTCCTTCTTCCTTCTTCCTTCTAGCCTGGGAGCATACATGTATGTACTGTACCTCAATTATCTAGATCCACCAGGCAGTCCAGGTGCAGGTACTGTTGAAGAGCAATCAATAATTGCATGAGAGCATTCAAGTGTGGATTGGCTGATTCATATAGACAGTAATTCGATTAGAGAAAGGGGACCTTGATATAGCGACATTTTTTTAGTCTTTAGTTATTCTAAGCATCCATTGCTCTAGTTATTGCGCGGATGATTTTGGGGAGTTGTAAGTAGCAGGCGACCCCTGCAGCGTTACCTGTCACACAGCGCCTTGCACAGGGCAGAACAGGGCTGTTGTGCTGAAAAAAGAAAAGAGTAAACCCGCCTACTTACCTTGACTGCCTCCTTCTTTCATCCCTCCCCTTATCTTCCCCACTGGCAATAGAAACACGAAAATATTAAGAATGAAATCAATCATAGGCACTCGGAACCGGGAGCCTTTTCTGTTTTACCATACTATTTCCTCACATTCAACATTTGCACGGCACTGAATATAATTGTCATGATATATATAATTAGCTGATATGATTGATGAATGAAGAAGGATTTTACACTTACAACAAAGTTGAGGCGAACATACCGCAGTAAGCAGCAATATGTGTACATAACCCCCCACGACGAACGCTCGCTGGCTACTGAACCTGCCCAGATTCACACGAAGCCGAATAAAACGATCTACCTAAGTATTCACGGCGACGCCGTCATGGCGCGCATTGATTGATTGACAGCATGCCCAGGATCGCAGGATCCCCCACACATTTGCCATGATCTTGACCCAAGTATAGCAATTCCCTTCCCTTCCCTTCCCCCCCCTTTTACTTTCCTTCCCTAATAGTATACTTAGTTTAGTTACTTAGTATAGAATCCTCCACGACAGTACTTGTCTATAAGTCAAGTTCTCTTTCCTTTTTAGGGGGGTAAGTTATATACACTCACTCCCCTTACCCTATTTATGATATTGCACGTGAAACGCGTTAAGCGCGGTCTAAGAAAAAAAAAAACCAATCGATCCAATATGCTATGTCATATGGTACCGTGATGTGTGTAAGGCAAGTAAGTAGTAACTGCATGCATGCGTGCGCGCGCGTGTGTGCGTTGCTGCATGACAAAAAAAAAACAGCTTCCGGGGATGCCGTACGTAGTATACGTCAATCTGTTGTCCGTCTTCGTCTGTAAACTAGCGCCGCCCTGCTTGCTGCACTGCGACACTCGAACCAAAGGGATATCCTTCCGTCTGGGGAAATACCCCAGTCTACCATGAAATATATGTATAAGGGTATGTAAAAAATGTCCAAACCCTTCCCAAAATGGGGTTGGTTTTAAGTATACGTTCTTGTATCGCAGTTATTGATTATTTCTTACGTGCAGTTACGCCTAAATCTGATAGGTTAGGCGTTTCGTGGCTATTAGTACGTATAGATGTACCTGTGTACCTATCTGCCTTCAATGCTTGCTGGGTTACTTGTACTAGGTAGTTATGTAAGAATAACTACTGGGTTAGATAGAATAACGTACATCATATGAAAAGGACCACGCAGCCATATGGGTATGCGAGGACGCTATCTAAAATAGACTAATTCCACTTAGTGCATGTCCTCTCCTTGAATATCGATGGGTACTTAGATAGACAATTGCAAGTTCACGAGGGGGGCCCGAGCGAGTGAAGCCAAGCCGGTAAGCCCTAAGACGACGGACGGGATGGGCAGTAGGTTAGAGGGATTTATCAAGGATCTTCAGGGTCAGCGTGCGATAGTTCTTTTTCCTCGAGCCACATACATACACTTTATCAGATCTTGGTGATGTATGATACATGCTACTAGCAGCACATAGCACATACTAGATAGAATCGCGAGTGAAAGAAAAGGCCTAGTGTACGGAGTAAGTTGAGTTGATAATTTGGAATTTAGTGTGACAGGTAAGTCACTCTTCACGATGGGTAGGTAGGTAGCCTAGGGGGCGCGCGGCATGTGCCGGTTTCGCTCTCCCCTCCCCCTCGCTCATTGCGATGGAGGATGAATGAGCTGGGTAGGAACCGTCATGCATCAATCAGCCTGCGGGAGGGAGTGAGATGACGAGACCCCTGAGCCCGAAAAAAGGCAGGCAATCCGCTCCTTCGCGGCCGTCATGTATGTACATCACGTATGGAATATTCTAAACTAGCGTAAGGGCAGCTGATTTAGCGGCGGTGCTCACCGGCCTTAGACCCTAACGGGACCCGATCCGTCGCCCGGTAGGGAATGGACGTCGGATGGACGACATCCCTACTACAGTAGGTATTGTGATAAGTGCCTTAGCTGGGCAGATAAGCTTGACGCTTGCCTATATGCGCGACAGCGATCCCCTGCTAATCGGTACCTATCATACCAATTCCTGGGACTTCGAAGAGCCGGGGACGACATTCTTGCAGCCGGCAGTTGATGGCGAGCAGCGAGAGTCGAATCTAGGCGGTACCCTGGGGGCCGAGGGATTTTTTTTTTCACCTTGCCATAACCGTAGGTGTTCATGCAAGCCATCCCTATAGGTTTCCATTCCGGCCCGGAGGCATACGAATCGTCGAGGCGGCGGGGGACCGTGGACTCACTTCGTCCACGCGGCTTCGGTTCAAGGAAAACGCGGGGACTACCCACTGTTTACACGTGCATTGCAGTCCCTGCCATGCGAATCGACCAACAGTCGCACCGCACTTGGAGTTTGGGCAAACCAACCGGCCATCCAGGGCACCTTCTTCGAGCATGGGACGCATCCAAGACAACGTGTCGATGAAGATGTGAGCACAATTAGTACTGGCTGCCTGTCCGGTTGGAGTATGTGACACGAGGAAGTTGGGAGTGGCGAGAGTGCGTCTGCATTTCTTGCAGCGAACTTCTTTTCCGTCTTTCTGTGTGGCAGCGTTCTCTTGCTCTTTCTCCTCTACGCGGACCTCGTCCTCGAAGCGGATTCGCTCGGTGTCTGGTGCTATTCTCAGATCTCGAGCCTCTTGGAGCATTCCGTCATAGAGCCATTTCTGGTAGATGGGATGGCGCTCTACAGCACCGTCGTCGTCGGCTGGACAGCCCATCTCCCACCATAGCTCAAGTTGACGCATGAAGCCTGGATTTGGCTCTGCCCCTGGTCGGCCCTCCTGGACGCATTTTAATGCGCCGTGGACTGCTTCTTTGGCTGTTGTACGTCGCCGTTGCGTCGACGTGGGAGACTCTGTGAACTGTTTGCCACCGAAGCGATGCGGATACTTGTATAAGAGATAGGCAATCACGCAGCTTACTGAACGGGATTTGCCCATTGCGCAGTGGACGTAAACGCCATTCTTAGGTAGCGAAACAGTTGTCTTTTCATCATCTTTGGTGTCCACCCTCTGCGGGTTCAACCCATTGTCGATAAAGCGTACGGCTGCAGGAAAGTGAACAAGGAGATCTGATGACTCATCATCGTCTATATCGATGCTCATATGCGTAAAGCGCTTAGCCTCCTCGCCCCATTTTTCGAAAGAGAACTGTATGACGGAGAGCACGTGGGTGATGTTGTTCTCATAGAGCGAGTTCCTGGAAGACTCTATATTCAAGATCCAGACGCTGCAAGCTTGTCAGCGACTCTCTCTCTCGTAGTGAGCATCATAGCACAGCCAGGGATGAACAGAAGTTACCCTCCGACGAATAAGTTGTCCTCGCCCGGTATCCTCGAGAGGCTTGTCATTTTTGCCCACGTCGAGAAAAAGCAGCGGCGGCAGTTGGAAGTAACAAGGATGGTGTATCAAGTTGGAGCTTATTTTATGCTTTTTCAGCATGCAGCGTACATGAGTAGGTATTGGTACTTCCACGAAAAGCTGGGCGGCAAGCCTGCCCCTCCTTGGTCCTATCGATCCTTTATCGAATTCTATAATTGCGGGACAGGGCTGAATCACGTGAGTAACGTTCCTTTGTCCCTTCCGCCCCACGCATCCATTTCAACCAGATGAGGTATGACCTTCCCCTTACAGTTAGATAAGAAACGCCGTCCCTTTGATCACCCGTCACCCGAATGCATAATACGGAATGTCGTCAGGCCAAATTGTTTATAGTATCACGCTGGACAAGTATGTAGTAGTATATGTTAGTATAGGCTTTATTTGAGCATGCAATGTTGTTTTTTTGATGAGCTTATCTATATGACGTGAATAAATTTTAATCATGTTTTTTTTTACGCCTTGATCATCGCCGAGTCCCCCATATGAAGTAAATCCTACGTATCAAACCAATAGTTTTGACCATCGACATAACTGCAGTGATATATTAGCTGCATGCAGAGTACTACTCTTGAGTCTATGACATTTTCGTTCGTTCCCCTCACCGCCTTAGCTGGGTATTCTTCGAATCAAAAGCGTTTTTGTATTGCCGTACGCCGAGATGCCATCCACAACAAAATATGATGATCGTGATGAATGAGGGAGACATGTCTTCGTTATTTTTTGGGCCGAGCCGAAGGCAAGTTCAATGCTTCGTTCGAGACCACTCGTAGCCTACGCCGAGACGGGCGAGGCTCTAATAGAAATTGAATGCTACAACTATCCCATAGAATCCTAGCCCATCGTTATCAGCAAGTCGGCTTTTTTTCATCGACAAGCTGACACTGAACAGCCTATTCGGAAGCAGCCATAAGACCCCATGGGTATATCTCAGTACCACCAAAAAAATAGGTAGGGTCATCATGCTGCTAAGAGAAGGCCAGTATAGCGAAAGGACTACCTCACATGTTGGTAGATGGGGGTGAGACTTGTTGCCTTTTTGAGCTTCCGAGGATTCGTCAGACTGACAAGTTGATCAGAACCGGACGGACACGACACTATGCGGTCAGCAAGCAGTGCCGCTCGTAAACAGACCATGATCAGCCAATGGTCTAACAAGTGGGGCTTGGGTGTACATCTTCAGTTGCCAACAACAATCCAGCATAGCATGTTATGCCTAAAGTGCAAAAGGTACTTGGGAACAACAGTATGGACTGTGTCGCTGCTCGAGGGTGGGTTGGTCCAAGAGGACCGGTCAGAAGTGTTCGACATGAGACAAAAATTTCAGCCATCTTGTTGGTGCCACTGGACTGCGTCATGGGCCATTGAGCCGGCCAGCCCACCCGAGAGCAAGACTTCCATTCCAACCATTTGCTCACCGAGGAGGCTGCGGGGGCTCTTCGTCCAACATGCATGCGTTCTCTAACATGTTAGTCCATTTCCCGCTCGTGCCTGCATGGCTGTGCTTAAGGTGTTGTCGGAAATGGTCCGCTCGATAGAACTTTTTGCTGGAGTTGCATTCGCGAAATTTATGTACCTCCTGCAAGTGCTTCAATCGTAGATCCCAGTCACGGTCGGTTGTGAGCCGCGTGCGTCCTCCCCCCCCACTGCGTCCAAACTCTTCACCGCAATAGCCGCATGTGTCAGCTTCACCGGGTCGATTTGTACTATCGTGAAAAGCCCTATCAAAACCCGACATGAGAAGTGCTGAGCAAGACCAGCTGTGTCGCCTGACGTGTAGACTGTTTTGGTGACGCTCGGCCTCATTTTTGTTCTTGAAGCGGTTGCCGCAGAACGAACACTCATATTGCTTCTCGGCCTCGTGTGCACTGCGATACCGGTTAGACATACATATAGGCAACTAGTAAATGAAAGAAAGGCAAAATGAAAAGTCCATACCTTAACTCCTCAGCCGTCTCAAATTTCTTCGGTTTTTTGGGACAGCATTCACACATAAAGAAACCACCTTGAAGTTTCGATATGGTGGCTTTCGGTACTTCGACGACTTTGCGAGGCGAAGCAAGTTGCCTGTGGTCGCCGCTCATGTTTCGCTGATGAGGTCCACGACCAAAGGGGGCACACGAAGGGTGACCGAGGGATATAGGTGTCGTGTAAGGCGAATTCGCCATCATGTCCACTGGAGACAAGCCTCCAGAGGACAGCCCGCCAGGTGATCTACCACCAAATGAGTTCAGACTTGATATGCTCGTAGTTAGTGATGCTGTCGAAACATAGGAGGCACTACGCCCGGCGGATGATACTGACGACAAGGAGCTTGGAGGAACCAGACTCAGCCGCGGCGCTGGAGACCCCCTTCCGACGCCGTCACGACGCCTCGTAGGATCGTTCGAACCTAGTGCTCCTTGTGGTGGACTGTCACCACCGGGGGGTGACGATGCACGTCGTTTCTGCCCGATAGCGTGATAGTCTGGTCGCCCATGAGGGTCGTCTATATGCAGCCTCTTGATGCCTGACGTCTCCTCCATGGGAAAATCAGTGTCATCCATAGCGTCATAATTGCTATGTATTGACATCGTAGCATCGTCGCTGTTGTTTCGTCTGGCTCTGTACAATGGTGAACGGTCTATATCTGCTGACTCGAGTGGGGAGCGGTAGTCAGAACTACTAGACTGATACCATGGTGAAGCATGCGGCGGCGCTGTTGTCTGTAGAGGTAGAGGGGGTTCCGCGAAGCGGTTAGGCGGATCTACCGATTGATGATTTAGTCGGACAGGCAATGAGAGCATCGGCACGTTAGAAGGGCGTCGGGGTTCGGGCGCATTCTGGTCGAGAGACATGGCAAGCCCGGACCGGCGAGGGGGCGAGCGGTTGTCGAAAACTCGTCGCGAGTCCAACTTTTTCAAGAGGTGACTATCATAGTCGCTTGCCGCCGACTTATTAAATTGGAATTGGTTGTGAGACATGAAGAGCTTTTTGGGGAGCGAGTCTTGAGCCGAGCTGTAAGTACGCCAAATGTTAGTTGTCAAGGCGTGCAATTCTTGAGAAACAGTCACCTGTAGATATTAGTTTTCACGTACCCGATAGACGACAGAGTTGAGTTCATGCTATGGTAGCCCTCATCTCTCCCATGCGACCGGCCAAAGTCTTGTTTTCTAAATCGCATAGAATCATTGTCACTGTCACGCCGCGTGCTATCCCAGCTGGCATTTGAATCCATAGAAGGGATGCGGTCATGAATTGGCGGACCAGGGGGGCCCATGCCGGGTAAAAACCTCGGAGGCGGCAACGGAGGGGGCGCATCGTCCTCTGCGATCCGACGGTTGTTCGGTATGGACATGGGTATAGAAGAGGGCGAGAAATTGGATGCCTGGTGTCGTGGATGATGACCGAAGCGACCAGACCCGTCGAATCGTCCAGACCCCTCGATTAAAATAGCTGGTGGCGGGTCGCCAGGCTCCCTGGCGGAGTATCGCGAAGGTATATCCATGACGCGCCTATTGGATCAAGCAACAAACACTCAGAGAACCATATGACTCGACAGATGTTGCACCAATAGGGAAACAAGTCGCGGTTAACCACAGTTGACTAGTGTTAGTCGAGCCCAAACACAACCAGGTATATCTTTTGTGGCGAGGGATAGTCGTGGTTGGCGTAAGTGGCTGTACGTCATAGAACGAAGCGAGTTGGGAGGTCGAGCGAGATCAATTGCTGCTGCTATAGAGCTTTTTGCGAACTGGTATATCTCGAGATTAGATTTCCAAGGGAGGGAGGTTATGGGAACGCCCGTGGCAAACGGTTCAGCGTGGCCACTGTCAAGCCAAGAAATCTAGCTTCGAGAAAGGACTCGCTCGAGGAGGGGCGGTTCGTACGTTACTTTCGTGATGGAGTGGCAGAAATCGGCATGGTTATGTTATACAGGACCGACTAGGACGGCTAGCTAGCTAGTTGTAATTGTTGTATCTAGGCGAGACTTGGCTCGGAGCAACTCGAGGTGGTAGACCGGTGCACAAGCGGTGTGATCATCGAGTGTTGTGTCGGGTGCACAAGACGGCGCAAACGAGTCGAGACCGGGTCCAAGATATTGAAAGGGATATAAGAATATGGCTGCCAGGGAAGTGTGTGGCAATTTAATGTTTGGCGTCACAGGCGATGCAGACTAGGGGGGTCGCAAATACGTAGGATGTTCGATGCCCGGACCGGCGAGCGCGGCGCGTGATTGTGAGAAAGGTTTCCAGATATCTCGCGGCAACCTTCACGAAGGAGTAGCACAGATGGGTTTAGTCGACTCGGCGACAAAGTACGAAACAGGCGGCCCTGGTGTAAATCTTTCCCTCACATCAACTTCGGAAGTTGTCGATGTCGCCAACTTTCACAACGTTGCACCAACCAGAGCGATCCCTTACTCGTTGTACGAAAGGATATACAAGACTCGAGACGGGGTCAATACGGCGGCGGCAGCAGCGTCGTTGGAGGGGCGAAGACGGGAGGTGAGGTAAGTTTATTAGGTAGATAGATTAGGTAGGTAAATAAGGGTAGGGTAGGTAGGTCGGTATAATATGGAATGGGTAGGTGTAAGTTGCCATCCTACGGGTACTACTTTCTGCCCTATGAGGGTAGATTGGGTGGGTGTCGCATTGTGGGGCGGCCCTCAGCCCTCTCAGGAAGTAAAGTGACAGGGTTGTTCAGGGTTATTCCAGGGTACGCTAGATTGGCTTGCTAGCGCTGCTAGCGCCTGCACCTCCTACAGGGGGCTGGCCGCGGGTGCGAATTACTCGCAGGGATCATACGTCGTACCTCTACAAGGCAATCCTCCCGGCTCTGCACGGGATGAGCTGTATTCCATGTACATGTATTTCGAAGGCGGAGAGGGCGTGGGTCTAGCACGCCTTACAATAACTAACCCTACAAAGCTAACCTACCTGAGGTACTGTACTTCTAGTACCCTCGGGGTCGGCACCAAACTAAGAGTACGTACCTGCGCATACACCGTACTTCATTGTGTAGCGTAACTTACACCGACTAAGTAAGCTCCTCCTCAGTCCCTCCCCTTGTTCAACTTGGCCGACGACAAGCACAAGTTATCCAAGCAATTTTCCAAGGTCGGCTCGTGGATTACTCTCCCATGAACGCACTTACACTAACACATACGCTACTCTATACCTACAAGTAACTCCGTACGCAGTAACACTTTTTCCTCGCTTGCCCTCATAAAAAAACAACACCTCAAGCGTATTTCATACCCATGCTAGTCGTTATATTTTATCCAATAAAGATATTTTTCATATCCATTCACCCGTTCGGAGAGTCGTACCATACCATCAAAGTGGTACACACACCTCGTCATATCGCGGCCACTTACCTAACGTGGGATCATCTGCATTCGTGTCGATAAAACGTAGAATCGGAGTATAAAGGGTTAGTTGTGCTGCCCTGTGCTTGACACTAACTGGGTTGCGCGGTGAACTCGCTATACTGGTATAATGCCATCCTATCACGCATCACTCAATTTGTGCATCCACACGTTCGCACGCCTACCGAGTATACGTGTACTCGATAAATGGGTGTCAGCCAGTAACTATAAGTATAAGTAACGCCCTTCTATATACAATTGGACGTTCAGTTACGGGTACCTGTAGCGTAGAGGGCCGCCTGCTCATCTCTTCTGAGTTATTTATCTCCCGCTCCATTCGTACAGTTCACGATGGGCCTTGAGAGGCCCTGTCTACACGGGGCCCCAACTGAGCGTATCTGTTGGATGGTCAAAACCCAACCCGCCAAGGTTATCAACAATGGAGCGATAGTGTATGGGACTGCGTAGTATTCCTTGGCCTCATCTACTAAGTAAGAGTGTAAGAGTGGAGCTGACGCTCGGTCCCAGCCCTGGCGAGAAGAGCCAACACCAAAAGGGACTCCGACGAAGCTTCGGTAGCAATACGGAGTCCCATGTGTGGGCTCCCAGCTTTCTACGTCTATCTCCACATGATTTGGATGTGCCGCAGCATCTGCATATATATGCCCATCAAAGCAACCATCCTGCTGCGACGTGCCCCGCGTGATGGTTTTTGTAGTCTTAGTCAGCTGTCTTGCTCCCATGACCAGGGCTGCACATACACGTATGTTACACTACTGTGGTCTGGTCTCCATAAGGGGCAATCCGGGAGATACCATTATCGTCGTGTACGAAAGGCAAACCGCCTGTGTTTTTTACTATCGAATTATGCATGCTCAGGATGAGAAGAATTCCAATTAGATACCCACAATACCCTCGCCATGGCAGGGGGCTCTCTGAACAAGTGAACCCCGTTACGGTTATGGCTATTCAGTGTAACTTGAACCAGGTAGGCATAGCAAGTCCACACCGACTTGCACTACTCTGTGAGCCAAGATCTCAATCAAAATAACTAAGCAAGCAGAGCTCGGCAGATATCAGGTGCTTATCGTGTCATCCAAAAGGTTATCATCTACTTATTGGGCGGTCTGGCGACACTCCGCTAGCGTAACTAAGTAGGTAGTTACATTACCTACTACGAGAAGACCATAGCGGACAGGAGACTACAGTGTGTGATAGACCTTCATTGCGTCTGCTCTACGAAGTACAGAATACGACAAATTGTGCAGTGATATAATCTCACAGGAATGATATCTAGATCGAATTAGTCTGCTTACATTATTGAGACTCCGGAACCTCGGTCCCGAGGAGCCCGATACTACATCATTTAAATAACTTAGAGAAACTATATAACATAACTTGTCAAGGGCAGATGGATCAGAATAATGAAATGTCGAAAACTCGTCAGCCAGCCCCCCGTCAGGTCCGTCATCGTGCGGTTGTTGATGACTTCAAGATTGGGTGTATGGGAAGCATGTTTTGTCGGTCAGAATTAGCCCGGGTTGTCATGTGGCAGAATTGAGGACAACACCTTTTGGTCACTTCATCTATACGCTAGATAATCGTATTGATAAATTCGTACTCCCGGCAGACCGTATTTGGCCGTATTCCTCTCTTACGCCAAATTCTGAATCGCTTACCTCCTACCAACCACCACCACCACCAACATGCGCTAATTAGAAAGCGAGTATTCTACAGGCGCAATAATTCCGCACAGTAGTAGAATTGTCCATAAGATTGATACCATCGTTACCCCATTCTAGGAGGGGAAGGGGGTCTATTGGGAGAGTGCTGATTGATGCCGGATTACATGGGGTGACGTATACAGCACTCATAGTTACATAGAACATGACTCGGGTGACTCGGGGGGAAAAAGAAATGTTTCCCAAAAAACCCCCAGCCCATTTTCAGCCCTATAGGGTTGTGGGACACGCTAGCGGTTTCATTTTATATGATTGGCTTTGGGACCCCTAAATCTCCAAAAAGAGCTAGAAGCATTGGCGATACGCCAAGGAGGAACTATCCTTACTGAAGACATTGAACTAGACAGTGTGGCGGGGGCGCCTTGCGGAGATCAAAGATATTATTATGTAGTTGTCGAGTTGTCTCGACTGTGTCGCAAGGTCGAAATAAAGACGAACGTCCAAGTGCATGTGCGTCTCCCACTGTATGCGGATTGAGCGCAGGTCCTGATCTTGAGGCAACTTGCGTGGGCATGTGCCCAACTTCAAATAATATTGTACGCTGCATCGGCATACGAAATAGCTCTTGGCCCTTGGGTCTGATAGTTTTCCACTATTACCTCTTGGGTAAGTGGTCGGCGACCATATTTGAGATTCCCCCTCATCTATCCTTAACTATTGTATATGTATACAGTATTGTAAATGCCGAGTTACTCCAAGCCCCCATTCCCGCCCCAACCTACACTTGGATAGGGCAACATGGGTTTCTAGAAAGACATTGGTTTCGAGCTGCCTGTTGCTTGAATCACCGGCGCAGTTTCTAGTATTAAGCCTTACCGACTTAGCGGTACGGAGTAACGGACTATTAAATTAATATACTACCTTAGTCATACACTAAGGAGAAGTTGAGCAGACTAGTTCAATGCTTTGATCCACATCCATGGATACCACCTGGATTTCTTCATCGCACATACACGCAAAGTTCTCCTCATTATAAAACTGAATGGACTCCAGACTAGCTACTTTTGCTAGCAACCCATCATTGACGGCCCAACGAACATAGCCAACTCACTTTCTTCAATCAGACAATGAGGGCCCAAACTTGGGGCAACAGTGGTCTTGATGTTGCATTGAGCTGTCTAAGCCCTACGCTAGGCCCAATTCGTCTCAACTCCCGAAACAACGAAGTTTACGCACTTACAGCACATTGTATGGCCCGCACCTTCGGGTCCTGACTCCTCAGTACAGGCTATACTCACTTACATAATAATCTATGAGCGGTTCAAAGGGCTACGGAGCACTCGCACCGTGGGGGAGGGGATGATCATGATGATAGCAATCACAAACCCAATAATGCCAGCATAAACTTCACCTGTTGATCTTTGAGAGTTTGTCCAGTGAGAACATTTGCTTCTCATCGAATCATAATGACCCATGTTTTAGAGCATGATTGACTTCTTGTTGGTAAGTCCGAGATTCTGAGACATGATTCCTGCGTAGGGCCGAATGACTTTGTAACGTGGTGCCAGGAAACGGCCGATTCGTCGAGCTCGTACCGAATGGGCAGGAAAAACCTTCTGATAGGCCCATGTAGTAAGGCCCCATGGGGCGGTCGTGCAAGGTCTACCCTATGATGAAAATGTTTTGATGATGATGTCGTGAAACAATATTCTGTATCTCGCCAATTGTACCTCACCAATCGCCATTTGACGGTAGCTCCCGCTGGAAACCGGAAGAGGCAATTGCCACGACGGTGCAGGTAAGGACATGCACGCATTAGCGGACCGTGTGCTAATGTGGTGGCTTCCAAGGGGTAAACAGAAGCATCATCCCTCGCCTGCTAGAAGTCGCGAGAAACAAGGAATTACTCTCCCCCTTGCATCAAATCCCGGATATGATATGTGACCTACTAAGCAAACATGTCAGGAGTTTACACAAACTACACTGCATACCGGCATCGGCCCTACGAATTTCTTGATTTCAATAACAACCCGGGGTACGGGATATTCCGTCCACTGCTACCTCCCTCGTTAGGTATTAAACTCCGGTTTAACAGATCCAACATCCCGTAGTATGTGATATACATGACACGTCCATGCGTACGTAGCTTTACGGCCTTAACCAGACGGAGTCGCTGCTGATTCTTCTACTGAAGATAATAGAGTCAGCATCGACTCTCAGAAATAGTGGCGATTCTCGTCTACCCCGGTTCGATGCAGGTGATTGTTCTATACGACCCTAGAGCGAGCGCAACTCGCCGCAAGTCAGCTTCGAACTTCCCTGCCACTGCAACGAGTTTCAGCATACCTATTTCTTTTGAGGCGCAGCCCAGCACACCGGCCGCGCTCTCGCTGCAAACTTTATAGTCCTGCATGCGAAAAGGCGCGTGTGTCCCGGGCCTGGCCTTGCATACAAAACTTACGATGCGACTGTGACGTTGGCTCATCACTTCACCATCCATTACTAGATGTAGACTAGCGCGAGATTACTCCAGCCTTACACATAGGGCTCATAGGGCTCGCCTGGGCGGTCGTGGCAACTTGGACAGGCTTTGCCCGGCAAGTCTCTATTAATAATACGTCACCGCGCCTGTCTTGTCCTGCTCGCTAATCTACTACAAATCGGCACATCTATCTAAGATTTCCTATACACACTCTTTGACAAGACCAGATGAATCTAGTACCAGCTGACTTACATTTCTCAACGCATGTATGTGCTACCCTAGTATGCAGGTTGGCGCCTGGAAGTATCAGACTTTGTCGCCTAGGGGACTGTTTGCCAGAGGTCCACCCCGAAGCGTGCGCCAGACAAACGATGCAATATCCATCACAAACGCGCCTCGAAAAGAGGGATGGGGAAATAAAAACGGGCTTGCATAATTGTGCATCTGCAATGGTGGCCAGGCGGCTCGGTAGTCCGTCGGGTGCGCCATTGGACCAGACGATCATAGTCGCAAAAGAATAATATACCTATCTAGGTATGTACATACAAGTAGTAAGGTGATACTACTGAAGCCTTGGCGTGCAACATGAACCGGAATGGCTGGCTGCGCTATTAACCCTACAAGGCTGAACGCCCGTCGAAGCGAGTCAATCATCCCGTCCAGCGCCTGCCGCCTGCAGGGGAACACCCTACAATGTCTACGAGACGACAAATTTACTAGTTGATCACCTCCAGGTTCATGCGTCACCAAGGGTTTACTGTATCCTGTCTCAGGACGATACGTGTTGTTGTTGCCACTGTATATAGGGGGCTGTGCCCTCCGAAAACCGACGATAGTACGAAGCAGTACGTACGCGTTGTTACGGGAGGCGTTGATGCCGAGATTGGTTCATATCAATTGACGTGTAAGTACCGACTTAGTATCCAGAGGCGATGTGCAACCCCTTTCCTGCTTTTTCGTCCTCAGAAACTCCGATGGCACGATCCAGCCACTGGCCCGACACCATCATTCGACATGGACCCAATTGGCCAACATGAAGACTTGGTTGGCCGCCACATTACTGACCGTAAAGCGGTCTGCTTTGCAAGTGTTCCTGCCATGGCGCCATGGCGTCGCTACGACTGGCAATTTAGACCATGTCCAATTACAGTATCATGGCAAATAGAAAAGGAATTGCTCGACAAAGTAAATCAAAAGCCGTTCTCGCCGTAATGACAAAGCCAATGAGTAATAACGATACTACTTGTATGATTTTGCCCATGCCGAATTCAGTTCGCCTCTAGAAATACACTATTTGAACTAGCTAGTGGTTTTCATAAGCTTTCAGCCGCTTCGGAACAGCTGAGCAGAAGCTGAGGAAGGCATCAGCTTTTCTCTTGGTCCACGCGCTATCCCACCTTGCAGCAGCCCACCTGCGTCTGCCACCCTTTTTGGCTGGGGATGCCACCAATTTCCCATTTATATAGTCAACATACGCCACTTCAGCCGTTTACAGTTAGATCCACGGCAAGGGCTATACCTCTGCGTGACTTACAAGTAAGTGCTTAAGCATCTGGCTGCTTATATGTAGTAACTATGTTGTTTCTTTATTATGGTATGCTACTTTAAGGTCAGTAGTTCAAAAGGTATACGAGCACTAAATTATATACTTGGATTTGTAAATGCATACGATTTCTACGTTGTATAGCTTGATGCGACGGAATACAGACTTAGGAAGGCACTTGGGCTGGCTGCTCCGGCTGCTTAATCGTATGTATGTAGGTTGGTATATCATCCGTACAGGCGGGAAATTGGTGGCATCCCCAGCCAAAAAGGGTGGCGGACGCAGGTGGGCTGCCTTGCAGAGCGATATCTCCGCAAATCTTACTTGGCAATCTCCCACCCAAGACTCCAGATCTTGCCTTAAGCTGTGTACTATGTAAGCAATAAGCGCTTGGTTCAGCCTTCATGGTCCCGTGACTTCGGAGGCCGGACATGAAGCCCGAGAACGCATACCAGACAGTTATCGTGACTGGTCGGCCTGTTGTTTGGCCATCTTTGCGACATTTCACTAAGCCCCGATGCTTCTCGCCACTGGTATTCCCACCCCACCCCCTGAGCAGCCAGTCAATTCACGAACAGATGTGCTTGATCCGCACGGGCGGATCGCTCGGCGGGCTGTAGGGGACCGCAACCCTATCAACCTAATATCCACACCAAGAGTCTTTTTCACCAGCGGCAGGTAGCGTTGCATTTATTGCGTTGCCTGAGTATATGTGCCGCAAGATCTACCAACGTGCTAGCCGCTCGCCAAATGAAATTCGGCATTCAACTATGCCTACACCCTCTATTATTCAATACCGTCCATAATACGTTATCAACTTCGAAACTACTCACTGGGTCATATAAGCAATATCAATATAAGGTATTTACTCCAATTGGAGTGCCAAGCCCCAGACATAGTAACTATCCTGATTGCTCATCAAGGGGCCTATTAGTGCCTACCAAACAACAGAACTACCGAAGCAGGTAATTCAGACGTAAAAACATGGCCGGCGAGAACAGTAGTGGATGATAGTGCCTTGAAATCCGGGGTAGTTGTATGAAGTGGCTGGCGCCTCGGAGATTTCACGTACGCCTTAGCCTGCAGATCTTCGGTGCTAAACGTTACCACAATAGAACAAAACACATGAATTTAACGGGGCCAGATATTGTCTACCTCGATGACGACAAATTTAATAAGAAAGCACACACGATACCTGTGTAACCTTAGTTGTCCGCGCTACCGCGCCCCCTTAAGATACATATCGACGAATTCTAATTGGGATCAATGGGTTATTTTCGCCGAATATGCCGAACGTCTTCATCTGGAAGGACCGGTAGTCTTGTCCTATTGCGACAAGCGCTATTCCTTAGTAGGTCCCGCTCTGGAGATCAGACCGCCGGATTATGAATAGGGAATAGGTTAGTTAGGCCAGAGTCTTGCAGGTTTCATGGCCAGTGTGTCAACGGCGATTACGGAATACATTACCTAGACTTACTTCGGCCAGGTGACGCTACAAATTCAGGGACCATCACTTTGACAACTATCTTAAGCCGTTAGTAGCTAAGCGGCTGCTCAAGCTGCCAGCTTAGTCACGCTAAAAAGGGCCACTATCAGCCGCTGCAAGAAATTGGGATCGCGAAGGCAGCCCTAACCGTGTGTAGGAAACCAGATGTGACTTCTTCCCCCAATACATTAGATCCTCACATCAACCATAAAAATAATGTACTACGTGATGTATCCTGGAGATTAGAACACGAATAGCGTTGAGAGGACTGGTCCAAGTTGTTTAGCTCCTAGGGCAACTTCTCCAGCAGATGTCATCATCGTGAGGGTCGCTAGCGCTGATGCGTACTGGCAACACGACAGCCAGATATATTACGTTGCCTAAGGCAACTTGTTCCTCGTACTGTCGTTTTAATAGATCGATAGTTCCTTTCTCCTCGAGTAAAGCCATTAACACTCGATTTATGACCATGGTGTACCTAGTAACGTTCAACACTCACGATCAGACCTTAAAGCCCCGCAAAGTTGAGGGGCAGTGGAGTCGAGGTTAGGGAAACTATACTTACTCTGGAAGCAAAAAATCACCGGACAATACGAGCAATGATAAGACGGGCGAAATATTGGCAGGTGTTTGCGAACATGGCCATTTCCAAATACCCATCTCGTTTAGACGCGATCGTCAAATCCGCCTCGATGCCCATTAAGATAGACTTCCGAGATTCACGATAGCTCAGCTGGTGAAAGTCTCTGGCTCTAGCTGACTGTTAGCTTCAAGATGTACCTCTTCGGGTATTGTGTACCATAGCATAGGGCGCCATCGCGAACTACTGTATAGTCAGGGGCCAGCCACACCATCTCTACCCCGCCAACTTCTCGCCCTTCGCCAAAAACTCCCGGACTTACAAGCGCGACGCATTCTGTTCAACGGCGTAATGTTGCGCATAGTCGCGCTGTAGGGCTCTTCCAAGCTCCGGCGGATATCCCGTGACCAAAGCCCGATGCATGTCTGTTTGCTGACAGCTTTAGTCCACCTACCCATCTGACCTCAGCCCTAAGCAAACCCTGCGTTGGTGCCTATACTAGAAGTCTTGGTTTACCTCCTCTAGATGAGTAATAATGCGAGGCGGGTTTGGCATTATTCATTAACAGCCTCATCATCTCCGCTCGGTCTTCGGCTTAATAACTTTAAATCTGACATAATCGAGACGGAGTAGGTAATTGTCCGGTAGTAGTCGCATACATCTGCGCCGCGCCAAGAATCCGGCCCGGATTTCTGCGAAACCCCGGTGCTTGCCCGGATTACTATGACTTCGGGTTTTGATTCGTGCATCGTACCAGCTGAGTCGTGATATGTAATACAGCCGTCTTATCATATCAGTAAAATCGTATTAGTAGCGGTATAGATGAGTTCCAGAAAAGTTAGGGTTTAAGCTCTCTACATAGGTATATCACCGCCATCCCCCGGGATATGAAATAAATAATACCAATCCGGGCTATGTAAAGTAACCGCTAGTTAGGTCCTTGCAATGTACAATGTTACTTGCGAGGACCGAAACCGCCACGGACAGAGGATTTAAGCATTCTGGATGTGTATGAGCAGCCTATAGGAGTCTTGAGGCCCTCTTATTTCCCTTCTAAAGCCGCTGTAAGTAACGGAGATTCCCATTCTTACATATGCAAAAGACTTTCTGAATCATGTCATCTTAGACAGCCTCCGTTAGTAAACTCACCCCGGATAACTTGCGTCTTAGTAGGAATTTTCCAACGCGCATTATATTTCCATATAATTAGAACACATAGGTAAGAGATTACGCCGTAACGACGACTTGTTGATTAAGTACGTAGTAATATACCACTACAGATGTAATCGATGTACTGAAGGTGCATTCAACGGAGTAGGAGTATAGAGATAGCAAGACGCAAAGTATTCTACTATGCATGATGCCTTAGTTATACCATCAAGCGTTCTAAAACCATGTCATGCGGTTACGCTTGATATTACTCGGCACAAACGCAACACGAAGATGCGGGAACGACTATGTTAAGTCATTACTAGTAGCGCACATGTACATCGTTTAGTATAGAAAATTGTTTTCTAATAGAGTAGTGTCAATGCAGGGTGCCAGGGACCCTGTCTGTACCTGAGGTGGGCAATAGACCTTTGTTGTTGCACGTAGGTCTCTGGAACCATCTCCGCGAGGGCAACTCGACTATGAGTCTATGTGTATGTGAGTCCTCGCCTTGCCCTATTACAGTAGGGTTAATATATAGAAGGGTTCTTATGCCGAGCCTTTGAATGATTCTGGCCCTTCCTGAGCGCGTGGGACGTTTCCATGAATCGTAGATGATGAGCATCAATTAGAATTACACCTTCGGCCCAAATTTCTCTACTGGGTTATAATGTATCGCTTATAAAGGATATTGAACATTGTCTGAGTACCTAGAATAATGTCGCCAACCAGCCTCTTATCCTCACAAATACCCTAAAATAGGAATCTCTGTGCAGTGATAGAATATCATAATGCTATAGGACACAGAATTTCGCGTATATTTATTGACTCGGCCACAAAAATGCTTCAGGGGTCTTCTCACAACGGCAAGTTTCAAAGATATGTGTGAGGTTGAATGCTTTTTGAAGAACAACTCTGAAAAGTGCTAAAGCAACTACAAATAAATTTAGATCAACGAAAGTGAGAATTTTTGGTTGAGTTGTCTGGTTTGTTCAATATCAAGCTTAGACGACCTACTCCATGTCATACTATGCAGATAATCTAGTAAATATCCGTGGCATGTGTCAAAAGGTCGAGTACTTCACTTGAAGTTCCAAGGAAAGGCATGCAAGTGTAACTCTAGGGGTAAATACAACAGCTAGTAGGAGATTATGACGAGTTAGCGAAACAGCAGATCAGTTCGTGGGGCCCGGCACCACTAAGACCGGCTCCAACTGAAGATAGGTCGTAACTCTTAATGCGTTCAAATTCTCTTATGCTATGGCGCAAAGACGACAAGGTCCAATGCTCCTTGATGACCTGCGTATTAGCTTCAAGTAGCATATGAACGCCAATGTTAGCGCTGCATTCTCTAAGATGCAGCCTAGAAACCCACAGAAGCCAGAGTCTGTGCTGCCCAGAAAGCGAGAAGCGAGCCAGCAGTTTCGGGTGTTTCATCACGAAGCCATAGTTCGGCTCCTCCGAAATTCAGCTTCTAATAATCGCTGGATTGGTAACCACTACTAGAATGGTATATGGGGTCGGATACTTATAAATCTACGAGCCAAGGGTATAGACATGCTACCCAAGTATCTTCACCCACTAGCGAAGCGCACTATGCAGTCATGACTTAGTATTGACTATTATGACTCCACCGGCCGGCACTTAGACGAACGTCGGTCCCGAGACGTGACTAATCAATCAACGGTTATAGGGTGTGTGTCCGGGTAGTGTTAATTACCCAGTCTAGAGCGTAATGATAGAATATTCAAAGCTAGCAACGAATGGTGCTTGTGCATAAGTGTAGCCCAGGGTGGCAAGACCACGTGGGCGAAGCAATTATTGACCTTGGCTGCAATCTCTACTATTCTCGAAACCTTGTAGAGCTACTTGGGTTTGTAAGTATCATGCGCCATTGACGATACTACTGGGATTCTCAACACCTGCCTGAAAAGGACTGACAAGTAGATAATGTATACTACCACGACAGGTCAAATTAGGGCCTTGTGCTACTCCCAACTTCCCTATAGGGGTGCGGTTCGGATCTGACCCTACCTAGCCATCGATATCACGCTAGACAAGGCCGTGATTCGCTCTAGTTAGCGATGATCCGATAAGGCGGGTTTGCTTTAGCTATGAATCAACTGTTGAACAGAGTTCATCGGTGACAAATAGTGGTCTCAAGTATCGATACGGGACGAGTCATAAAATTCGGGTGGATAAAGAACGATTCGGCACGTTCCGTCGTCAAGATAGATCGAGTTGAACGTAGAGATTCATGAGTCAAGGTATACATGCCAAGAAGTGCTATTATTAGGAAATTAACCATATATTTAGGCAACTCCCGAACCGAAGCTTAGCTCCACCTCTAGAAAACACACCTGGTAAAAGATATTGGGTGTGATGTATGAAGCTAGGAGAGTTGAAAGAATACATTGGTTTATTGTGAAATTTTACATTTGACCCCAAGCCTTGGTTCACGAGATAACTACTACTCGTGTAGTAGCTGCGTTTCAATAAAGATATCTTTTTATAGTGATATTAGGTTAGTCTCTGGGTAGCGCCCTGCATTCATGAGGTTGGCTATAACCACGCCCTCACTCATACATCATATGTATAAGGAGTGAAAACGCGAATATCCACAATAGATCAGTGGTCCACAAGGCTGCGAATGGATAGATTTACGAATACAGATGGGTTCGGTGTTAGACAAATTCTCAACCATGAGATTTACACAGGGAACAGCGATGTTCTAGAAGGCTGTCAGAGTACTGAAGCTGCGATGGATCTCCACAGGGTCGAGTTATTGATTGTGTAATGACGACATGCATAGCTCCTCTGATGAAGGATTCCAATTGAGCAACCCAAAGTTGTTGCAATGCACTGTAGCTATATGATAATGAAGCTATAATTTGACAGTAAAGTCCATGATATGTAAGCAGGGTTTGAAAAGCAGAAGACTTACTTTAGACCGCCAGGAAGCAATATCTAAGTCCCATTACATTAATCAAGACAATTAGTATATACGAGAGCTAGTTAGCGAACGTTATTAGATCTTCCGGGAATAATCAAATTAATGCCCAGCGTGGACCCAATGATATTCAAGGGGCCAATCGGATTCTAATATGAAGCGGGTTGAACACGGTACCCAGTAAATCTAGTGGGGTACCTAAGTTAGTGATGTGAATATTATCAGTATGTGTTTCACCTCATATCTGAACATTATAAGAATTGCACGTGGCTAGGTTGGTATTCCTACCCCGTACATTCGCCAATAATAAGGTTCTGAGCTCTTGGTCGGGGTTGATTTGGACCCGCTTCCCGCCAGCTAAAACCACACTCGACCCGTAAACTTCTGGACCGGGGATCCTAACCCCGGACGCCATGACTACAATGAGACGTCAGGATACGGTTGGAGTATGGTTAGCTTTCTAATGTGGGCAAGGCTCATGTTAGGCTTGCCGAGTGTAGTGTAGATATGGCATGATCTCCCTAACCATCACGCTAGAGACTGACGTGCGTTTTAGCGAGCCTTTGCGGCTCTCCTACTTTTATATCATGCACCGGATCAGTCGGAAGATATCATGCTTAAGAGAATTATATTTCAATACCATAGGCACCAGATGCCAAATGTAATAGCTAGATGCTCGATGTAGAAAATAAATTGGAGAGGAACGTTAAGACTGATAGTGTGCCCCAACCGAGGGCACTAATACACAGGCCCAGCGACCGGTAGTTACAATAGACAAATCCAGAATAATTCCTTGACTAGCGGTCCTATTCGATCTTCGCCAATCTTCCTGATCTATGTTCATCCCTGACGCGAGACCTGGAGTTTGTGGTGTTTCCCACAGTGAGAGTTGCCTGCACTTGGGTGGTTAACAGCTGCTATTAGTTGCCAAAACGGCGAAGCAGTGCTCAAATTAACTTAAGATAGTGTGAAGTTGTGCACCTGAGTGGACTAGATAGTTATTTAACATAGTCTGGGTACTCACACACAAACCTCTATTAGTTATCAGGCACGGCTATGATCAGCAGCAGTTAACACTAGGTATCTGCTGTATATCAGCTTACCAGTTTGCCATTAACTACCCTTGCTCGCCAAGCTTCTGATAACTTTACAAAAATTATCTGTCTGTAAGAACAGTTATCACACGTACTTGTGCTGCCGTTTAATTATCCTTTAATTCCCATCTTCTGAGATTTTGGCTGTTCAGACAAACTTAGGTAGCACGCTGTGCTGCCTGTTCTGCCTACAAGGCAGTAGTGATGATCCTCCTCGGCGTTGACAAGGTAATGGTACTGACAATTCGTCTTTTATAGCTCTCATTGCGTCCCCTTTGTGAACGACTACTTCTACGCAAAGCAGGAGGGACCAGTGGGAAAAATCCTGCCATTTACGTCAAGGACGGTTTTCTCCGTCTTTTACAGAAAACCTTTCGACGCGGAAGACTAGATTAGTTACCTGGTACCTCATCCTTCCATCAGTAGTTGGAAACTCCTTTAAGATGGCAGCGTGAGGATAACCGAGGTTGGGACTGTCTACGCTACACTTAAACAAGGTGGTGACGCCCCTGAGAAACCAGTTACCAGAAATCCCGGGGATCCAGAAAAACTGCCATTGGGCTACCTGGACGATTCGAACGGCTCTAGTAACCCATCCAAGATAGACTTCGCGATGAGAGTAAACGGCGCCGCGACAGGAGGCCATTTGGATAAGCAGACTGAATGGGAAGTAAACCTCAAATCTTGGATGGATAACTGCCTCACAAATACGGCTAAATACGCTGCATCTTTATCTAACGGATAGTATTACATGCAAGGATTTGTGCTAGAGGAGCTTGAAACGCCTCGGGGTACGACTGGTTCGAGTCGCATCGTGGCAAAAGTGCTAAATTTTAAGGTAAAAGAGACGGTTCAATATCGGTCGATGCATATTCCTGTTCCACCTACTACGCTGGTTGACTGGATAGTCTTCTTCGGTTTAAGAGCTTGTCACAGAGAATTGCCAAACACTCCATTTTCTTTTCCCTCGAAGTTTGGACATGATGTGGGACATGGATCACCGAGGCCAAAACGGAACAATAGGGCTGTATTAAAGCAGTATAAGTGGTTTTGCTTACATAAATCGCTGCCAAGGGGTCAAAATTCACGTGATGGGCTAGAAAATAAGGGTATTATTGTAATCAATATTATACACATTTAGTTATATACTTCTTAGTTTTTACTACTAGCATTTAGTTTTTTAATTAAATTTATTATTAATTTCTTTTATTTTTATAAGATTATTTATTACTTTATATAATTATATAAGTCCTTATTAATTTATTTAATTTTAATTAGTTTAAAATATATAATATTTAAATTTTTTTTTAAACTAAGGTTTATAATTATTATAATTATTTATAGCTGTTTTATTTAATATTTTTAATAAAATGTTTATTATATTGCTTTTTTGTTTAAATTATAAATAAATTATTATTATATTAATTTAATTATATTTTTTAAAGTATTTAAAAAGTTAAAGTTTTAAAAAAAAAAATATAAAAATATGTTTAATTTTAAACTAAAAAAAAACTTTTTTATTTTTAAATATTTTAAAAACTTTTTTTTTTAGCTATTTAAAAAATTTTAAAAAAATATTAAAATTTTATTTAATTATAAAACTAAAATATAAAATTATTAATATAAATTTAATAGTTTATAATTAATAAAAATAAGTTATTAAAGCTTGCATTTATTTTAATTTTTAATATTAATTTTTATAAAATTTAAAAAAAAATACGTAAAAAATATTTAAAGCTTTTTATAATAACTTAATATAAATAAATTAAGCTATAAAACGTTTAAATTATATAAATTTTTAATAAAATAATTTATATTATTATTATTATTATATAATTTAAATAAGCTTATTATTAATTTATAAATAATAATATAAAAAATAAAAAGTTTTAAAATTTTAAAACTATTTTAAATATTATAAAATATTTTAAATAATTTTAAAGTTTTAATTTATTTAAAATTATTTAAAGCTTTAAAAATAATTAATAAATAATTATATTATTAAAAAAATTAAAACTTAAACTTAATATTTTATAAAATATATTAAATATAAAAATTTAAAAATATTAAAAACTTTTAAATTATATAAAAGATTAAAATAATTTAAAGCTATATAAAAAAAAAAGCAATTTAAAAAGCTATAAATAAACTAATAATTATTATAATATTATAAAAAAATAATTATAAAAACTTTTAAATATTAAAATATTAATTTTGTTTATTTATATTTTTAAATAATTATTTTAATTATTTATAAATATTTATATATTTTTAATTTTAATTTAATTAAAATATAAACTATATTATTTAAGCTTTATTTATTAATTTTTATTATATTTTTTAATAAATATATAAATATAATTATATTATATAAAATTATTAAAAAGCAAATTATTTATAACTTTTTATTATTTAATATTATTAAGCTTTTATATACTTTTATTTATTTATTAATTTTGTTTATTTTATAATATAATTAATAAAAAACTACTTTAAAATAAGCTTAAAAATTTTTTAAAAAATATGTTTTTAAAAACTTTTATATTAAATAATTATTTAACTTTTTATAAAACGTTTTTTTTAGTTAAATTTATTAATAAATGTTGCATTAAGCATATAAACAAAAGCAGGGCTTTATAACAATATATGTTATATTATATTAAAAATCTAAAAAAAAAAAAAAAAAAAAAGAAAAAAAGCTATTTTATAAAATTACGCAATTAAATATATATATACGGTATAATAAATATAAGCAATATAAACTGGCAATATTAATAGTATAATAAAGTTAATATAAAGCATAGCTATTATATAAGCTATTATATTATTATTACCCTTTTTTTAAAAAAATGGCTTGTTTTAAAACAATAACTAAATATAATACTTAAATAAAAAAACTTTAAATAATTAACTGCTTTTTAATAAAAAGAAAAATTGCTTTAAGTATTTATTATATAACTTTTTATTAAGCCTTTATATTATTAAATTATTATAAGGTTTTTTTATATATTATTATTCTTATAATTTAAATGTTATTATTATAATTTAAACTTATTATTTTTAACATAAAAATTTTTTAATATTAATGCTTTATTATTATTTAAATATAATGTGTTAAATTCTTTTTTTTATGTTATATTTAACTATTTTTTTAACTTTATTAATAGTTTAATTAATTTAAGGTTTATATTATAAAAATGTTTTAAAACTTTTAGGTTATTTTTAAAAAATTTTAATAAAATATTATTTATTATTTATATTTTATCTTTTTTAATTAACTTAATATTATAACTTATAATAATATATTTTTAAAAATTTAACCTTTTTAATTAATTATTCTTTTAGCTTTATTATTTTATTATTTAAGTTTTTTGCTTTTTAACTTAAAAGCAGGTTATTTAAATACTTTTAAAGTTTATTAACGTAATAAATATTTATAGCTTTTTATTTTTTAAATACTTTTATAATAATAAGCATTTTTTTATTAAAAATATTATAATTTAATTTTATATAATAAAGAGTTTTAAAATAATATATTATTAAATATTATTTATTTTTATATAATTATAATATTATTTTAATAATTATATTATTAAAAGTATTAGTTTTAATTTTAATAAATAATTTATATTTAAAATATTATAATAAAAAATATAAATAAAGTATTTTTTTTTAATTATTTAAAAGTTTTATTATATTTTTTAATTTCATAATATAAAATCTTTTTTTTATTAATTAAATTAATAAGCTAATTATATAACTATATTTTTTTATAAATTTATAAAAAAATTATATATTTTTTATATTAATATAAGCTTTTAAATTATATATAACTTTTATATTTTTAAAGTTTATTTAAATATTCTTAATATTAATAATATATTTTAAAAAATTAGTTTTAATAATATAAATCTTAAACTTTTTTAAATTTATTTATAGTTTAATATTATATAATTATTATAATATTAATTTTATATATTTTTATTAATTTTTTAAATTATTAAAATAAATTAAAATATTATTAATATATTTATAAAAAATTAAAACTTTATTAATTAATTTTATTACGTATTTTAAGAAAGATTACTTATAGATTATGTTTATAAATAACATTTATAAATGTTATTTATAAATTATTTTTATAAACTACGTTTATAAAAAGAATACTTAACTAAATTAATAATTAAAAAATAACTTTATTTAATGCTTTTTTTTTAACACTTAATAGCTAGTAATAACGATTATTAACTTTTTAAATTACTAGCTTTTTTTAATAAGCAATTTATTTTAATAACTTTTACTTTTTTAGCTTAAAAAGCTAAAAAGTTATTTACTTATTAATTTTAATAAAAGTTAATAAACATTATAATTAACTATTATCTGCTTTATAAAAATATAGCTTACTTATATTATACATATTATTTTTAAATCGTTAGATATTATTTTTAAATATTATTTTTAAAAGTTATTTGCTATATTAATTATTATAATATTAATTATTAAAACAATATTTAAGGACTTTATATTATTTTATACTAATATTTTAAAGTAAGAGACTACCTTTTTAACTACTTTTAATAGCTTTTTGTTAATTTAAAGCTTTTTATTAAGTAAATTATTTAAGATAACGTTAATTAAGCAAATTATATTATAATTAAACTTTAATCTTTAACAGCTAATGTAATTACGCTTAAAACGTTTAATTTAGTTGTTTTATTAATATAATTTATTATTTTTTAATAAACCTTGTTATATAATAAATTAAATCTATATATAATTAATAGTTTATTTAAACTTATTAAAACTTAAAACTTTAATAGTTTTAAGTTTATATTTTAAAATCTTTATTATATTTAACTATATTTATTTTTAAACATTAGCGCAGTAATTTAAATAAAAGTATTTTATAATAATAAATATTATATTCTATATAAAACGTTATAAAATTTTTATTGCTTTTTTATATTTAAATATAATAAAAAGCTTATTATATATAAATTTTAATAAAAACTTTTGTTTTATTAATATAAAATAAAGTTTTTTTAATAAAAAATAATAAGTATTAAATTTTCTTTATAATATTATTTAATTTATAATAATTAATATAAAAATAAAGTTTATTTTTAGCTTTTTATATAAATAAAATTAATAACATAAATAATATATTGTTTAATTTAATATACCTTTTTTAAAAATTATCTATAAAAAATTTATAAATTATTTTTAATTTATTTAATAATATTTTATATAATAAATTATAATTAAATTATTTGTTAATTTATTTTTAATAAATTTAATTTTATAGTTTATTTTATAGTTTATTAAAGTTTATTTTATTAAAAGTTTATAATAAAATATAATATTTTAAAAATATATATTTAAATGCTTTTTTTTTAACTTTTTTTTTAATTTAAAAATGCTTTTATAAATATTTATAATTTATGTATTATAAAATAATTAAAAATTATAATATTAAAGTTTATTATTTTTTATTAATAGGTTTTTTTATATTATTTTATTTTATTATATTATATATAATAAAGTTTTATATTATTGTTTTTTTAAAAATAAAAAATACTCTTCTTTTTTTTTAATAAGTTAGCTTAAAAAAAAAGCAATATTTAAATTATATTATATTTTTTTTTAAATATTTTTAAATAAAGTATTTATATTTTATAGTTTTTTTATATCTTAAAATAAAAATATTAGTTTAATATTATTAAACATATATATTTTATTACTTTTTATAAGCTTTTTTTTTTATATTATAAGTTTATTTATTAATATTAAATTAATATTTAAAATGTTATAATTAATTTATAATATTATTTATAATTAAACTATATTTAATATAATAATTAAGCAATAATTTTAATAAAAATATTAATTAACTTTTTTAACTAAATAAAATATTATATTTATTAAACTATAACTTTTTAATAATAATTTTATATTATATATTTAATATAAATTATAAAACTTTTTTAAAAGCTTTATTATAAATACATATTATAATAAATAAAGCTTAAAAAACATTTTAAATAATTTTTTTTATATTTAAATATTAAATAAAAATTAAATATATTAATTGTAAAAAATTTAATAGTTTTATAATTTTTTTATTAAAAAAAGTATTTATATAAATATATATTAATATTTTTATATTTTATAAAAGTTATTAATAATTATAAATAATTTGTTATTATTTATAATATAAATATATAATAAAACCTTTTTATATAAATATTTATTTATTTTATTTCTTTTTATAATATAGTTTTTAAATAAAAAATAATCTTTTAAAAAGTTTTTTTTTAATATTATTTTTAAAAATGGTTGTAATAATAAAAAAAAGTTTATTATACTTTTTTATAAAATTTATGACATATGTTTTAAAAACTAAGCTTTTATTTTTATAAAAATAATTATATAATATATATTTAAATATTTAATATTTAAAACATTTATTTTTATAAATATAAATATAAATATAAATATTAAACTTTTAAAACTTTTTAATTATAAATTTAATTAAACTTTTAAAAAATAAAGTTATTTTTAAAATATTATTAAGTAAATATTAAATAATTTATTTTTAAAACTTTTTTTTTATTTTTTTAAGCTTTATTTTATTAATTAAATATATAAAGTTAGTTTTAAACTTAATAAACTAATTAAAATTATAATTTTTAAAATTAAGCTTTTTTTAATTAGGTTTAAATTTTTTTAAATATACTTATACTTTTATAAATTTTTATAACATAAATATTTAATTTAAATAAAATAATTAATATATTAAAATAAAAATTTATAAAATAAAAAAATAAATATTTAATAATTAAGCTATTAATATAAAATTTAATATTAATTATTTTAAATATATTTATAAAAAACTAATTTATATTATTTATTATATAATTTTTTATTTTTTATAATTAAATTTTAAAAGTTATATTATTTTTAATTATATTATTATAAAAAATAAATATAATAAGTTTTATTAATTTATAAAACTTTTAATTTATTAAAATTAAATTAAAAGTTTTATTTGTTATTATTATTTTAAGCTTTAAAATTATTTATTTAATAATGTTATTAAAGTTTATATTATTATTTTTTATAATAATAATAATAATAATATATATTTTAATAATATATAATTTATTAAGGTTTTTTTTATAGTAATTTTATTAATATTTTTAACTTATTTAATTAATTTAATAATTTACGTTTTATTATTAAGAAATAAATATATAAGTTTTAAATATATTATTAATATTTTATTAATAATAATTATATTATTATTATTTTTTAAAATAATAAAATAAAATATAATAATATAATATTAAAAACTTTTTTATTAATTAATTTATTAATTTTAAACTAAGCTTTTTTATGTAAAATAATTTAAAGTATAAAATAAAAAGTAAGCGTTTTTTTTAAAAAAAAATATAATAACGTAATTTTTAATTAAAGTTAAAATTAACTTAAAAATTTCAGAAGCATTTTTATAAAATTGTTTAAAAATAAATTTTTTGTTTCTTATTAAATTAATAAAGTTTTTAACTAGCTTATTAAAAGTTTATTTATTTGCTTTTTATATTTATTTTTAATCATTATAATATTTTTATAATAAAAGCTTTTTAAAATATTAAACAAATTAACTTTTTATTAAATATTAATATTAAAAAGTTTATTTTTAATATATTTAAATATTTTTAAATCTTATTTAATAAATTTTATTTGTTTATATGTTTTTACTTTAAAGCAGGCTTTTTTTTTAAAAGTTTATATTATTTTATTATTTTTTAAAAAATATTAAAAAAATAATCCTTATGTTTTATATAATTAATTAAATAACTTTAAATTATTATATTAAACATATAAACAAAGGTAAAGCTTTATAGCAATATATATTATATTATATAAAAAATTTAAAGTAAAAAAAAAAAAAAAAAAAAAAAAGCTATTTTATAAAATTACATACGCTTAAATATATATATACATTATAATAAATGCAAGCAATATAAACTAACAGAATTAATAATATAATAAGGCTAATATAAAATATAACTATTATATAAGCTATTATATTATTACTGCTATATTTATAAATTAAATAAAACCTTTAATAAATGGTTAAAATAAAGACTTATAGCTTTAACTTACCTTTTAAAAAAAGTATTATAATATATAATTTCATATTACTTTATTACTTTTAACATTTTATGCTAAATAATTTAATAAATTTTATAATTATATAAACTTCAGTTTTTTTAGTCCTTTTTCATTATTAATAAATTATATATATAAAAAAGGTTTTTTAATTTTTAATTATACTGTTTTTATTAATTTGTTTAAATTAGCTTTTTAATATTTAAATATTAACTTATTTATAAAAAGTATAAAATAAAAGTTCTTTAAGTTTTAAATTTTAAAAATAAATAAAATAAAAGGTTTTTTAACTGTTATTATATTTTTTTATATAAACGCTTATTATTAATTTTAAAACTAGTATTTAATTTTAAACTAGTTAATTTTATTAAAATTATAAAATAAAAAAGAAAGGTGTAAGGTGTTTTATAAAGACATTATTACTTAAGACGAAGTCTTTAAAGGATGTTATCCTTTAAATAACCTTTAAGATAGCTAAATAATAATAACAACAATTTCTTCTTACACCTTATATGTTAACAAAATTATTTTTTATATTATATAAATTTTAATAAACTAAATAATTTGTATTTTTTTAATATATATTTAATAATTATATTATTTATACATTATTATATTTAATTATAATTTATATTTATCGTTTTTTAAATCCGCTGTTTATTTAAATTTTAATTGATATTTTATTTTAATAAAAAACTTAATATTAAAGTTTTTTAATATATATAAACTTTTTACTTTTATTTATAATTTATAATTATATTATTATTAAAAGTATTAATAATTTAAGTTTATATAAAAGTTATATAAATCTATTTATAACATAATTAATATTAAGTAATATATATAATTATTTAAATTTAACTTTATTTATTTTTAATAATTTTTATATTTTATTTTAATATTTAGTTATATTTTTTATTATTATTTATTATTTTTCTTAATAATAATAATTTTATTATATTATTAAGTATTAAAGAAGGACCACTTATAACGTAGTTTATAAATAACATCTACGTTTATGAGTGGCATTTATAAATGTTATTTATAAACCATATTTATAAACTGCGTTTATAAATAAGCTACTTAATTAAATTAATAATTAATAAATGACTTTATTTAATGCTTTTTTTTAAACATATATATTATAATTAATAATAAAATAAACTTTAAAAGGTTTATTATAAAGTTTTATAAGTTTTTAAATATAAAAGATTTTGTTTTAAGATTAATTAAAGCAAGCAAAATTATTAGCTTAAAAAAAGCTATACTGTTCTTTTTATTATTATTTTTATTACTTTAAATATTATTAAATAAGTTTTTATTTAAATAATATTTATAATATAATATATAAGATAAAGTTTATAATTATTTTTAATAAATTTATAAATAAAAATAAATTATAATTTATAAATTATTAATAATAAATTAAATTTAAACTTAAATAATTAAAAAATAAAACTAATATTAAAAAACTAAAATATAATTTTATTTAAATATAAAAAAAAATAAGCTGATTTAAAATTATATTTATAATAAGTTAATTATATAAAATGTTTTAAATAAAAACGTGATTTAAATTTTAACAGAAAAAGTCATTAAAAAATTAAAAAATTAATTTTTTTATATAAATTTTAATAAAAACGTTATTTAAATTTAATAATTAAAATTTAAAAAACTATTTATAAAGTTTTTTTAATATAATTAAAATAACCATTATTAAAGTTTTATTAAAATATTAAAAACATATTAATTTAATTAAATTAAGAATCTTTAAAAAACGTTAATAAATAATTATTTTATTAGTTTTATTTTTATATTTAAATAATTTATTTTTTTATAAATAATAAGCAATAAGTATTAAATGCTTAATTTTTTATACTTTTTATATATTATTATTATAAAATATAAGTTTAATAAATATTTTCTTAATTATATAAAAGTAATTATTTAATTAATATTTTCTATTTTTAAAAATTAATTATAACTATTTAAAAGTTATATAAATAATTAATATTAATATAATATAATAGTTATAACTTTTAATAAAATATATTAATAAAGAAATCTTTAAATAATATAATAATAAAGTTAATAATGATAGTTTTTATAAGCTTTATATTTTTAAATTAAATAAGCTTAAAATTATTATAAGGTTTTCTTAATTAATAAAATACGTTTTATATTTATTATAATATATAATATAAATATTAACCTTTTTAGTTTTTAAATAAATAATATATAGCTTTAAATTTTTTATTATATATTATATATTAAATTAATATTTATTATTATAAATAATTTTTAAATTCATTTAAATTTAATTATATAAAATATATAATTTATAATTTCTTTTCATTAACATTATATAATTAAATTTTCATAATTTTAAATAAATATTTAAAGCATAAAAGTAATTTATTAATAATTCTAATGTTTTTTTATATAGCTTTTTTAATTTTACAATATTTTATATTTTTATTATAATTAATAATAATTTTAGCTTTAACTTTCTTATTAAATATTATTTTTAATTAATTAAATTAATATAAATATTACTTTTTTATTTAATTTTATCATTCTTTTATTATTATTTGCTTTATAAAGAAAATATATATATAAATAATTAAAAGTATTAAAAATACAGTTCTTTTTCTTAAATAAATAAACTATTTATAATTAATGTAGCGATTGGGTATCTAGCGCCCACTCCGTGGAGCTAACTCTTATAAAAGGAATGTAGAATACACAAGGTGGAAGCTTGGCACTCTACGTGGGTCTGTATGCTGTGCACGACCACGCTGTGGTTGTACCTAGAGGTAGGGCTCCAGCCGTACAGATCATGGATCGTGACTATTAATATTAATAAAACGTTTATTAGCTTTATTTATAAATAAAGTATTAAGTTTAAATTAATTAATGATAGTTTAAATTATAAAATAATTCATTAAAATTATTATAAACTATTAAAAAGCATGAATTAATATATAAAACTTTTAATTTAAATAGTTTATAATATAACTTAACTTATATACTATAATAATTAAAAAATATTATTAATAACATTTATAAGTTAAAAACTAAAGTATTAAAACTTTATAAATAACTTTATTTAATATAAAAATTTTTAAGTTTAATAGTTTTTTTTAAAAAGTTTATTTATTTATTTAAATAATTAATAAATAAAGTTATAATAATATAAAAAAATATAATCATATGTTAAGTTTTATATTCTTTTAAATAAAAACTTTTTATTTATTTATAATGTATAAATTAATAATATGTTTTTTTTTTTAATTTTAAGTAATAATATAATTAAACATTCATTTTTATATAAATAATATTATTTTTTATTATTATAAAGGCTTTATATATTTTATATAATGAAAAAATAAATTATAAAAATATGTGTTATTTTTAAAATGTGATTTAAAAGTTTTAAGCTAATTTAAAAACTATAAATTATAAAACATAACTAACTTTTTCATTATAATAAAATAATTAAAAACACTTATTAAAAAACTTAAAAGAAAATAAGCGAAAAAAGACTTTTTTAAAAATAATAAAATATAATAACTATAAAATAATTTAAAAATCATATATAAATGTTTTAAATGCTTTATTATAATATTTAAATATTTAATAAAAGTGTTTAAATTTTTAAAGCCTTTTATTTATAAAAGGTTATAAAAGCTTATTAATATAATTATTAATTATTTAATATGTTAAAAGTTTAATATTATAAAATAATTATAATAATTAAAATATATTTTAAATTAATAAAAAAATAAAACAATATTAATTATTAATTTATAAAGTTTATTCTTAATAAAACTAATAATTTTAAATTATAACATAAAAAAACAATTATTTAAAATGATAACTTTATTTAATATATATAAATTAGTAATTAGTTTAAAATAAAGTTAACTTTTTTTAAGTTTAAATAATAAATAATAAATATATAAAAAAATTAGCTTATTAATTTATTTTATTTAAGTTTATTTATATAATTTATTAAATATTATATAAATTAATAATTTTTAATTATAAATAAATAATAAGTAAAAAAACTATTAAGGTTTATTTATTATTATTATTTTTTAATAAAGTTTTATATTAATGTTTTATAAAAAATTACCTTTTTTTAAAAAAAAATTAAGTTAATTATTATTATTATTAATAATATGTTAAATATAATTTATGTTATAATATTTTCTTTATATAAAAGTAAAAATAGTTTATATTATAAAAATATAAACTATTTTGTTTAAACTTAAAAAAATATCTTTTAAAAAGAATTAACTTTATAAATATAACTTACTATTTAATATCATTAATTATAACGTTAAAAAAATAAAGACAATTATTATTTAATAATATTATATACTTAATTATTGATTTTAATATTTTTATAAATTTTATAACTTATATAAAAATTAAAAAACTATAATTATTTTTATTTATAATATAAAAAAACA
>MU279082.1:0-201007 GCA_022385715.1 Xylaria cubensis | reverse complement strand
TTATTTTTTAAGCTATTATTATTATTATAATTATTAATAAAGTTTTTATTTTTAAAAATATAAATAATTATATAATATTTATATAGCTTAATTAAAACTATTTTTATTATTTAAATATAATTAAACCAACTTTAAATTATTATAATATTTTTATAAAAATTAATAACTGCTTAATTTTTATAAAGCTAGCTTTTTTTTAATAATAAGTTATAAGTCCGATTATTTTTTATTAAATATATTATAATTAATAATAAAACTTTATTTATAATTAAAAAAAACTTAATAAAGTATATTATAATAAAAATAAAGTTGTTTATTATTTTTAAATAAAAGTTAGTTTTTATAAAAAAAATAAAAATTAAACTTACTTTTTTAATAAATTTTAAACTTATAAGTTTTAATAATAATTTATAATTAATTAAAACTTTACTTATTATTTATTTATTAATATTTATAGCTATATATTTTAAGTAAGTTTTTTTATTATTTATTAAAACAACGTTTTTAAAACTAATGTTTATTATTATAACTTTTAGTTTATTTTTTTAATTAATAAAAACTAATGTTTTATTAAATCTTTTTATTAAAATAAGCAGGACTAATTAAAATAGTTTTAATTTAATTAAATATAAAAAAACTTTATTAAGCTTTTTTTATATTTTAAATTTAGGTTTAATTAATAATTAAAATATTTATAACATATTTTTTTTAAAATTTTAAACTATATTAATAAATTGCTTTAATTTTATTAAAAGCATATTAATTTATTTTAATATATTTTTAATGTTTAATTACTTATTTAAATAATTTTTATATAAATAAATAAACAGATTATTAAATTATATATTTTTTTTTTTTATTAAGCATATAATCTTTTATTAAAACGTTTAAACGTTTTATTTAATTACTTTTATATTTTTTTATATATAAAGCTTTAAAAAAAAGTTAATAGCTTTAAATTAACTATTTATAATAATTTTATATAGTTTTAAGTTATATTATTTAAATTTTTTTTATTTTTAGTTCGTTAATATTTTTTACTTATATTTATTAATATAACTTAGCTTTTTAATATAAAAATAGCTATAAATAATATAAAATGTTTTTTATTTATTTAATATAAATTTTATTTATTATTATTTTAGTTTATATAATTAAATAAAATAATTATGTTTTTTTGCTTATTATTATTATTTTTAATAATATATACTTTTTTTAAAGCAATAAAAATTATAACTATTTTTTTTTTTAATAATATTAAGTTTAAAAGCATAAGTTTATATATTATAATTACTTTTTTTATATATTATTATTTTATAAATATTTTTTTATAAAATGCTTTTTTTTAATATAATTAAAACATATAAAAATAAAAAGCTATTATTTATTAATAAAAAAGTTTAATTTTTTAAACCTGTTTTAATTTTAGTTAATTATAAATTATAACTTTTAATTTTTTTTTTTTTTAGCTTTTTAAATTAAAAGTACTTATTAATATTAAAACGATTTCGTTTTTAATAATATTATTATTAAATTTTTAAAAAATAAAATTAAAACATTAAATATATATATATTTAATACTACATTTTAATTAACAACTATTTTTTTTAATAAATTAATAATAACTTATAATAATTTATTTATTATTTAAGCTTATTATAATAAGCTAGCTTTATTTAAATAATTTATAAATAAGCTATTTTAATTAAAAATATATATATATATTATAATAATATTTAATATATTAATAAAACTATAATTATTAATAAAGTTATTATTATTATTTATAAAGTTTTTAATAAATAATTAATTTAAAACTTACTTTTAAATTTAATAATTTTTTTTATTCTTTTTAATATATATATATTTAAATAATTAATTTTATAACTTAATTAATTATAAATTAAAAGTTTAATATAATAATTTAATTATTTATTAAATAAATTTTGCTAATATTTTTTTAAAACAATGTTTTAAATTATTAATTTAAAAAGCTAATTTAAAATTAGCTTTAAAAATATATAACAAAAATTATTACTTAAAGCTTTTTTTTAGTTTTTTTTAGTTTTTTTATTTATTAATATTTAAGTTAAAATATTAATTTTTAGTTTTTTTTTAAAACTTTTTTAAAATATTAAACAGATTTTTAAAGTATTTTTTTTTATATTGTTATTTTTAATATTGCTTTTTTTAAATATTTATTTTATAAATATTTTTATATTTTTAATATATTTAATTAAGTTTTTATTAAATCGCTTTTTAAAAATTAATTATTTATTTATTATTTTTATAAAAAATATATAATAAGTTATTTAAAGTTTAATAAGTTTAATTATATAAAATTAAGCTAATTAATTAAAAATATGTTTTTTTATTTTAATAAAAAATAAATCAGGCCGGTTTAAAACTAGCTCGTGTTTTTTTTTTAATAATTTAAGCTTACTTTTTAAATTAACTATTTATTTAATTAATATAATTATATAATATTATATTAATTAGCTAAAAAATAGCTTTTTTATTTTAATTATAAATATATTAAGTTTATTTAAAGCTATTTTATATTTATTTTTTAAAAATTTAAGTTTACTTTTTAAATTAAAAAATATTAATTAAAAGTTTATATTTTTATAATAAATATAAAAGTTTAATAAAAAAAGTTAATTAATTAAATATAAAAAGTAAAAGTTATAAACTTTTTTTAATATAATATATTTTAATAATTATTAATTAAAATTTTCAATAAAAAAAAAAAAAGGACTATTTTTAAAGCAGGTTTTAGCTAGCTAAAATAAGTTTTAACTAATCTTTTAAGCATTTATAATAATATAATATAAAAAAAGTTACTTTTTATTAAAACACTACGTTTTAAAAAGTTATATAATAATTAATAAATAATAATAATAAGTTTTAAATATAAAAAAAAGAATAATAAAAAAGTTATAAACTAAAATAATATAAAATAAGCTAATTATATTTATATATAATAACGTTTAAAATTAATATAATATTAATAAATTATAAGCTAAAAGTATTAATTTTTTAATAGTTTTATTTTTTTAGCTATTTTAAGTTTAATTAATATTGTTATAAATAAAATTAATCGATTATATTTTTTAAAGTTTATATTAAATATTTATTATTAAGGTTATAAAAAATAAGCTTGTTTAATTTTTTAATTCTTTTTAGTTTTTATTTAGTTTAAGCAAAATTATTAATAAAATATTAATAATTAGAACGTAATAATTTAATAATATATTATCTAAGTTCTACTAATAAATTAACTATAGCTAAGATAAAGCATATAAGTGGCACCGCCACCTGTAAAGCCACACACGTGACCAACCGGCCCCAGAAGCACATGCCCTGCAGAGGCAATGTACAGGGGTAAAAAGACCCTGAAACCCGGCAACCTGGAGCTCTGATGCCAGGTTCAATTCGACCTCCTTTCCCCAAGGGTTCTCCTCATGTGCTCACCATCGTCGCTCTTTTAACAATCTTCGAATAATGAGGCCTACTCGCCTTGCAATAGAGCCTCTTCCATGAACGAATCAGAAACACACAACTCTTGCCGTCGGACATGCACCATCACCATGTCGTCTCTATCTCGACGATCTTCCTTGTCGTAGCCAATTTGCTCCTACCTGTCGCCATCTTGATCTTCGCGACCGGCTTCTTCCCCTATAAACCCTTCCTACCCGGTCTCGCCCGCCATGAAGATCTGCGTCATGGGTCGCCTCCCGATGCGCCGTTTGATAAGCTCATTTTCATGGTTGTTGATGCTTTGCGCAGGTAGTTAGCTGACTCCCTCATCGTAATTACACCAATATTGACCTACTCCGTGCTTCCCAGTGACTTTGTGTATCTCGACGGATCCGGCTTCGAATACACTCGAAGGTCAGCCCATTCCTTCGACATGGTAATGGGCGCTTAAACCGATGCTGATACCTGTGTAGCCTGATCAACGATGGCGTTGCTCTCCCATTCACTGCTCATGCGACATCCCCCACCATCACCATGCCGCGCATCAAGGCCATGACGACCGGCACGACGCCCTCGTTTCTTGACGCCATCCTAAGCTTTGACGAAGCCGACACATCTTCGACCCTCGCATCGCAGGATACATGGCTCGCCCAGATGAAAGCAAAAAATACGGGAAAATTGATCATGTATGGCGATGACACCTGGCTGAAACTCTTCCCCGCGACCTTCGACCGAGCAGAGGGAACTACGAGCTTCTTCGTCTCTGACTTCACCGAGGTTGATAATAATGTAACGCGACACATCGACAATGAGTTGGTCAATGATGACTGGAATACCATGGTTCTCCATTACCTTGGGCTCGATCACATCGGCCATAAGACGGGTCCACGAGGCCCCAACATGATCCCGAAGCAGCGCGAGATGGATGATATAGTCCGCCAGATATACGGCGCCATGAAAGCCAATGAGCACCTGCGATCCACTCTGCTCGTCCTATGCGGAGATCACGGTATGAATGATGCTGGCAACCATGGAGCCTCTTCGCCCGGAGAGACTTCGGCTGCCTTGGTGTTTGTTTCTCCGAAGCTGAAAACCATCTCTGGTAACACAAAGGCCCCAGCCAAGTTTGTCGAAAATTTTCAATACTACTCTACTGTCGAACAGTCCGATTTAGCGCCCACGCTTGCTGCGCTTCTCGGCTTCCCCATTCCGAAAAACAGCCTGGGGGCCTTTATCCCGGACTTCTTACCCCTTTGGCCTGGGTGTAAGTTGATGTGAAGTCTGCGTATCGCACCGACTAACCCATTTGCCAGCTAGTGATAAATTACAGATTCTTACGCGTAATGCTAGACAGATTCTCGCCATTGTCACTGCTACATTAGGCGGTTCGTTTTTCGTGAGCGCGGCGAGCGAGCAGGAATGTCTTCACCCTGATTCCTCCGCCGTAGAGTTAGTTTGTGAGTGGCGTAGAATCAGCGAGGTAGTCGAACAGTCAGCAACCGACAGTGCGCAACATCGAGATGGGCTCTCGGACATATCAAGAGTGGGTTCTCCTTTGTCTTTCTAGCAATTACCTTTTGGAGCGTCTACTGATAACTTCCCGGAATAGTGGCTTTCTAAAGCGCAAATGCTGATGAGCGGTATGGCTAGCAATTATGACATTGATAAACTGATATTAGGGGGAACTATTACAGCAGCTGCTGTGTTTGCAGCCGGAGTGTCTACAGCCGTATCAACCAAAATTACCATCCGCAATTTCGTACCCTTCGCCTTAATTACTTTGCTCTATAGCGTGATGATGTTCGCTAGTAGCTATGTTGAAGAAGAGCAACATTTCTGGTACTGGTCAACAACTGCATGGTTATTCTACCTCGTTGTCAGAAGGTGACACTCAAACCTATTAGTGTATAATATTAGCTTCTGACATTTTAGCAGGGCACCGAGACCGATGAGGAAATATTCTACCATGATTGTCCTTGGGCTTGGTATGATGAGACTGACACGAGGTTGGAATCAAACTGGCCAGAAGTTTGCGGGCGAGCCTGATATTGTCACCATATTTCTGATGCCTAACCCGACCCTCCTTTGGGCCCTGGTATGGTCCACATACTTCTTGGTCAGCCGGGAACTTCTTAATGATCTAGATGGGATTCCAACCGTAATTTCGGGCTCGGTTGTTGCTGGAGTAGTAACATCAGCCGTATCTTTCAAACTCACATTCACAAAAGAAGATGCTCCTGAGCTAGTTGTCGGGTTAGCGAGGATCCTAGCCGACTTCTTCGATGGGCCATCCCTCGCGACCCAAGCTCGCGCCGTGTTCATGGGTATTGGGCTTACAGCCATCTATCCGTTATACCTATTATGCTTCCAACCGACTAGATCATCGAGGAAGCAGGGTAAGCACCACAACCAAGAATTCTATATCACACTAACATTTGCATAGCTGTGCATGCTCTACATCATCTGTACACGCTTTTCGCGTTGACTCAGTCGCGAGCGACCAACATACCTCTATTTCTATTGTTTCGAGGCATCTATTTCTTCCTGAACGAGCTTAACCTGGACCCCATGGAGGTGACCACTACGTCATTACTCCTACAGTTCGCCTCGTTCTTCGCAATGGGGGGCTCGAATGCTTTCACTGGTATCGACTTATCCAGTGCCTACAATGGCGTCAGCGACTTCAATGTCTTTGCTGTAGGCGCACTGACGTTTGTCAGCAATTGGGCCGGTCCCGTATGGTGGACGTCGGCATCGAATCTCTTGCTAATGTCAAGCGGGGCGAAAGCTACGGGCGATCATCGTAGTGCGACGGGCGGAACGAGTAGGGATATCTTCATACAGCATGCATCGCTCTTGACGTTGTATGTGGCGGCCAGCTTGGGGTCTGTGATGGCTGCTTGCACGGCGCTGAGGACTCATTTGTTCATCTGGACTGTTTTCTCGCCAAAATACCTTTATAGCATGGCTTGGAGCTTGGGACAGCATCTCGTCATCAACATCGGGTTGGGAGGTCTGCTGTATTGGCTGGGGCGAACGTGATACCAGATAAAAGTCATAGACCCAACTTTAAGGGTCTAAATGCATACATTCACAACTAGTAGCAAGCCAGCTATGTAAGCACGTTGAAATCATCTCACTTTCATAATTTCCGACGGCAGCAGATTGCCCAAGAGAAGGCACTCACTTACAACAATTTTCGGTAAAGAGGTCAGGCATATTAGACCCACAGATCGGAGCTGAAGCATGGATCTCAGCCTTACTAACTAGGTAGGTTGACGCCATCTACGTAGGTACATACAAGAACGCCCATAAACTACAAGTTTTAATACTAAGAGGGAGGTTATGACGGCATTCGGCATTGCACTTCATGACAAGACTGGATTTTTTTTTTGTGTGCTCATAAGACCCTTGGTCAGCCGGTGTCTTGCTGGAATGGCATCGCGGTCGGGGGTTTGTATGTCTTATTTTCGAAACAATGGTCCATTCCAGCTGCACCTATCTATACTATGATCGTATTCGGGGTAGTTATCTTACTATTCTCCTAACCGCAGTTTGGAGCCGGGTCCGATGGATCTACGCACGGGTCCACAACCTATACCATGTAAATTTATCAAGTTAGAATAGTAATACTGCGATTTGAAGCAATATTACTGGTTGTGTCGCTACGTCTTATCGTAAATGTCTGTATGTGCAGCTTCATGAGTTCTATCGTATTCGTAGTTTCCTGCATAACTCGGGTATCTACCTAGGTAAGTACTACCTGGAGATAAGGCCCACGGGTTTCAATGTTAGGCTAACAAGAAAGCTTGATGACTTGCATGTTCGAGCTTGTCCCCCCACATCGAACCCAAACCCCAAAACTAAGAAAAGCAGACTTTAGGTATCCCATCCAAATTAAGATGAAATGACACGGGTCGCAATCGCACAGGATCCCAGCACATGGCCAAATCCACCCTGGCTAATTGGTCGCCCTAGCGGGTCAAAGCCAATAAACAATCGTTTGTGGTGCTATACAACCGCATACTATCGGTCGACATTTGATTTCCTATTGATCTGCTCAAGTGTCACCTTGGTCAGGCTGACTTTGACAAGGGGGTAGACTACACCAACAGCATGCCACCCTTCTTGCGAGAATCTGTCAACAACCAAGAACAACATCACACAGCCTGGTCCTAGCCAGTCTTCGTTCCTCGAGTCTTTCTTCATCTTTGCACCATGCCGGCCAAACTTCGAATCTGACGATAATACTAGCTGCTGCCCTACGTATTGGAAAAAGGTCCCACAGTTCGGCCCTATCTACCGTACCTAATAAATACCCCTGTCGTCGTTATCCTGCTCCCACGCGCGATTCCCAAGCCTGTGTCTCGCCACGCATCGTAACTCCCGACTCGCATGCGAATGGATGCATCTTCCCTAGGAAACCATGTGGAGGCGCACATACCTGCTCCTGGTGCTAGTTCGACTATGGTTTGCTCTATCGTCGAGCTATCTGCATCCCGATGAGAACTTCCAAGGCCCAGAGGTTATCGCTGGTATGTGAAACCAACCCGAGCCACCCGCTGGTTTTAGTTCTATGTCACAATAAGGACCCATAGCGTCGCCAGTGCGCATCCTCCTCTACAGTAATCTCGACTAACATAGCGGCGCGCGCAACCCTATAGGCCAGATATTCAAGTATCCCGTCCGACTGACTTGGGAGTTTACGAGCGACCACCCTATCCGAAGTGTCTTCCCACTATGGCCCGTCTACGGACTGCCTATGCTTCTCCTGCGGTGGCTGTGGATCGGTAACGGCAACGATGGCGAGATCCCTCCGATCGCCGTATTCTGGACGCTGCGCGTGCTGATGTTCATCACCAGCTTCGTGCTGGAAGATTGGGCGATACACGAGCTCGTGCCGTCGCGACGACACCGTCCGGTTGCCGCCTTGTTAGTCGCCTCGTCCTATGTTACTTGGACCTTCCAAACCCACACATTTTCCAACTCGATCGAGACACTCGTTGTTTTATGGAGCTTGGTTTTGATTGAGCGCATCCTGGAGACCTCTGTGAATACTCAACTCTGGCTTGAATAAAGGCTTATGAGACGATGGCTAACACCTGTCCTCAGCAATCATCTTCTATACTGGCGTCAACCGTGCTTGGCATTGTCTGTGTCTTCGGCTTTTTTAACAGGATTACGTTCCCTGCCTTTCTACTAATACCCGGGCTTCGCTTGATACCCCATTTTATTAATAAGTAAGATCAGTGGCTTATGAAACTTTACAGTATGCGATTCTAACTGCGGGCCTTGGTTCTAGACCTTTTTCACTTATCGTAATGACAATTTCGGCCCTGTTTACGACTTTGGTTGCCGTCTCACTCGATACCTCGTTCTATACACCATATTCAATATCTTGGTTGGATCTTTATCGAAGCCCCGTAATTACGCCGTGGAATAATTTGCGATACAATATCTCACCTTCCAATTTGGCGCAGCATGGGCTTCATCCGTGGTACCAGCATTTGCTCGTCAATCTACCTCTGTTAATCGGACCGGCTATCGGGCTTCTCTTCACGCAGCCGCATCTAAACCTGCGATTTTATTCCGCCATATCCGGCGTGTTGGTGCTCTCGATATTCCAGCATCAGGAAGCTCGGTTTCTGCTCCCAACGATACCTCTGTTGTTGTCATCAGTGCAATTGCCAAAGAACGGCAAGATTTTGAAGATCTGGATCAGCGCTTGGGTCGCTTTTAATGGGGTATTGGGACTTCTAATGGGAGTATATCATCAAGGCGGGATAGTGCCTGCTCAGGTATTCTTGAGCAAACAGCCAGACGCGACACAGGCGATCTGGTGGAAAACTTATATGCCTCCGATCTGGTTATTGAATGGGAAGAATGAGGTTCTTACCACTAAGGACGTGGCGGGTATGTCGGGTGAGACGTTGCTGGAGGAGCTGGAGCGGATTGCGACATGCGACACGCCTGCTGACCGGCGCAACCGCGAATACCTTAAAGAAACGGACGGCACATATCTGATCGCGCCGTTCTCGACAACGTGGTTAGACCCCTATTTGGAGAACAAGGGATTAGATGGTTTGCGATTTAGAGAGGTCTGGAGGTATAGAAAACATCTCAACTTGGATGATCTGGATTGGGCGGAAGACGGAGTTTGGAATACCCTAAAGAGAGTCATAGGAAGACGGGGACTCGTGGCTTGGAGGGTGACGAAAAGCTGCGGTCGCCCTCGATAAAAAAAAAAAAATTAGAAAGATTAAAAAGTTTGATTTAAAAAGAGTGCGTATGAATTTCTTTAAGGATGCATGATATGAATTAGCTCCTTGGAATCTGACAAGGTTCGGCAACGCAAATCCGAGGCCATTCGGAGGATTTGTCGAGTAGCTACTGTAAATAGCCCCACTTCTTCTTTAGAGACTTTCCCTATCAATGTCATTCTAGGCAAATTGATTGGTCTAGAAGCATACTTACCTAACTAGGATACCTTGTCGGAATCTAGTACGCCAATGAAGGAAAATGGATTGACCGACACTGACATCTTTCGATCAAAGCTCTGAGGTCAACGGCGAAAAGACCCCGCGTTACGCGAAACGTAATACTAGCCGGCCATCTCGTACTCCTTCTCGACCAAGAATCACGCATCACGGGAGAAAGAGAGCGAGAGTCACGATGGGCGGGTTGAACCTCGAAGTGTTTAAAGTGAGTTTCAATCAATCAAGAAACCAGCCTCCTCTACTTTTGGCCCACCATGGCTGTCCAGGCAGTCAGTCTACTTACGCGCTGGGAAAACTCAGTTCGGTATGTACGTCATGTTCCCGATCGGCATCATGTTCTACTTCGGCACGAACCTAGACGAGCGCTTCGCCGTGCCGGATTTCTGGCCCAAGCCCGAGCAGGCCAACCGCGTGCCCACCGAGAGGGAGGAGATCCACGCCGAGCTCCAGCGCCTGCGTGCCCGGAGGATGTATTTGCGCGATCGGAGACTCGAGGCCGAGGCTGCGTCGCGCCCTAGAGAAGACGCTGGTGGGAATGAGCAGGGGAAGTCGGATTGAGATTGTGCCATTGGGGGGATAAAGAAACATCAAATCATGCGAGCACCATGTGCTACCTATTCCGGAACAAGACGAGAATGCAGGATGATACGGCATTTTGAAACCCTCGAGCAACGACCGAGCGAACTATATCAGTATTGGGAAGTTCTGGTTTTGGGGCGTTTAGGGCCTGATGAACGTGAATTTAGGTCGGTAAAAGTCTGCAGAAGAAAACGGCCGCATGCTATTCATCTCCTGTTGCGGCGGGGGTCAAGAAGCCCCAGAGCAAAGTGTAGCAGGGCTGAGATTTGTATATATATATATATACATAAAGGGCATATCAGTGCCTGTCTATGTCTAGACAATCTACGAGTCTACATGATGTACATTGCTTTACAGCCGACACGCAGCGCCACGCTATCTATCTCCCCTCCTCATGAATCAAGTGCCTCCTCGACGGCACTCCAGGCTTCCTCGGATACGGTACCTCGCTCCGCATTGACGTACACAGCTTGCACATCCGGATATTCCTGGACTGCAGAAAGAAGCTTCGCCAGCGTGCCTACCTCCTCAGCACTGTCGACCGTGACCTTGTCGGACGTGCACGACCAAAGGATATCCGAGCTCACGATGTTCAGACCCAGTGTCTTGGCCAGGTCCTGCGCGACCTGGTGTGTCATGCTCGGCTGGGTCCACAGCACGACGTTTCCGTCGTCGTCCTTGTCCACATCTTCGGCGCCGGCATCCAGGGCCTGCATCATGACCTCGTCGAAATCTGCCGTCCCGTTCCCTTTGGCGTCGTCGTCGGGGTCACTGTTGTTGTTCTTGTGACTGAGTACCACGCGCCCCTGCCTCGTGAACAGGAAAGCCGTCGGCGTAACCGTGCCGCCGTGTTTCTTGACTAGGTTCCGCAGGTCGCTGAGAGACCGCGTCTTGTTGTCCGTCTCGATATCGATCACCATGGCCACCGACGGCGCCAGCATCACCTCGAGCGTCGCCGTCTCGAGGCTCGCGCCCGACTCCGACTTGCCCTGGCCCCGCGCGATGGCCAGGTCGATGCTGGTTTTGGGCATGCCCGCTGTTTTATTTTATTTTCGTTGGTTAGACTCGTGTGCTCTTGGTGCGTTTTCGGTGGTTGTCTCCAAGGCGGTAAGTACCTTTCTTGGCTGTTGCTATCGCCGATGCGAGCTGTGAGTTCAAGTTCGGATCGGGGCCGTACACTGGGAGACGTGGCGTCGAGTTAGTGGAAGACATGTCCCCTGTCCGGCGAGGGAAACGGCGCCGCACTTTTCGAGTACATGGTCAACGTCTTCGCGAAGCTGCTCCGCTGTGCATTCTTCTTCTGGTCGGTGGCGGCCTTCTGATGCTTGATCTTGGACCACTTATTGTGGCCGCTGGAGAGGATCGCATTTGCGGTGAAGGAGCGCCGGCATTGGGCGCATATCGTAGACCGTATCGCATTCGACAATAGAGGTATCCGAGCCGATGCTGGCGGTATGGCGAAAAGGGAAGACATTGTGATAGTTGAGTAAATGCTACTACGACTTTGATAGCAACCGAAAATCCACTAATTCGACTTCGAGATCTGAGGTTACTCTCGGCATTGTTCCGGCCTAGACTATTCCAGGTTAAGCTTGTTCAATGATAAGAATAGCGGGCCCGATAGGTTAACATATCACACGGTGATTGGCCAGCAGCTCTCCCGCAACTGTTGACGTTTCAGGGGTATCATTATACAAGTTCTAACTGTACATAGTACTAGTTATCTATGTAAGGCAGGCTATGCGAATTGAATCTCAATCCAATCCTTGGTTCCAACGAGGGACCGTTGAGAATTCCTCACACGACATCTTCAAACAACCGTTCATCCGTCAGCCTGCGGGGTTAACTAGGCGCCTTTCCTTAATTCCGCTCTTGACGATGCTCATGCGATTCTATTGATGTTGTTTCAGCGTTGCTAGATCCCATTCGTGACACCAAATGTCGTCGCCGAGTTCGCCTCGAGCCTCGCAAGGCACCGCTCCATCGCCTGCGACAGCGCCAGCACCAGCACCAGCTACTACTACACGGGCACCCTCGACGAACCCCGAACTTCAACTTGCTGCGCTACAAGCCTTGCCCGCAGAGCAACAGGACCTGTATCTATTGAACTTCGTCACCTCCCTGAGCAAGCATGTTCTTGCCCTTGACGCCGACGACTGCACCGCCCAGCAATTTTACCTCAAAAAGGAGGTCTTCCAGATCATCAATCTACAGACACCCTCGCCGGGTAGAGTCATAAGGAACAACTTGGGCAAGATCCTGGCGCACATTTTTGGCAAGGGTGACAGAAAGCTTCTCTTCGAGACGGTAAACGAGCTGTCTACGCTCATTGCGACTGGAAAGTCCAAGACCGACTCCGATGTTCGCACAAGACATGCAGCCGTGACCTGCTTGGGCGATGTATATGCCGCAGCGGGCGATAGCGCCATCAATCTGCATGCTCTCGCCTGTGGAACCCTGATAAAATTAGTCAAGTCTTCGCAGACTCACGCTGGGTTGCGCGCTGCTACGTTCAATGCACTCGGCAAGATCGCGGGCATGATCCAGGGCAGCATAGAAGAAACCACGGCAAGAGATATCTGGAAACAAGCGCGGAATGCGGCCACCGGTGACAAGGGATCGCTTACCATCGTTTCTGCTTGCCGCTGCCTGAAATCGCTTGTCCGCGGTACCACGTATTTCGACAATTCGAGCGACTTCGAAACTTTGAAATCAACCATTTTCAAAATAATTGACTCGAGTGCTTCACAAGTCCGGCATGCGGCAGCTGACTGTCTGGCGGAAGCCATGGTTAAAAACCACTCCGAACAGGGTGCCAGCGCCAGTGCTCCCCCAAAGTCGAAGAAGGCGAAGAGAGCGAGTACTTTCAAAAGAGCTTCGATGGCTCCCGGCGCTGGACTCGATGATGATGACGACATTCCATCACGGCCTGGTAGTCCAGCCCCTGGAGGAGGCAAAAAAAGCCAAGAATTGGTACTTTCATTACACGATATCATGAAGACGTTATCCACCCAGTTCATACGCATGTCCACTTCTAACAGAGCTAGAGCGGCTATTGGGGTGTGTTATGGCAGAGTTGTCAAATGCCTGGGAGAAAAGTTTGTTGAGACGAATTACACACGAATTCTTGAGCACCTGGCAGTCGACATCCTGGGCAATCAAAACATAAACAATAATCGATACAGGCTACTCATTTCTCGTCGGATCGTAGACACGATACTTCAGGATATAATCGGACGCAGGGTCCTTGGGGAGTCCGGTCAAACGGCGGTCGCAAAGTCCATCGTCAACGAAATTTTCAAAGACTACCCCGAGGTCATTAAAGAGCGGCCCGAGCCAAGTAAATATACACTCGTCGCGTCCCTAGGCGCTGTTGCCTCTCTTATTAGTTCACTTGGTTCTGCCGCAAACACTTTCGCGGAAAGTTGCCGAGATGCTCTTATACAGATATTGCAGCATCCCAGCTATACCGTGCAGGTCTATGCCTCACATTGTATGAAAACGTTGGCCCTTGCATGTCCACAACAGCTTCTTCCATGTCTGTCCGTCTGCATGAATAGTCTTTCTAGAGAGCTTTCTTTGCTTATTGGTGGACGAAACTCTCCCAGGAGATGTGTCGGGTTTGCCCACGGGCTTGCAGCTGCTCTCAGTGTCAGTCCGGCACGTCCGTTATACGGATCGCTGGACGTCAACAATCGTGTTTACTCCATGGCCACGAACCTGCTCAAATCAAGTGGTCAGTCTGAGTTACGAGTTTCAAGTACTCAAGTCCAAGTCGCATGGATCCTACTAGGCGGCTTAATGTCACTTGGCCCAAACTTCGTCAAAATACATCTCTCCCAGTTACTAGTGCTTTGGAAAAATGCTCTTCCTAAACCACTTGTAAAAGATAATTTCGCCCACCGTAGCATCCTTGAAGTCTCTTTCCTTACCCATGTCAAAGAATGCGCCTTGAGCTGCATCCTCTCATTTCTCCAATTCAACAGCCGTCTATTGACCGTCGATGTTTCCAAGCGGATAGCAACAATGCTTCAAGGAACGACGGCCTTTCTTAAGTTGCTTCCCTCGAAGAAGACTACCGATGATATTTCGCAGAGATTGACACCAGCCTTGCAGTTGCAAGACTTAGACATGATGGCCCAGCGACGAGTTCTTCAATGCTATGTAAAACTCGTAAACCAGAGCCCACCGGGTGGAAGCGAAGCTTTATTGCAATCAAATCTCCTCACCTTTGCCGTGTCACTTTTTGCCGATCCTGAGAACTACGGTGGAAACAACCTGAGTGCGTCGATTGCTAATGCAGCTGGCACTTTTGAGACTGTCTGGGAAGTTGGCGATAATTCTGGTTTCGGGGTTAACGGGCTGATACGTGGATTCAAATCGAAAAAACTTCCGGGTGAAAAGGACGAGCCTTCTGATGAGCTATCGGTAGACGAGTCAGATCCGGATCAGATCATTGATACCCTTCTTTTATCACCGATATGCCCATCTCTTGAATACGACGCTGCTGCTCTATATACTAGCGAACCTAACGCCTTTTCGGAGCTTCCAGATCCTCCGGCTACCGAAGTTGTCAATATGGCAATCCGGTTATTTGCCTTCGTTTTCCCTTTAACACCTGCTAAAGTTCAGGAGAGTGTCCTGGAACAAATAGCTACATATACATCAGCTGGATCTCTACAGCGCGACCCAGGAAGAAAGGCAGCTATGACAGTCAATATCGGCAGTGCTTTACTATCAACATTAAAGGTAGCGGTCAAGGAAACACAATCACCTTCAGGTGATGTCACTAATCCGGCCGTCGAGAAACTGCTCCAGGAGATGATCAGGGAACTTGTCGTGAATCCCGACCAGTACATTCGGAATCTTGGTTATGGCGCTATCGCCCGATTATGCAACGCTTCGGGTAACGGTTTTACAAATCAGGAGGTGAAGTACCTGGTCGATATGATCGTGGGTAATAGGGAGCCAAGCGCACGTGCTGGTTGCTCCATGGCATTGGGTTGTATCCAGGCCAAGGTAGGAGGCATGGGAGCTGGATATCATTTGAAAACTATTACGGGAATATTGATGTCTCTGTGCAACGATCCCCATCCCACGGTTCACTTCTGGGCTTTGGAAGCACTGGGTCTAGCAGCAGACGCAGCCGGCTTAGGATTTGGTCCTTACGTATCCGGGACCCTCGGGATGCTAGCCCAATTGTACCTCTCTGAATCACATCACACAGAGATAGCATCACCTATATCCATGAGTCTCGGGATGGAATTATCTACCGTCACGGCTATTAGCCGTTGCGTTGACTCTCTGATCAACGTGGTTGGACCAGACTTACAAGATTCGACGAAGTCTCGCGAGCTCATTCTCACTTTAGTGGGCCAATTCCAGAATGAAGAGGATATACTTACTCAAAAAGCTTGTCTCGGATGTCTAGAGCATCTCTCCTTGTACGCCCCAGGTCACATGGTTTTCGTGGACTATGTCAAGCTGCTACAAAAATACCTTAATTCTGAGTTTCCTGATCTCCGGGATGTTGCAGTTGATGGCTTGTATAACCTCATGAAAAGGGATTCTTACGATGTGCTTCTTGCGGCAAACCCAGGTTTAGAGGATCAACTCTGGCTTGTGCTAGACATGGTGCCCGATCATGATGGAATCAGAAACCTTATCCGCAACTGGCTTCGTCAGACCTCTTTAAGAGATACGGGCGCTTGGTTACTACGCTGCCAAAATGTGCTCAAAATGACCCGACCTAAGGTCACCGAGCCCCTACCACAGAAAGCTGCGACTAAGCCAAGTGCTGCAATTGATCTTCACGACGAAGAGGTTGCCGGGTTCGCTGCAGCTGCTGGTGCTTCCAAGGACGAAAAGGAACCCGCCGGCGGCTCCGAAATGGAACCTCTGCGCTGGCAAGTTAGAACATTCGCTATGAGTTGTGTCAGTGATATATTCAGCTTGATAGCGAAAGATATCGCTACAAATGGAGAATCCCCTGCACAGCCAGCACTGCAAAGTAAAATAGCAGACGTCATTCGCACAGCGTTCTCTGCTTCTACCTCTAGCGTCTTGGAACTTCGAATCTGGGGCCTCAAAATCATTGGTGCCGTGCTAAAAATGTTTGGCAAGACACCAGATCCAGACTTCGAAGAGGCAATGTTGCTAGAGCAGTACCAGGCGCAAATCAGCTCGGCATTAACACCTGCATTCGCAGCAGATTCTTCTCCAGAACTCGCAGCTGAGGCTGTCAATGTGTGTGCTGCGTTCATCTCGACAGGTATTGTGACGGATGTCGATCGCATGGGACGTATTTTGAAAACACTCGTTACTGGGCTCGAGAACTTTTCAACCGATATCGAAAATGCAGGAATTGGTGACCTGAAAGGACTCAGCCCTAATGCTCAAGTAATGGTTAAAATGTCTGTTTTCTCAGCGTGGGCAGACCTCCAAGTCGCCAGTCTTGAGCAGAAGTATCTCCTTGAAGTCTTAAAACCCCACATTAACACTTTGACGCCATTGTGGCTAGCTTCTTTACGAGAGTTTGCTCGTCTACGATTTGAGCCTGATATCTCGATGACGCTTGGGCCACCATCCATGTCAGGCAGTTTAGAGTCAATCTATTCCGCTCTCAACCGGGAAACTCTGCTTAGATTCTATCAAGAATCCTGGCTCAAACTCGTCGATGCTATTGCAAGTCTGATTGAACAAGACAGCGAATTTGTATTCGACGCTCTGGATGGCAAGGAGATAGATGGACCTTCCCCCAACGGCCATTCTAAAGGTGCCGACATTAACTATCGTGATGAACCTGTTGCCTTCTTTTTTGTACTGTTTGGCATCGCGTTTGAGGCACTCGCAACCCGACCAGGTCAAACAGACTCCCTCGCTACGCAAGAGCAAACGCTCGAGATACTTCAGGCTCTCAAGAAGATTCTTCATCCCAGCGTCTCGGGTCATGCTATATACAGAGAAGCAATCTTCTCTGAGACGATGGATTTATTGGACCGTCTCATCTTAACAGAGGGTCTCGACGTTCAAAGTGTTATCGTCGAGATCGCAAGAGCCCTTTGTGTCGCTCACCCGTCGGCGAGGAAACAAGGCCAGCCGGAAGAAGGGGATCTGACAGAAGATATTGAGCAATTATTTGAATTAACGAGGATTATTGTATTAGTCCTCTCAGGTCTTCTTCCGAACCTGACCGAAACCAACCAGCCAGTCCGCCATCAATTGACTGAAGAGTCGGTTCTCCTCGTAAGGACAGGTCTCAGCGCCATTGTCGATGCTGCCGAAGTGTTCCCTGCTATCATTAAAACAGATTTACATGCCTGTATCATCCACATCTTTGCGACGATACTTGCGACCCCCTCCTGTCAGGAGATTATTGTGCCCCAAGCTCTGCCCATGTTCAAGCGCTTTGTCGCGAGCATGGCCAATTCCCGTGGTACTGGCGATGGGAAATCGCCAACTGATACACAGGTACAGGGCTGTCTACGTCGGTTCCTGTCTATTTACCTAAATGCGCAGAAACGGGACGTGCCGCAATCCCTGCAGTGCGTCAAAAATTGTCTTCTCGCAATTACTATCCTCTTTACAGGCGGTAATAATCGTCTTGCGGCTACCGATCGCGTCGTTGCGAAATTCTTAGACGAAGTCTTAGACTGTCTAACTGATCGCATGGTGAGTTTTCCGCACCACGAAATAGTTTGTTAGCCATACTAATCCATTGCTTTTAGACCGCCAAAATTGCCGCAAATTGTATTAGGTCTCTTCTATTGCAAAAGCCAGCAACACTAGCTGACCAGTCGATTGCTCGCTATCTGCTACCACGCCTTGTCGCCTTCGTGTCGAACACTGACCCCGAGGATCCCGAGGAAATCAGAAAAGTCGTAGCACACACATTAACGCAGTACGTCTCTGTAATTGACAAGGACCACGCACAAATCGCCATGTCGATCGTGGCGCCGACCATCTTGTCTCGCGCTGCTAGCGAGGGGCCCGAGGTATACAAGGAGACAAGCACGAGGCTACTTGAACTCGCCTCTGTGGACCAGTCGGCATTTAAGGGCATCGTGGCAGCATTGAGTGAAGGCCAGAAGGCTTTCATGGAAGAGGTGCTGCGGTCCGGCCGCCAGGAGAACGACGCGGATCGTGACAATAGTAATGCTGGCCAGCCAAGCATCACGCTGAAGATGAATTTCGGCGGTAGCTAGATAGATCCTCCAAGTGCGGGTCCCCGACAAAGGCGATTGTGAAAGCTACAAATGCAATCAACAAATTGGCTTCTTCCCGTTTTTAACTTAACGTAAGCGCTTCGTCCCATCACCAGCCGGCGAGACTAGTTGGACCAGGTTTCCAATGTGAACAGGGTACTGGTACTGCCCCTGATCATGATCCAGAGTCTTAGCTATAGTGGCTAGCACATAAGAGAAAGTTATAGCTGTCGTGTTCTTGCGCGAAATGAAGAAATTTAGACGTGGGAGGATCAAAATCATACCCAGAGAATAAACGCAATGCCGATGCGTTTATCCTGAGTTTTACGGAATTCCTGGCCCTCTTCATGTACCATAAGATGCATGTCGTTTCCAAGCCATGCCTTTCCATCAGGAAACCTGTGTATGATGGCTGGCATGTGGGGGCTGTCTCCGATATATTGGATTTGGCGCTTGAGAGGAAGAGAAGATAAAGTTCAAAGGAATCCATTGCATCTCACGCCGCTTTCTCTATGCAGCACGATTAGTACGCGTGTTGTCGAAAAGGCTGTAATGAAGTTACACGGCTGGCAGCCTTGGAAAACCCGCTTGTGGTAACGTTGCTCGACGTCATGTCGTCGACCAGGTCAGATTAAAGCCAAAAAAGAAAGATACATAACTACCCACATATATCTAAATTTACTCTCTTTCAGCCTTCTCACGTTGGTGGTCGTGACGCTACTTGAAAGCGAAAGGATCAGATATAGTCGTCTTAACAAGCGTTAGAAATGAGGCTCTCGGTATGGCTGCTGCATGTATTGGATGATAAAGGAGTGCCGCTTCGTAGCCTCGCTGTCTAGATGTATGAGGGGAGAAGAATGAAGAACGGTTCATGATTATACTAAATGTCTGCCTCACGCGTTATGGGCTCCACCAGGGGGGTTTCCTCCTCCTCCTTCTCCTCGTTAATACCTTGACGTCTCGTTTTCGTTCCTTGATTCGTCCACTTATTCATCTATCTATCTATTCATTCATTTCCGAGAGCCGACTAGTATATAGGGAACGAGCTCCATCAATAATAGACTTTCCTTCGAGAACTCTAACAAAAGGACCTCATCGATCCATTCATTCATTCATTCATTTTCAAGAGCGGCAATCGCTACAAAACATAATATTCGTACCTGATCACTCAGTCAAGACGCGACAATGGAGTTTAAGAGTATCCTTCTCTCCTCGCTGTCTGTGGACGGCGGCGTCATGCTACGACAGCCCGGTCCGCCATCCTTGATCTCTTGCCCGTAAAATCTCCAGACACGGATATCCTTATTCATGAAGGGCATTAAGCTTGTGCGAAGCCAAGATGTCGAGAAACGGGGTTCGGCCGACTTTTGTCGTTCATCCTGGCCTCCCCTACATCCTCGGCATGGATGACTAAACGGCGTGATGCAAAAACGTCGTCGTCGATTATAACACAACTTGGCCCCGTGCCCACCGTCTCAACAACGCTTCTCACCGCTCCGATGATATCTAGCTGCTGGATCGGGGCACCGGCTACGCCCGAATCTACCCGCTACTACAGGCGAAGCGGCTATGAGTACACCAGCCTACTCACTACGCGCCATGTCTTCTTCATTCACCAGCGGAGACAGGAGTGATCTCATCCATCGTGGCCACGAGCACTTCTCTAACAGAATCGACCTTGATATCGACGCCAATTTTCATACCAAGTGTCACGACTTCCGAAGTCAGCTTCACGATGTCAGATGAATTGCCCACAATGACCGTCTCTTCTTCCGCTTCTCTACTCCCATCCGGTATTTCCGTGGAGCCTCTCACAACAGCCGCCTCGCTGGCCCCCATTAAACTACGGCCAAGGGGCAAGCATTTCCACTGGCTCGATTTCATCTGTGCATTGTTCCTCTTCAGTTGCTGCGACAGGTTAGAGCCAGGGAGTAGACTCATACTCACGCCCGGCTTCCTCCACATACTCCTCCTCTGTCACCCCGTTGAGCCACAATGACGCTGGAGGTACCTGCCCGATTCCAACGTATCCCTCGTCAGCCGCCGCCACCAGCCCAACTTATACGTCAACGCACACTTATACGATGACGCGCTGCGGTGCCCTGGAGTTTGTAATCGCCCAGCAACGTACCAAATAGAAGTCGTCGCGACGCGGACGACAACGTTCTGTCCCGCTACCTCCACCATTGCCATCGCGTCTGTCGTTTCAGCATTCGTGTCCGTTCCGGCCGCATCCTCTGAGCTTGTGGAGGGTACCCGTGCCAGCGAGGGGTTGGTCGTCATCGTCCTTATTCCACTTCCCACGTCGATCGCAGCGACATTCATTGCACCAACAGAGATCACCAACAGAGATCATGGCTGCAGCCGTGCATATTGGGGGATACATCGAGATGGCAGTAAGTAGACTATGCGACTACAAACACCACTATCATGGCGATAGCTAGCCACGACAGCTTCGAGACTCCGGCTGTTATCATGACAGCCGCGGCGAGCCCGAGTCTGAAAGTACCCCACCGTTGTCGGCACGGGCTTTATTCCGGGAGCTACGCATACGCAGTCCGTCAGTTCTCCGGCTGGCGCTCAGACCCTCATCATCGCTGGCGCCTCGGCTCTTGGACTAGCGCACGGTGCTTATGCCAGCGCCGCGCCAACTTTCATGGGCGTTTTATTTACCAGGATGTTGTAGACCGAATAAATTCCGTGGTCGTCTTCAAATTATATAGTTATTGCATCGAAACTAGAATTGTTTGGGGCATTGTGCCTACTTGATCACTTAAACGCATGTGATTGCGACTAAATGAGGCAATATGAGACATGTAGCAAAAGCAATAGTGTGTGTGATTGATATACGAAGTTTATTAACAACATAGTGGGATGACGACACTGATTGTGTATCTCGGTTTGGTCATGAACCTGTGAGTGCATGAGAACCGAGCCGTCAGAAATATCATGATTGCTAAGGGACGTAACCAAACTCGTAGATACCAGGCTGTATCAAGATTCGGCAGCCCATTCCTCGCTAGATCACTTTGGTAGGATCGATATCCATCGCAACATGGCATCGGAGATAAGGGACCAGAAAACGCAGAAACCTAGCAGTCCGCAAACATGCATGCTAGGTACACCCGATCTCGTCCATCCTGCCTCCTCCTCGGAGACATTCTCGTTGTGCAACGGGCTTAGTTCTCAGAGACACCTTCCGTAGATGAGACCACCCCCAAATCCGTTATTATCCGTGGTGGCGGTGGTGGTGGAATGAGCTCGTTCACCGGCCTCTCCCTCAATATGCGGGTATAGTCTATGCTTTCCACTTCCTTGTCGCAACTTCTCGTCGAGTTCTGAGAAGCGGTGTCACTATCGCGCTTTTGTCTTTTAAGTAGAACATCGCTTTGCCAACAGTCGTGACAACTCTCGTCAATGTCCGTTATAGTTATCTTGTCTGCTTCCTCTTCCTTTATCTTTTCATTTTGGGAGCAGACTGGCTTTAGCAGAGGCCGAATGGGTATTTTCATCCATGAGAGTTGTGCTTGTTCCTGCTGTGATGATGGAACAGTAGCTGTGGCTGTTGCATTCTCTGGTGGGAGAAGCTTTTGTTGATGGAGTCGGTAGCGCCGGGAGCAGTTCTGATGTGAGAGTACGCGAAGACTGTCGCTGGGATTTACGTTGGTGGTGGAAGAGAAGGGACATTCGAAGACCACATGCTTGGCGCAGCCGCACTTGTACCGGAAGATGACAGTTGAGCACATGACTGCATGTACTGGGTGCGCGCTTGCGAGGGCAGTGAGCTATATGGTGTTTTTGGTACAGAGAGGGTGTTATGTTATGAGTAAGGGAATGAAAGGCATGCAGATCGCAGAGAGTACAGCTTTGTTAAAGGAAATTATCGATATTATCACTTAATCGTGAATAGTAAAGAGGGTATATTAGTAACTGAGCGGTAGATGTGTGATTCCTCAGATGGAGAAGGGAAGAGCGTGACAAGAGCGAGTACTGCTTAAACGAAGAATGGAGAGCAAGGCAGTTTGTCTCTAGCCCAAGTGAAGAGAGCGTGCAGTTTGTGGATCATGCGCTGCTTGGGTTGCCGAGTATCAATAATCAGAACTATACATGCTTTGTGTGTGTGTGCTATGGCTGAGTCAAAGTTCGTTAAACTCAGTAGAACAGTTGCGTGTGAACGAAAGGGTGGTTGTGGTTGTGTACCTGAAATTAGCCAAAGCAATACTGCATGGAAATACCTAGGTTGTCATGTGCAAAGATGTATGTATGAAAGGCAGGATCTGTATGTAGGCTGGTTGGTAGTTGTTGATCGTAGTTTCTCTGATGCTGTTGCCATCCTACCTGTTTCCCGAGCACCTGTCTACAGTTACTCGGACTCCATCCTTCTTGTTACTTCTTCCTCCCGCTCGCAGCTTTTATATCTTGATGCAGGCAGGAAGTATGATACTAACCTCGTCACTTCTATACCGGCCTAACCCATCATGAATATTACTGTTTTCTTTATATGAGAGTGCTGCTCATGCCATCTCATGAAATTTCATTCATGATAGCAAAAACCCAAAAACCTACTAAAACAGACTGTGACCATCCAAATGCAACAGCTCGGAAGAGCAGTATCCCGATACCTCGACGCCGATTGAATGCTTTCCCTCCTCCAGGTAATCGATGCAAAATAGGGAAAATGCGAATTTCCGCCATGCATCCATGTGATATTTTACAACATGATTCCATCTAATAATACTATGGTTAACTTTGGCTTCCTTTTAAAGTGGAAGCCGGTGAGCTCTGCGATAGGCTCAACAGCCCCTCCGCCGCACCGCCTCGCTCACTATCCGAGAGCGCGTCTTCGGTTTCGACGAGCCTCCGCTGTGGCGTACTGAGGCACGCAGGCGGTAACGTCTGTTCCGGTCCCCGTATCCTTATGGGAGACTTGTCCACGTCTGCGCCGGCAACGGAGCTACCCGATTCTCTTCTCTGTAACGGGGGGGCTGTCGGCAACACCGTTTGGGATAACGTCGTCCCTTCGATTCTGGCGGGTGAGCTTAATCTCTTCTTCTCTTCACTACTCCGCGACATGGCTGCCAGTGCTATACTTCGCGGTGACGTAGCTTGTAACGGGGGTAACAAGACGGTCGCCGCTGGGGTCCGCCTTAAGAAGGGCTTCCCCGCCAAGGGTCGCACTTGTAACCGCTCGAGCGGTACGTCGAGCTGATTCGTTCGGACTTTGTAACTTGCGAGACCCAACCGAAGCCGCAATATTTCTGCCTTCTACACATACACCAAAACATCAGCACAGTTCGAAGCTACCACGAAGGCGGTTCCTATTTCGCTTCCATGAGAGCTCGCACTAACCTGTCGAGCTTCTTCGCGCGTCATGCTTCCTTGACGCGGTCGGGTTTCGGTGACGCGAGGGGCAGCAGTGGTGTCAACGTCAGGCTCCGAAATTACCGTGACCTGGGAGTTGTCGATCGTCGAGCTATCGAAGAGGGATGAATCTTCGGGTGAGATAGAGCGTGGTCTTTGAGTATTATTCACTTCCTGTCATGTTTATTGTCAGCGCACCAGTCTGCAACACCGAAGCGGCGGTTCAAGAACAAACCTTTAAGACCGGCCTCTCATGTCGAGGTGAATGCGATTCGGTCCCTGCATCGCTCAACCGACGCTTCTTGGCGGAACTTGGTGTTTCCCGGTTACCCTCATGCTGCATTGGTCGTTTCAGGGTGCTTGACTCTACAACATTGGAACCCAGTGCCATTTTTGATTTTGGTAGGTTTAACTTGGAGGGCGACAAACGCGAAACGCCCAACGGAGATCTTGTGTTGGCGTCCACTGGTGCCAATGCGCGCCGTTTGCTGGGTGATGCTGTATTCATCATTGCTCAATTGAGTTCTATGTTAGACGGATCGAATGATGGGTATCTCTTCAGCGTTGGGAGAGTATCCCCGAAGTCGTATAAGTGGTAGGAGTTCGAGGTTGTAGATTAATGCGATCTACCAACTTAGAAGCCTGATGATTCAGAGATGAAGGCTAATGCAAGCCACAAATTTGTTAAAGAAAGCGGGAAGACGCGTCTATCCGAGACATATAGAGAGAATAGATCCCAGAAACCGTGTCTCATTCATGTGAGGGATGAGGGACAGTGTCCGTTATGTATCTTTAGACCCTGGTAGACGATGGCTGGCTTGTAGCGCGTCAACGGGTCCCGCGTCGTGGTGCACAGTGCCGCAGACGAGTGGATTTGGCACGGTATTTATTTATTGATTCATTGCCTTTTACGCCAATATAGCAACATTGTTGCAACATGGGTAACAACAATCAGGATCGGTAGCAATTTCGCTTCAAACAAGAATTACGCACTCACGAATCATCTAGTGGCGTCATTGCTCTTCAAGGGCCCTAGAGGTGAAGATTGCATACCAGTCACACCTTTTATTTCTCCAATGGCACACACCCAACCTTTGAACAAGAACTTGTATTGAACCATATGCCACCTCAACTTTCAGATTTATGAAGAATCAACGTCATTCTCAGTAATGAATATACTCTACAACCTTCTTTCTTGTTTTCAGATAGTATCGATTAATATTGGATGTTGTTGCAAAACTTCAATCATATACTCAATAAGTTGAGTAGGTCGAAACCCCCACCTTCTGTCTACATTTACACACCGCACACCAAACTTTTACGAATCTATACTGCGATCCACGAATATGCCCAGAAATGAGATACCAAAAAATTCCTTTTTCTTTCGTCTACTAATTAACGAATCTACAAGGCGGTCGAAGATGGCCTTCAAGTACGACTCCATTTGCCCGGCACCACGAAGCAACACCCCTCACCCACAAAAGCTGCGCATGTGCGACGATGTTAAGCTCGTGCCCAGAATATGGAGGGCTGGCTGGCTCAGCTCGATCTCGATCTCGCTCCCGCCACACCTAGAGAAACTCATGTGCGAGGTGAGGTCCCTTTCCTCCTTCCCGAACTCTCTTCTCTTATTCTATCTTCACTATGACATTAATGTTACAACAAATGCGGCACAAAATCAATTATTAGCGCGATAACCAGGCCGTCGCGTACTTACTATCGCGCTATGTGGGTTCGCTGTACATATACTACAGCGAATATGCCGTGGTAGATGAGGTAACTAACTACCTACCTACCTTATGTACCTAGGTAGCTAATTAAGGTACCTAACGTATGTACTAAGGTAACATGCGTGGCACAGGGAACACGTGGGAGCTTAGCGCTACCTATCCATCTTATCGAGAGAGGGCTCCCTCCTCTTTTTCTTATCCGATTTCTATTAATTCTCGTGCCAAATCCCCTTCAGATCATAAGATTATCAGTTCTTCGCATTTCCTTCTGATTGCATAGGTAGGTGCAAATGTATTAATTGGTTTAGTGTTTCGCGAGGGCACAGCTGTCTTGCGCCGCAGCGTAGTAACAATAATTACATGAGAAGTGCATTCACTCATTCATACGAGCTTTTAAAAAAGCCACCAACCTCCAGCTGTCATTCCAAGACAACTTCAGCAGACTAAAACCAACCCAAGCCCGAAAGGAAAAAAGTTCCGAGTTGTCTCTTTTCGCGCGCAGATCTTTTTGCCGAACCACGTATCTAAAACCTACCAAGTTAGGTACGGACATGTAAGCCATTTATTTCACCCCACGAAACTGTTGGGCGGAGAGGATGACGCCACGCATCTCGCGCCGTTGCAGGGGTCCCGAAGATCACTTTCAATCGTCGCAAAGAGCCGAACCGAAGAGCGTTTAACGTCGGTCGCTTTGTGCTTACGTGCGGGACCCCTCCTCGAACCCACTAAAGTACCACATGGGGGTTTCTTCTAGTTAGCTCGAATGCACATACTACCTGCATATGTATGTGTGTGTGTATGTACTGTAGATATAGATAGGTAAGTATCTCTTGCATGTTGATTAATACATGATGCTGTACGAAGTATAGTACACTGTTGCTTAAAATCGTTTTAAAATAATAAACTGGATATAGATATACCAAACTTTAATTCAAGGGCAGTATGCGAGATCTAACGCTGCAGCCAATGAAATAACATCCCACTAAGTGCCTATTCGTCCCCTAACCCACTTAGTATATTACTTATAAGTACCATGCATATAGCATCACTTAATGATCAATACCGCGAGCGAACAACGATCGTCGTCAAATTAGAAACTCATAATTAACGACTTTTTGACTCTCCTATGGGTATATCGCTATCATCACGCTCAGAGTCAGTGTCTATAGACGTCCACTTTCCTAGCCATCCAAATACAGAGATGCTCCGCTGTGCCTTCCAAGCCGCCGAGCATTCGCAAAGGGCCTGTTCCCTAAGCGCCCTTCTAACATCTGTCGCCGAGGGTGTCGCCGGAATACTCCCACGAAAAAAACCAAGCCCTCAACGCCGAGCGGTACTCATCTCGACAAAAATCAAAACCCCTCCCTCAATTGTCCCTGCCCCTTCCTTTTTATTATTATCATCCCTCGTAAATCTGAAAACTTTATGAAAAAAAAGTCAGACGCCGTAGACGAAAAATCCTGGCTATCAATGCGCTGTTTTATCCATAACCCCAATATACCAGTCATGTATACCCCAACTGGCTCGATCATGATGTTTCTAGCGAGAAAAATGATGTATCTAAAGCGAAAGGTTTGTCGAAATCTGGTTGGACTTCGTCCCACGAGAAGTCCGGATATGGTACAGTCGGCATAGGACCGTAGTTTTCTAGGTCGACAATTGGTGGTTCGTGACCCAGGGCGAACGGATCCCAAGTCCCGAATCCCATGTCTAGTGTGACATTTAGCGCAACGCCCTCTGACACGTCGCTGTTCAACTCTGATGTAGCGCTATCCTTACTGGATTCTGGTGTATCATTCGGTGTGAGCGATCGATATACGTTCATGTCAAGTATCGCGCCGTTACCGCCCGTCTCAAGACCGGTAACAGCCGACAATAAATCTTGAGGGTCGATGGTAGCCCCCATGAATTCGCCGAGCGCCGCTTGTGAAACCGCTCCTCCATGGGCTATCGTAATAAAAGCTGTACCGTCTGCAGCTTTCGAATTCGGGTCTGCCTTTGGCGTGCCCGCCTTGCCCGCTATGGTCTTGATGAGTTCATTTGGTTTGGTGCCCGTCATGCTGCCTTGTCGCTTCATGGAAACCTCTCGCGAATTTACCAAATCGGCTTTGTTAGGCGGTGTTTGAGCGCGCTTGGATACATCGCCGGGCGATGGAACATTACCGCCAATAGGAGCCACATGCTTGGGCTTGCCATTCGTGTGTAGACCCAGTACTTCGGCAAGGCCATCTACAGCAAACCTCATCGGATCTTCCGCGGGTTTGACGTGCTCTTCCTGCGTGTGCTTCTGTAACGCTTCGGCGGTCGGGAATCCGATGCTGCGGAAATCGCAATACGGATCCGTGCAGCGGAACTGGGATTTTGCAGGTCTCGCCTCGCTAGCTGCCTGTCGCTTGTTCATCTCGGGAGACGACAGTTTCTGGCCTTGCGGTGAGGCGTTTGCACTAGACCCGGTCTGGTTAGGACCTGCCCCGGCCTTAGCTTCCGTCTTGGGCTTTTTGCGTGCTGGAAGCTGAAGATTGTCTTGGGTGACTGCGGGCCCCCCAGCGTACGTCGGCCGGCCATCAGGCGACTGCGCCCCAAACGAGAATGGAGGTTGTGCGGTTGTTGGCGGTGGCGGTGGCTGTCCGGCTCTACTGTTATTCCTCTGGTGCATTCTGTTGAGAGCTTGCGTCTGCTTCTCAAGATTGGCCGCATTGAGCGGTGCGGGCTGAGAGGTTGGAGCACCTGGGCGAGCAGATGCTCCTTGTGGTGCTGCTGGCTCCGTTGCATTCTGCTGGCTTGGATTTTTTCTCATACCATGTGAGAAGTGAGCTGTCAAATCCTTGCCCATGCTCTCAAGCATGATTCGGATACTGTCCAAATCTGCTTGTGTTATCGAGAATTTTTCCTTGGGTATGGACATCTTGTCACTGTCGGCGTATTGCTTGAACAGGCGCGTTCGCTATTGACGTTAGACTTCCTCTCTCAAAAAATAGTTCTGCTAGACCAATAGACTTACCAGCTTGAAGAACAGCCCAGCACGCGTGTCGTCGCGGGTAAAAGAATACCACCGGGTGAGAAGTTTACTCATCTTCGTCATCTCGACACCAAGGGCTTGGATCTTATGCGCCATGTCCCGGTACTGCTCTGGAGTCATGGGTATGTCGGGCAATTGCTCTTTCAGCTCCGCTTGGTATCTCTCCTGACCAATTGTTCGGAGACGCATCATCTCCTCAGACATCTGACCGGCTGCTGCCGCTTGCCGATTCTTGACCGCAGTCTCGTATTTCTGTCGTTGCTCCGGATTCATGGCAGCAAGTTGTTCGGGACTCGGCTGAGGCATCTGGGGCGGGACGGAAGAGGAGGCACCGGGCTGAGGCTGTTGTGGTGCCGGTCGTTGGACGGGGGTGCCAGAGGAGTTGGGTACTTCCGGTGCATCGTCCGGGTGAGGCCGCTTGGTGCCCGTCTTTGCCGTAGGCGCGGCAGGCGCAGTCGGCGCGGCGCGGTTATTCTGAGGCTGCTTCATGTTGCGTCCCTGTACCGCCGGGCTTGCTGTGCTCGCTTCTGGTCCCGCATTTTGTTGTCTTTGTGGTACGACGGCCCCTTGTGTTGGTTGCGAAGGGCTAGGCGCTGTCGCCATATGCCCCGGTTGTGGAACTTGAGGTGCCTGAGCCGGCGGGCCGGACATCTGGCTGGCGGTGGCACGACTCTTCAAGGCTTGCATCTTCATGCTGAATAACACCTGTCGAAGCTTCTCATCCGGGAGTCCCTTGAACCTCTCGTGGTTCCGGGCAGTCTGCATCTCCTGAGAGGTAACAGTGATGTTCGGGTTAGAGCCAGCCATGTTCGGCGTAGGCTGACCCATCTGGGGAGGCGCCTGGCCGTTGGGAGGCATGCCCTGCTGTGGCATAGCGGACTGAGGTAGCTGTAAACTAGCGGCTGCGAGCGCCGGATTGGTTTTCAGGTAGCTCTGAAATTGGGCGGTCTGGATCGACAGTATGCCGTTCACTTGTTGTGGGTTCATATTCTTCTGAGCCATGAACTGCTTCAGCTGCCCCCATTTCTTCACGTCGGGAGAGACAGCTCCCTGCGACTGTCGCAGTGATTCCATAATCTTTGGAGGTACGGCCATGTTATCCATCAAGGCATTTCGATCCAGGGCTCCTTGAGGAGCATTGGGGTTGCGCAGCTTGTTCATCTGCTGCTGCATCATGAACTGGTTCTGCTGGTTCATGGGCATGCCCATGTTGGGATGCTGGCCAAGACCATTGCCTCCTGGGGCAAAGTGACCCATGGACTGGGCCATTGGGTTGCCCGGTCCTAGCTGACCCATCTGCGGCTGAGGACGACCGGCCATGGGCGCACCCTGTCTGCTGGCATTCCACCTCAGGATCATCTCAGCTGCCTTCTCCTGGGGCTGGGACATGACTTGTGCTCGGGTTTCCGGGGGCATCTGGGCTAGAATACTATGGAGCACCTGGCTTCGGTTCATGTTGGCGTTGGGTCCCATGGGCGTCCGCTGGCCGGCCTGATTAAACCGAGGATCCATCTGGCCAAACGGGACATTGCCCTGGCCCATCTGAGGATGGCCTTCGGCCTGACCAACACCGATGGGCGTCCGGCGTACGGGAGCGTTCAGTGTGTTCATGGCCGGGCTTTGTGAGGCGGCTCCCGGCCCGTTCAGACCGCCCGGTTGACCCTGCATCTGCTTCGCCTGGGCCTGTGCCCGAATCTGAGCCTGCGTCTGAGCCGCCCTCTGGTCCATCTTCAGCTGCTGCGCCGGCTGGTGGTTGAACTGCTGAGGCAACTGGTGCGGCAGAGCAGGCTGACCTGCTCCCTGGTTAGGACCAAGCATCGAACCGATCGGCTGAGGCGTGGCATTGCGACCGGCACCGTTACTCGCTGGGACTACCATCTGGCCTGCTTCTTGGGCCATCATGCCCGCCTTTTGCTGATTCATGATGCTCTCCACATTGGCAATAGCGCCAAATTCCCCGTTCGACCCGGCCGGGAGTTGTTGTTGCTGCTGGGGAGGCTGCTGGTTCATCGACCGCTGCTGATGCGCCTGCATCTGCTGCATCCCAGCCTGGTTTACGCCGGCTTGGTTCTTTGTCAGATTCTGGATGATCTGTGACTGAAAATAATACACGAGCGGGTCTATGTTCTCCTGCTGTAGCTGCGCCACGGCGTGGGGTCCAAACTTTTGCTGTATTGCCGCCCGATACTGGCTTCGGGTCGGCTCGGCGATCGAGTTGAATTTGGCAATGGCAACCTGATTGACCTTGATTCGGTCTTGAGGCGCCAGACTTGCCATCCCCGACTGCATCGCCATCTGAGGACGCATCTGGGTCCCCATCTGCATGACCTGCTGGTTCGGATTCATCGGGAGACCGTTGGCGTTGGTCATGCCGAGGCCGGGCTGGCCTTGCTGGTTCATCCGGCCCGGCTGCATCTGCTGTTGAAGGTTTTGAAAGCCCTGTTGCAGCGGCTGGCCCATACCTCTCATCTGCATATTTTGGTTCATCATCATTTGTGATTGATTGGCGGCTGCCTGTGCATTCAAGGTATTGTGTATGTTCTGCTCGTTAGCCTGTCGCTTCTTGAACAGTTCGTTCACACGCTCCGAGACTGCTGCTTCGTACGAAGCCTAGATGAATGTTAGGCTAGACTTGATCCTATTGGGATCGTGTATATATCGAGATCACATACCTTGTCTGGACATTTTGCGAATGCATCCCGTTCGTACTGCAGTCCCCCAGTAACGACCTGCGTACTCTCCACTTGAGGCATGGCAAGGAAAGCATTGGTGATGCTAGAGGAAGTGAGCAAGTTTTTTTTTTCATTCTTCGAGCCAGCACGCAGCGGGTTCGTTTAGACGGTACACTTACATGTTCATCGCATGGCCCACACGCATGTTAGGGGAGACGGAACCGTGCCACGGAGCAGGTGGTAGCTGATGCGTCATGATTTGAGAGTAAATTAGCTGAGACAGCTGCTGGTGTTGGGGTCGGCCTCTGACGGGCCCAGCGCCACCCATTTGTGGCATGTTAGCGGCCATTGCCGCGTTGGCGTTGGCGTTCATCTTCTTGGGGTTCGCGGGACGATTGCCGTGCTGTTCGGAGTGCGTCTCGTACTCGGTCGATATAGCAGGCTGCGAGAGAGAAAAAGGCGTTCCCCCAGATAGGCACTCTCAGAGCCTCCCTCCGCCTACGCGCGGATAGTGAGGGCGAGGCCTAGCCGGAACTCCTACGGGAGGAGCCGTAGAGGGCTTATGGGTCGCACCCACGATCGCCAAAGACCCGTGGTAAACCGTGTGTCGAAATCTCCTCCTGGGCCAGTAGAGTAATTCGGCTTTCGAGGCAAACAGGGGCCCAGCGCACCAACTACTGATGATATTTCTCTGGCAGGCGCGTTATACCATCATTGTACGGATAGCGAGTCGACAGGAAGATCCTCGAGGGAGAAAGACCTAGTCCGGTAGGCAATCTCGAGCACAAGTTAGCAACAACAGGCGGACATGGGGCATGAGCGACAAGCAAGCAAGCAGAGAAGAGAAAGGTGGAGCATTACAATCGACATATAGCGAGTAGTCGGTAGATGAAGCATCGGTCGGGGAAAACCTTAGATCCGAGCGCGGAAAAAGTACGGACGATGAAGTTGAAGGGGGGGAGGGAGAAGAAGAAGCGGAAGAGAGAAAAGCAACAGAAAACACACGAAGGTGTGTGATGTGCCAGGTTGCGAAGAGCAATAATGGTGGTGGTGGTGTTGGTGGTGTAGAAGAAGTAAGGTAGGTAGGTAGTGTGATGAGATGGATGGATGGTGGGTGCGTAAGAGAAGCAAGCAAGCAAGCAAGCAGAGCGGCAGTGGTAGCGGGAGAGAGGGAGCGGGAACTACCTGGGCAGGACCTGGGTCTGGGCTACATAGTATATGGGTACCTGAGGGTAGGGTACTTGAGGTACAAGATTGGCGGGAGGAAGAACCTTAGCCAAGGTAGGTTGCTCTGCATGCAAAACTCTGGGCCACTTGCTGGGAGACGTGCAAAGAGAGATGCAAAGATGGGTGTCCCAATAGTGGGATCCCAATATTGCCAAAGTGGGCACTACCCATTGTCCATCCCAAGGCACCCCGGCAAACCCACTGACAGGCGGGCAGGTACATGAAGCTGACTGGCCCAAATCATACCGCACAAGCGAATGGCTGAAGTATACTTACAGTAACTGTGGATGCTGGGTTCGCCCAAGTGCCTCGTCCTCGACACTGTGTCGCTCTACTTGGTATGTACGCAGCAGCGCTACACCAAGTACCTACCTACACTACACCAAAAGGCCGACAATAGTGTGCGTGATTGTGCGACCGACCAAACGAACGACGACTCGGGCGGCGGTGGGCACAGAGGTTTTTGGGCAGTCCCCGCGATCTGGTATTCCCAAGGAATGGATGTTGCTCAGGTCTTGATGGAACCAACTGGACGAAGAGAGACTCAAAAAAAAAAGAGGTGAGACACGAAGCCAGGAGTTGTGTATACTCAGTAGAGGAACAATGGCCCGCCCCCCAGTGGATGCGATAAAATTCGTGGTAGACGATGATGGGGTCTGGGAGAAACGGTTTATCTCGCAAGAGAAAGTAGACAGAGAGTAAGCAAGTAAGTAAGGCGAGTAGGGAATGGAACAAGACGTTTCATGAAGAGAAGAAGAAGGTGGGAAAAGGTTGCTGTTGTTATTATTGTTCCAGGCAACCTATCTATGTAGGTATGCGTAGGCAGTACGGTAGGTAGGGAGGCTAATAAGTGGGGACTCGTGGTTGGATACAAATACCTAACCTTACTTACACAAAGCTACATACATACATGCCTAGGCCACCTGGGGCGGAAACAGACAGTAACAGGTTCGGACTCATACATGTATGGCAGGAACGGCAAATTTAAGCAATGAGCAAACATCGTTACGAACATGGACGAGAGAGGACGTGGACATGATGTAGGAGAGCTATTCAATACATGAGGTAGTGAAAAGATGAGTTGAGTGTAGACCGCAGAGTAGCCGTGCTGAGCAATTTCAGCAAGCACAAATTCATAATTGTGTTCACCTAGATTGAACATTCACCCGGGTACATTCACAGCAAAGCGAAGTGGCCGTATCAGAGCCCAATAATCACGCTGTGAAGAGTCTTCGCTACATGTGTTGTTTGTTGTTGTTGTTCCTGTCGTTCTTTGGGGTCGAGGTGAACGCAACGGTCAGAAGGGTCAGAGGGGGTGTGCATCATACTACCTACCTACCTACCTACTCAATATCGTTTTTTTTTTATGTGTATCTGGATTGGACTGCATTGCCTTGCATATCCAGATCGCGCAATAACACGCCTGCCAGGAACAACACTAGGTAGCCTTTTCAAAATACTAAGCCATGAAACCCTTTTTTGGCCTTGATGAATAATAAGAACCTCGACATGACACGCATTGTACATATTCAGTGTTTGCTTGTCATCATCATATCCAAAACCTGCGAGGGGCGCTCTCTTAGGGTCAAGCCTGTAAGATACATCCACTGGTATAATACAAGTAAGACAGACAAACCAGCTTGCTACCCACGAAGTTGCATGTATCTATGGGCTACATACAACAAGTGGGTATTCCGGCCATTTTTGGGTTTATCTTCAGGGATTCGAAGTGGAAGATCCCTGCTTAGCGTCATGTCAAGCAGGCGCCTCGACTGGCACAACCCCTGCCGACCATTCTCAATCTCCAGTCAAAGCTCTGTTGAGGGGAACGCAGCAGACAAAGCTGGACGGACCCCCAACCAACATTGACAAAAAAAACGGTCTTCTCATAGACAGATTCAGTCAAAAAATTAAATCAATCGGTTTATCTCGATGATTTTGAATCGCTGTGGCATATGTCCACTACTTTGGTTCTTTTTGTTCAATGTGGTCGAGTGAAAAAGGTAGTGGATAGCATGCTCTCAATTTAGTGTATATACTAATAATCAGGTAAGAAGCGCTTCGAGTGGATGAATGCTTGTCCATCGCCCATCTCCATCTTTTAAGCATCTCCGAGTCCTTTTGAGCCACTATTTATACCATATTTTCCTGACATTTGTGTTTCAGACTCTGAAGAGTAATGATAAAGTGAAATTCTCCGCAGTCGAAAGAGACGCCGCGCTAATTAGAACCAGGCACATTGGCGCCTTGTGCAAGACATGCTTAAGTATAAATATGAGTATTCTCGAGGCCCAGTGCTCTCGATAATCGCAGTATATACGTAAAAAGTACCCTTTAAGCTCTATGGCTTAACTAGTCAGTGTAACAACACTTCATCAAGGCTCAGTCAGTCAAGACTGGCTCAAGTTTTGCGCACTTCGAAGGACATTAATATACTGCCCCATTGTGCCGTAGACAGTAACAACAATTTCCTTTTATATTATATAATCACACAATGTAGTATACTATCTGAACCGCCAAGACTTACTGCTGCCAAGGTCCACAGGTTGAGTACCTGTTTTACGTTCTGCTGCCAGATGGGTTGGTTGGCTACATTCCTTAGGTAGCTTTCCCACTGCTCCTCTCTCTCTGTTTTTCTTTGGGAGCCTCTTTTTACTAATTTATTCATTCCTCTCACGATACCACAACTGAAGCGTGTCGGTTCATGGTCTTCCTAATGCTTTGACGATCAAAAGCGGTATGTCACGGTAAGTCGCTAATTTCTAGTGGGGACAGGATCTACGATGCCGCTTAACTTGCAGCATTTTGTATTATTCAAATTTGGCTTAAGAAAACTGTTTCCAGCTAGCTCGTTCGTGGGAAATGTTAACATGTCCCGTTCCCCAACCCTACCAGGTAGAACTAGTCTAACGGTAAGTGCTAACGGTACGAGCTCGATGAAAGAAGAAAAAAAAATCGCTGTTCATTCTCTAGGTTGCTCCACTACTACTCGCCAGCAGCCAGTAATTCGCAGCGGCAGTCAAAAAGTAAATGATAGATAACGCGAGCGATCTTTCTCGTAAAGGCCAATCATCAAATGGGCCTGAACCCGGGAATGGAAATAGAACAAACGAACACTCGCATAGTGACACCTTCTACTGTTACATGTCGGAATCAACTCGTTGATAACGCACCTCGAGATACTACCTATAGGTAAAATTTAGACTATTCATAAAATACTACCAGTCCCCCGTCTACTATCATCCTATCGGCCAGCTCCGGAATGAGGTAACAGGATACCTACCATTGATTGTCACTGAAAGTTTCATTTGTGTGTACGTGTGCGCATTGTGGGATTGGTATTGGTATTGGTATTTGAACTTATGCTAGAAAGCGACACGCTCCAGAATGATAGCGCTGTTCTTTGGTAGGTAAATGTGGCAACTCGATGCACCTACCTAAACTTAAATCCAGAATGGATGGGAAACCCGCTCCACTTGACCTGCTCTGTTGAAGTTTGGCCTACACAATATCATGGATTAATGCCAATCAGGCCATTCGCCTATTGAAAACAGAACTGTTCAGGTTGGCGGATGCCTACGTATTCACGTATTCTTTCGCCGCTCTGACTCAGCCGGCGTACATCTTTTGTCGTGGTGTTGGTGAAAATAAGAGCATGAACGGGTTGCATAGTACCTAGTTAGTAGATGAATTATTATGCAAAAGTAGTGCTGTCGGCTGCTCCGAACGAGTATAACTATCGACGAGGTTAAGGTTAGCTGGGCTATGCACCAACGGCTTGATGTTCTGCATAGTGCAAAACTGTTCCCCAATGCGCAAGAAGCTGCTGGGTACTACTTAGTCAAGATGGTCAGTCACAAAGGCGTTGAGGCGTATGAAGTCCTAGCTGAGACAGCCCTACCAGGCTCGCCAGGCAAACTGGACTAAGTAAGCGAAGAGGCATGAGAGATCGAGAAGACTCGAAGAGCCTCTCGTCCATATGAACGAGAACCTTTGAGTGGTAAATTACGGAGAAGACTTGATCTCCATCTTCCTCAAATGACGGCCAGCAATTCGGCCCATCCACAACTTCCTCGCTCGTTACAAGGCTTGTTTTCCACGGGGTCCTCCAACAATCAATGGGTCATACGAAGCACAATGCGAATGCACCTCAGCAACGACACTAGAATTATCCACACCACGCACGCGAGAGACACAGAAATACGGGAACGGGATACCGGGTCTCATTATCAGTTATTTCAGCGCCATTTGTCGTCGGTGAAGAGCACAAGAAGTCAGGGCTGTTTGATCGCCAGTGGCCCGCCCGATGTCTTTCTGCTTCACGAACATACACTAGTGTAAGACCAGAACATCGTTAGCGCCTTGGGCGTCCTTCGACTACAAACGGGAGAAGCTAAAAAAACGTGGTAGTGCCGATATCAAGACACCCTTCAATTCAACAGGAGCAAGCCACAACCGTACGTGTCTTGTACAGCGACCTAAATCGTTGTCCAGTCACCAAAGAGTGTTGTATATCTCGTGCTTTGCGTTCGTTGTAGTTTCTTGGTTGCACCATGGGAACAACGCAGAACAACATCTGTTGTGTAAGTAGGTAGGAAAACTGGGCGCAAGGCCCCCCCTTGCCTCATGATGAAGTTGGACCCCTGATTGTCTGCGAGGGTGGGCTGCGTCGATAGCACGATTGGCTGCCTTCCCGGCAGAATCAGAGATGACCTGCGACAAGGGGGGGGAGGGCGACACGGGTACCGTAGAGGTTCCTCCAGGGACTTGTACCGTGCCATATTGAGCCTCGCAAACTGTACGTCCTTCTGTCAAACCAACAGATGTGCTTTGCTGAACGAAGGCCTGCATGGTTGTGTACCTAGATTGAACTATTGTCGAAACTGATACACAAGAACAGCAAAGATTTGACTGCACATGTCGAATTGTATAGCATATGCTATCTCCAGTGACATGAGCAACAACTCACCATTCTCTACATGTAAAAGGTTATGATATATGACCGATGCCCGCAGTTGGAGAAAGGAACAGTCCATCGAGTGCATGACCAGGGGCTTGCTGTTTCTTCTTCAATCTTCCTGCTTGTCTAGTTTCTCTAACTAGCTCCCATCTAGAAGAAGAGGTGCTCTGTGATACCCAGCTACCTTATTACAACTTTTGATTTGGAGGGGTCATCTGCTGTGTCCCTTGCGCCAAGAACATCGCACCTCATTACCTTAGGGTGCTCACAATACTAACCTTATTCCAAACTATAAGTGAGCGGTGTAAACACAGCAACCGTGTTGAAGAACTTTTGTTCGTCTAGGCGTCATGCCTTGTCACGACGAACAATGGCAAACAAAAACAAAAACGGCCGTGGTGAGGTTAACCAGATATCCCTGGAGATCGCCCACATCACCTGGTCGACTTTTTGCGTTCCCGGATTGACAAGTACGTACACGCTACTTACAGTACTGGCACCCCAAGACCCAGCCGATCAAAGTGCGACCTTTCCCAACTCCTTGAAGGGGCCCCCGGTTTCAAAGCCTCATTTATGAACAAGGGACTTCGGTTGGTCGCATAGCTGATGCATCGATGAGGGTACCGTACTTACGCAGCGGGTTTCGACAAAGGTGTAGTGTGAGTGAGTAGTACCTGTGTATGTGAGTCCCCGAATCCAGCAATAACAGCAAATACGGCAAACTTCTCGTAAGAAGTATTTATCCTCGACAACAGGTATTCATGATTTTCGAACCTGTCGCACCGAAGCGTGGCAAATCCTCACTACCCTCTTCGTCAGGACCAAGGGATTCGATCAATTGCTATTCTGCACCCTGTCCGTTTGATGACCCCGGCGGTGAATCCTCCGCCACCTCACCCTGCAGCAAGTCACTGACGAAAGCAGCCATTTCGCTCGACGATTTGCCCTCAACTCGACGAGGCGTCCTGCATGGTATCGAGGTCGCCTCTCTCTCTGTCTGTCTGTCTGTCTGTCTGTCTCTCTCTCTCCTTCTACATATCCGCATTGGCGGGCTCTTCTAACTAGTCTTAGTAGTAGGGACTTGGTGATTTGAATCTTTACAAATAACGCTGGCCGCCAAATAACACCGTCCCACATGTATACTAGACAGATACACACATGCATGGGTGATATGCAGGCGCACACGCACAGCCAAGCCCAGTCTTCCCCACCACCCCAGCAAAAGAGGCGACGGAATGATGTATGCTATGTATGCTCTCAATGGGCGAAGCAGACAGGCTCGGCCTATTTGGGGGTTGAGCTGATCGCTTCTTCGACTTATTATAGGAGTCTTACATTCGTTTTTTGCTGTTGGTTCTTACATTTAGTCCTTTGCTTTTCTTTTATTTTCTTTTTGGCCCACGATAATGAAATCATCACCACCACCACTACCACCACCACCAACGGCGGGCAGCTAGCTTACCCAGGTCGTGGGCACCAGCATGACCCGCAAAGAGCGCCGTATCGAGCATGACTCTCTTGTCAAGTGACAAAGTTTGGTACGACGATAGTGGATGGCGCGCATTGTGATAGCTTGAACGAGTTATTCGCTCGTTCACCGAGAAATTGCTGGCCAATGAGGCCGAGTTTCCCAACTAAGTACCCGTTGTCCCTTTTTCCGTCGTTCCCGTTGTTTGGGCTGGCGGTTCGCCGCACTAGTCTGGCAGAGTCTAACAATGACAAACGGTGGGCTGATGAAGAAGGTCCGGGCGAAATGAGGGCATTGGCAGTGTGCAGTACGTGAGCCCATCTCAGAGACAAACAGTAGATTATAGGACGGCGCAATGCAGTAATGTTGCGTTCGCTTCGGTGCCTAACATGTATTTGTTATAGTACAAAAGCAGTGCAGGTACCCAGCTTCAAGATGGCACGAACGACGGTTACTGGACGGCCTGTGGCATGTCCACATAGCTACTACATACATATCTAGCGATACTCACCACACAACTTACATAGGTAGTACAGGTGCGGGACGTTGGCAGGTAGAGAAATGGTCATGGTCATTGTAAATAATAAAAAACAGCCGGCCAAACAGTCCACGCGAGGCCGTGATTTACTTAAGCTACCTAGACTAAGGCCTACATGTACTACATGGATTACATGTACATCCCTGCATTCTAGACCAGATATAATACCTATATGCCTACCTACCTACATAGGTACCTAGGACACTGCTAGGGTCCCTTGGTGGGGATGAGCTAATCTGGGGCTCTCTGGGACTAGCACTAGCATGGCCTAAATAGTCTAGCACGAATCGAGAAGCTGCTCCCGGGCGAACAGGCGGATGACAACGCCCATGCCCATCTGCCATCCCATTCCCGCCCTGATCTCGAAAATACGGTGCATCTACCCGGGCTACCCTAGTATCCCTAACCTAGTATGCTTGTAGAATAATCAGCTGCCGACCTCACCTCACCTTGGACTTGTTTCGTGTGAAATCGTGAAGTCGTGAAATCTTGGTCTTGCACTTGCTGCAGTGCCCCTCCGACCCCTCCGAGATCGCTTCGCACAGAACAGACACAGAACAGACACAGAAACAGCGTAGATGAACACGGGCACTCGTCGTATCATCATCAACATCAACATCGGTGTCTCCTCCGTTCGCACAAACCGTTTCTCCGCCGCCACGACCCCTCGTCTCGGTTTCGGCACCGCTTCCACCTTCAACCCGAAACCCCCAAATTCCGCCCCCTCAGCAAGATTCCCCTTCAGCACCTCGTCAACCGTCGCCAAAATGGCCCCTCCAAAGGCAGCACTCGACTTTCTAGACTTTGTCAACGCCTCTCCAACTCGTATGCATTTGCCCACTATTAATATAGGAGTGAATAGCTAATCGTTCTCGGCTGTCTTCAGCGTACCATGCCGTCCACGAGTCCATTGCCCGCCTGGAAAAGGCCGGCTTCACCCCCGTCAAGGAGCGCGATAATTGGTCCTCGACCTTGAAGCCCGGTGGGAAATACTATATGACCCGGAACGGGTCGACCATCGTCGCCTTTGCCATTGGCGCACAGTGGAAACCGGGGAATCCCATTGCCATGCTCGGCGCACATACCGACTCCCCCTGTCTGCGGGTCAAACCCGTGAGCAAGAAGTCTAATGTGGGATTTATGCAGGTCGGTGTTGAGACGTATGGCGGCGGCATCTGGCATAGCTGGTTTGACAGAGACCTCTCCCTCGCCGGTCGCGTGTTGGCAAGGGACGGAAAGGGAAACTTTGTCCAAAAGCTAGTCAAGATCGATAGACCCATCATTCGAATCCCAACCCTGGCTATTCATCTGGACCGTTCATCCGAGTTCAACCCCAACAAGGAGACCGAGTTGTTTCCAATCGCAGGCATGGTAGCCGCGGAACTCAACAGGACGGGTAAGCCTGCGGATCCCAAAACCCCAGAGAACGAGGACAAGGCCGAAGAGACGTTCCAGCCTCTGAAGGACATGTCGGATCGTCACCACCCCTACATCATGGAGCTCATTGCCGAACAGGCCGGTGCCACAGTCGAAGATGTAGTCGATTTCGAGATAGTTTTATACGACGTACAAAAGTCGTGCCTTGGCGGGTTAAACGAGGAGTTCATCTACTCTGCAAGACTTGATAATCTGAACATGACGTACTGCAGTGTCATGGGTCTCATAGAGTCGGTGAACAAGTCAAGCCTGAGCCAGGAGACGTCCATCCGCCTCATCACGTGCTTCGACCACGAGGAGATCGGATCAACTTCGGCACAGGGCGCGAACTCAGACCTGCTGCCAGCCGTAGTACGCAGGCTCTCCATCCTTGCCGGCACTGGTGGTCGCCACGGCGACTCGGTATCCGACAAGTCTTGGGAACACATTAGCTCTGACCCAGACGTCGACCTAACCACTGCCTTTGAGCAGACAATGGCCGTCTCATTCCTTGTTTCGGCCGATATGGCTCATTCAGTACATCCCAACTACGCTGGTAAATACGAGTCGAACCACCAGCCCGAAATTAATAAGGGCACGGTCATCAAGATCAACGCGAACCAGCGCTACGCCACTAATTCACCAGGTATCGTGCTCCTCCAGGAGATGGCTAGGCGCGCAGGCGTACCCCTGCAGCTATTTGTTGTGAGGAACGACTCTTCGTGCGGCAGCACCATCGGCCCAATGCTATCCGCCAAGCTGGGCGTCCGCACACTGGATTTGGGTAACCCGCAACTGAGTATGCATAGCATCCGCGAGACAGGCGGGACCTACGATGTCGAGCATGCGATCAAACTGTTCGAGTCGTACCTATCCCACTACTCGGAGCTCGAGCCAAAGATACTTGTAGATTAAACCCAATCAGAGACAATCTACGTAGAAACCCAATCAAAATTAAAGAATCAACCATGGTATAGTTTGCCTCGCATATTTGTGATCAGGTTAACTTTCTGGAGCCAGGAGCACCGAAGCGGGGATGTCTGGATACAAGCTCCATTACTTTATGGTTGAGCACAGACTTCTCCTGCAGGATCTCAGAGACGAAGTGCGTAGACAGGACCCATCACACTCTAACGGTGCGTCTACATAACCTAGCTAATTACCCCATATTCAAGTTTGGGTTTCCATGACTCCACATCATAAAAGAGTTTTACTGGACGAGGCTTGTTTTCGTCCCGTCACCTCTAACCTTAGAGGAGGCCACGGCTGTGACAACCGCAGAGAAGTCATCACCACCAGACAGAAACAAACGTCGAGGTAGTCGTGACAAGGCTTTTCGGAGACTATAGGTACGTTCAATGAACATATCTCGCTCTGTCTTCCTTGGTGGCTCTCTTTCCGCTCCCACCCCCTGAACCTTCTTCTTTCGAGCACAGAAACTCGACGACTTGTAATGTCTCAATGTCAGATAGAGTTGCTTGGGAACTGCTTTTTCTAGTCCACGCCTTACTCGGATCTACTATGCTAGCAGTAATCTTTCCGTAGTTCAGTAGATAGATAGTCAGTCAGTCAGTCTTGCCTGTTGAAAAAATCATAACAAATCGTCTATATATATAAAGACCTGTTCGATTCCCCCCGTCTTCTTCTCCCCTCTATTCTTCTCTCCATCATTCTTACCAGCATGATATTCCATCACTATCATCATCGACATTATACCATATTTTTTTTCATTGCTTCTTATATCAATCAATTAACACGTACCGAATTGTCTAAATTCGAATAGTATCCAGAGCTTAGCCCCATTTCTTTAAACTTCTCTCCATTGATAACACTTGTGAACATTCCACGACCCAGCCCTCGCAGACAGCCTCAAGACTATGGCCGGCCATCAGCCACGAAATCGATTTCAATAATTGTAGGCTTGATATCGAGGTATGAAGGACCATTCGGAAGCTCGGGAATGTTAGTTACATCCCCTCCAACATCAATCTCGATGACCAAGGTATGATCTCTATGTCCCCAGGCAAGACTCTGACTGTATAATTGTTATCTACATGAAGTCCTTGACTGCATTCCCATCTACCCCTTTCCCACCCGCTCAAGGACTTGGGCTGATTAAATCTGCACAACACCTTAGGCCTCGAGTCGAGCTGATGATGTGTATGTATCATGGGATCCTAACCCGCGGAGTAGCAGTACGGCACCTGGCGTCAAATCAATTTTGTGACAGCTTAGGCAAAGTCTGCCCAGCTCCCGCAAGCATATGAGTGAAGACGCTATGAAGCATCTGGTGGCTCATATTGGCGTTCAGCCTCATAGAGGTATGGATTTGTTCTTTCCAATACTTCGGACAGAACTGACGTTAACACACAGGGCTCGTCAGAGTCTCTCTATCTACCTCCCCTACCTCGACCACCGTAATCTTCGTTAGTAGAATAACGACGGGTTGGCTAAGATACTCAAGTTCTTCCCTCTTAAGGAATTCCTTCAACTCTTGCTCATCCCCGTCGAACAGCTTTATCCCTCATACTCAACGTTCACACCGGCGTCACGATATAATTCATTAATCCTATAACACCTCTCTACCAACGATGAGTCCGGCCATGCTGTCAAGAAGCAATGTCTCTTAATCGTGATTCCATTTTCAGTGGAAATATTGAAAGGCTGGTTCCGCCGCGTTTATTCACGCTTCCGCCTCTCGCATTCTTCGCGGTAACTCGGACCCCCAGCTTCAGCTTGATCAAATTCACTTCTTCCAGTAATATTTCCAGCGAAGAGTGCCGATCTTGTCGTCGTCGTCGTGGCGGCGGCCGCAGCCGAAAAACAAGATCTGGTCTAAGGACCGGCCTGGCAAAGTCCCAGGAAGAGCTCAGGTGTACAACTCGGGAAATCGACGAGCTTCAAGCGGAAGTCAGAGTGCTGAGGCCAATCGTCGATGCATCAGAAACAAGCCGTCAAGAAGCCCTCGAAAATCTAAAGGTCTCGTTAGAAACAGCTCACAAGGTCGATCAGAAGCAAGCCATCAAGAAGCACTCGACAGTTTGAAGACCCTACCTATCTGGTGCAAGCCTCCTTATTGGGACAACAGGCCCCCATTACTGAAGGGAATCCGAGATGAAAACATCTCACGTCTAGCGACTCGTGATTCTTGAGCCTTTGCGCTTATATGAGATCAACATTCACCTCAAACCTTCGCCCTTCTCCGTCATAAATCCAGGCGCCGCAACAGCAAGCTTGGGTTCAGCTGGTTCGCCGTCCCTCTTCCCATAAATCAAAGTTCAGTTCCTCACCGCATTGTGCGGACCACTTGGTATTTCATTCCAGCTCGGGCTATAGTACTAGCAGACTTGCTTCCTCGATTCTGAAGGAAGACCCGACTAGTTGTCGCATCCCCCTCCCCAGCAACCCGCTAGCAGAGACGTCCTTAGTCAAGCTAGAACTGGGTCTAAAGATGGAATTGGTTTCAGTCTGCTTCCCATAGGTCACAGTGAGCCATTGGTTAGCGGCGGTGTTGACCGTGGTGATTCGAGAGGTGCCATTGGTGTAATTGGCAATATTAATAAGCCATGAATTTATGCATCACAACAACAGGCCTGGTTATCGTGCAACTCCCAGCGCCCAGTAGAATCGGATCTCCCGAACCACGAAAGTCCATTAATCCCCGTCCCGCACTACGCCGTGCCCCTAGCCACAGAATTTGCTTAAGGGTACAAGGAGAGATACTCTTTCGTATCCTTCCATCAGTTATCCACGCGATTTCGTAAACCGAAGTATAATGTTTTTGACCCAAGTTCCACTCTGTTGGTGTGACAGCCAGACTTCCAGCATCGTTGTTGACAATAAAAAACAGGGGAATCTTTCAATTGTTTTATGTTTCAGTTCTATACAACAAGTCCGCCCTTGGATGGAAATGGGCCAATACAGGATCAGAAAGCATTGATAAGTTATTCGGGACGACAGAAGAGGACCGTATCATGTCGAAAGGATCCCAAAAGCGCCTGACTTTTGCATCAAAGTCTCCAAGCACCAATTACGCGAATAAACTTGTAGGTTAACGGGTTTCACGCCAAAACGGCACAGAGGGACCAATCTTCGGCGAAACGGTAGACCATCGCAAATCCGTGCAGACTGGTAAGGATTAGGAGATCCAGTCATCCCGCGTCGAACGCATTTATGCTTGACGACATTCCTCTCGACGAACGAAGATAAATATTGCTGACCAGTTTACTACTGCACGGTGTCTTGGGTATTCTACTTCTCAAGTTAGAGTCATTATTACGACTGGAAGACTTACGTGAGTTTCTTAGCTCTTGCAGGCTGAGCTCCCAGGCAAGAACGTCGACTCTGAGTACTACATAAGACGCTCTTTAGCAGCAGCTTGAACTCATACTCTTCTACGCCATGGACAACAATGAATTCAATCCTTCCCATAATGATATATTGATCTATGACAATTGGCGCGTGGGCTTTTCCCACGCCATTGACGAGCACGGTGGAAATTGATTCAGACATCCGAAGAACAGTAAACTGAGGTCGCCGTAAGATGAAGTTGCTTTCTTTGGCTCAAGACAGCAGCTACTACGGAAGGTTGCGCCTGTTGCGCCAGTCCCCCCTTTTCAGAAGCATATTTGGTAGGCGGCGAGGAAGGGCAAGCTGGCTATGTGCCGTGCCGTCTTTGAAACACCTGGCATCCTGCTTTCTCGGCGAGCCTACCAACCAACTATCTTGGTGTGAAGAACGCCAAAGGAGCTTGTTCCTAGCTTACCAAGTTTGCGAAGTTACGATCAAGGGTGGTGTCACGATACGTACGTATATAATAGCTGCAGACGGTCAAATCGCTCGAACTTGGCAGACGACGCTCTATCTTTTGATAGTGTCGTCGTGGCTTAAACGCACAGATGTTTGATGCTCCCTCCCCATGATGTCGCGATCTGGGAGGTTCCGAAAAGAGAAGGGCTGCAAAGGGTATTCTTGTAAAAAATCACAAGGCATACCCGTCGTGTAATAAGCAAAGCTTCACACAGGTATTGATCAGGTAGGCTGAATAGTACGCTCATATATACCTTTTGAATTCATTGAGAAGGAAGTCCACCCAGTGTGAATAACTCCTGTGCATATGTAGATAAGAGTAGAGAAATGTTGCTGTTGATGGAGGCACTCTCAAATGTCATATTTGTACTCGTGTGTTAAAGTCGATAAGATTTTGTTAGAGTGATCCGGAATATTCAAAGAGAAAATTTATGGAGAAGGGAACAAGAGAAATCACAGTGTTTCTGAATTATTAGGAGTATCTAGGAGCATCCTTATAGTGAGTACCCTCACTCATTTGTTGATCATACGCTTAGCTGAAGGTATCTAGAGCAGGCACGGACCGCACGTATAACGATGCATTTCAAAGCCCACGTACGTTACCTTTCCAGTTTAATGAGATAGCGCAGGCAAGACGTGTTCTACGGGGCTACGGTGCTACGGTGGCATTAGGATGATATCATACTTGTGCACGTTTAGATATAATGGAGGCGAACTTCAGCTAGCGAGCATCGATCATCATATTCGGAGCGTATGTACTGTACAGGTCAGAACGGCTAGAGCATCCTCAAGGCTATCATTTAATTGACAAATTGCCGAGAGCATATCATGAAGCCAAAATCGTAAATACGAGCGTCAGAAGACATGTCATCTCTTAAAATTCATCTATGAAGCCCAAATACAAGAAACACACACCAAAAAAAGACTTGGTGTGGTGGTATAGGTCGCCCCTAAACTCCTGTACTTATGCAATGGTAGCTAGAGAACTGCTGCCCCGTAGGTGGTTGCCTTCTCCAACATGTCTCCTGCTGGAGAGCAACGTATGTATGCAACTTAGGTGGGTCATTTTGCCATCATGATTTGAGCTTATTATCTTTGAGTACTTGAAGGTATTTAGCAAACGATTTCCTATCAGACGAGGTAGTCATATTTCGTAGAAACTGCTCGCCGTCGATCCCAAGTTCAGGAAAGAGGGTCGACTGTAGATGTTGTATGAAACTGGCTCCTGTTTTCAGGTAGATAGCTTGTTCTAGACCGGCAATCTCATTCAATACTTGCTTGGTTTGAGCGTCTGCCGATGGCCGGAACTGTGAGTTGGATAGAACCTGCCAACAGGCGGGGTGGAACCTCTCGATTAAAATTAATTGATCAAATCCGGGGATGACCGGAGACGGTGATCCATGAGTTGCTGGATTTTCAGAGATGCTCGCCACATCCGGTCCGCCCCAGACGGTCGCCATCTTAGTCAAGAGACTAAAAGCGATTTTACTAGCTGGGATATTTCCAGAGCTTGGTTCGATCTCTGTAGCAAGGGCGAGGATAGAGCCAATCAATTCCTCGAAGAAGCCCTGGTTAGCTTCAGAAATAAGCACACCTCCTAAGTCATTGTTCAAGATGATGCCGAGGAACGTAAGGTACTCGCGTCTTAGTTCCGCTAGCTGTATCTCATCGTCAGTGCCGCTGATGGGCTCTCTAAGCCCTCCAAATACTCTTTGCAATAAAGGCGTCAGCAAAATGTTGAGCACGTCGAAGATCTCAGTCTTGAATCCAAAAACAACTTGGTCCAGGAGACGAAGAAACATGGCCATTTCGTCCTTAGAAGAACTCTGAGATAAAAGACCCTCAATCCACTGGGGAAGTTGTGGAAGCACGGCAGAACCCAAAACTCCAAGCAGGCGTGAAAACGCGGCTCTGCACGCGGCACGAATGTCGGAAGATGTGTTGAGTCCGTTGAGAGCAATCAAAATGGCCTCCGCAGCTCTCGCGAACTCATCTGACACAGCTTTGGGAGGTGGAGGTCGCTGGTTGGAGCTCTGAGCTCCCGGAGTCCAATCAGAAAAGCCGTGTGCTAGCGTGCCTAAAGCCATGATGATGTGATGGACTTGGAGTATGGCTTGCGTATCTCCTGACTTCGCCTGCGGAAGATGTCGTTCCATGTCGGTAAATAATGGATCCATTACAGAACGAGCGTATAGAGCCTGCTTGTCTGCTGGAGTACTAGCTGTGGACGATATACAACCAATCGCCTCAAACAAGTACAGTTGGGCGTTGAACACAGCATCTGCCGAATTATCGGTCTCATCTGAGGACATGTCATCGTCTGCATCATCGTTGGGGACTTCCGCCTTGATGGGGAGCAAGTCGCTGATGGATTGAATGACCGTTTCGGCGACATTGCCAACTTGAGCCCTCAAATGCTTCACAAAGCGGAAGAATAGATACCAGGAGCGTGTGCGGATTCGAACGTGGTTGTGATGGATGAGGGTCACGAAACTTTCTAAAACCTGGCCAATCATGGAAGACCGTGCCTCAAAAAAGGCACTGTATCGGTGGCATATTTCCATGTACTGTAAAAGGATAGCCGGATGCGGGAAATTCGCAACGCCTACAACCAGATTAGTACACGTCTGTTACATGTGGACAAATAGTATTCACCTGACTGTACCATCTTCGTCATCATCGCGGCTAGCCTTTCGTTTGCCTCAGGGGGTGGTCCAGCCTTTAAGCCCAGTCCCTGGCTGGGCATAGCAAGCTCGCCAAAGAGGTACATTTCGTGGAGGGCCAAGTCGAGATCCCTCCAATCCAACTGAGAGCCTTGCTCATCGAGTGATTGGAAGATTCTGGCAACGAGGTTTGATAAGACGTCTATATAAAGATTCGGATCCACCGCAGCCACACTTTTCTGTAACACTTGTAGTTTCTTACGAAGCTCCTGGAATTCGGCCTCATCTGTTTGCTCATCTTCAGCACCCCAGGATGAGGTTTCATCGTAACGCATTTTCATGATGATGGCATTTAAAATTGGTGTGAGCATCTCGGAAAAGATACTAGGAAGAGTGTCTAATTTGCGGAAATACTGCAATAGATCGGTCAGAGATGGGATGACAGTGGAGCATACTTCATCGTATTCATCAGAGAAGAAGCGTAAGAGGAGGGGGACAAAGTCGTGAACTAATGACGTCGCCTTCATTTTAGTAGCATCATCTGTCGCACGGTCTTCCAATACCCTCACAAGGTCAGCCATAACCGTATTCACGAGCTTGGCGACAGCTTCTGCTAGATCAGTATCATACAGGGATGTGCCTTTGTGGTCGTTGAGTGGGGGGCTCGCAATGAGTGTTGAGATGATTGCTCGCAGGTCGAGAAAAGAGATCATCTCGGTCTTGTCCACTGGGCGCATCTTCTTTCCTACAATCTCATTAAAGGTGTCGATAGCTGCATCGCGAACCTTATCGGTAGCACCTGATGTATTCGTCCTTCCAATAAGCGGGAATATCTGCCCGAGCATCTCTTGGTTGATAATCAGTGAGATGTCGATCCAGCTAACCCATTTCCCAAGAACCTTAAGTGTCATCTCGACAATGCCATCGTTCTGGTCGCGGTATAACCCAAAAAGATCCTGCCAGGACTGGGTTATCTTCCCAACATCTCTCTCCCGTAAAAGATCTTTCAACTCTGTGTGGACCCGGACCTGGGCGTCCTGGCGTGCAACCAGAACATCGGCGATCTCGTCGTGGATGGAACCAAGTATACGCAGGTAGAGAATGACGGCTGTGGCATTGTCGCGCTGTGAGCTACCGGGGGTAACAGTAAGAGCTAGGAAGTCGTCGATGAAGCTTTCCCAACCTTCTCTGTACAGACTAACGAACAGGGTGGTGAGGATCTGGGTGAGCTTGTTCTGGAGACCGACTGAGTCGGGTTGGGATTGTTGACCCGAGGCGTAGTTGGCTCTGATGTATTCGAGGAGGACATCTCGGAGGGATACCAGGCTCTGGGGCGTGAGAGCTTGAACATGTATGATCTGGTTCACTATCTCGAGAGGAACCAGGCGGACGACTTCGGAGGGATGCTGTCGTCTGGTGAAGAGAGAAACGCAAGCCTGGCAAACCTGCCATGCTTGGGGATCATAACGCAGCCGGTCTAGATACTCAAAGGCTTGACCCTTGAGGTTGTTGTCAGAGGCAGGGTTCCAGGCAATCTCGATGGCGTTCTCGATCTGGTTGGAAAAGGGTTAGCCTGTTCGGTAAGCCATGTAGCAGGTCCCCAGTCAATATGATGCGAACAACGATGCTACTGCCGGTGGTGACGTCGGGCGTCCATGTGTCCATGTGTCTATGTGATGGACAGACGATGAGAAGATAGTTGGACGGCAGACGACGGCAGACGGCCAAAGGGCAAGGAGGAGGAGGAGGAGGGTGGTGGGGCGTAGCTGGAGGGGGAGGGGAGATGATACCTGAGACTCCATGTTGCTGCTTGTATTCCGATGCTATGACAAAGAAAACACCGAGCTCATGGTCAGGGACAAGCAGGGGGACGGTGGTGGGCTGTGGGCTGTGGCCAGCCGTTTCTTGCAAGCCTCGTTTGGTGCAGCGACCCGGCGACAATGATGGATGGATGGCGACAGCGATAATGGGATGTTGTTATGTTGTAGGTAAGAGGACAAGGCTTCCTAGATGACGACAGACAGAAAATGGCAGGGCACACAGAATCATACACGCGCACACAAATACACACAAGCGCTTGGGAGAGAGGTGGCATGGAACCGTCACCCCACCTTGCTTTGGTTTGTCGATAAAATGTTTCCTAGAGCGGTGAATGCTTTGCGCCAAGATTCCAGTGCTGCCCGCATTGCCCCGCCATGCCAGGACACCACATGCTTTAGCATAAGAACATTTAACGGGCACAAGTTCCCCACTTTCCGAACCCAACTCCGAACCACCAATTTACCTACCTAGGTACTTATATAGGAAGAATATTCACAATATTTCCCCCAGCTCGCCTTGTGTGTTGTAATCCGGCTTGTAGCTATAATCGTTGCAAATTTTACGATTCTTAATAGCTCTGTTAAAGTTATACCTAGCCTGGTCGACTCACAGGCAGTATTTTTGCTTTATTTTCTGAACATACTCTTCCGCCTCCTGGGGATTGACCCCGAACGCAAGCCCTGCCATCTCATATATCAAATCGCCATCAGCTGTAGGTATGCGACCTAGATTCGTAAAGCAGGCATATATCCTTGATGCCAGGCTGTCCAAGGTAGCAGCAAACGATCCTTCAAGCGGCCGACCGCTCGCCTTCAGTTCGTTTTCGGCATCTCGAAACTTTCGGTGATAGATTCTTCGAGTGGCATCCTGGCGGGACACGTTCTTGTACGCTACGTGACTCGGGTCACGTAGGATGTCCTCATCCGGTCCTAGTAGCGGAAAAGGCATGGGGTAGTGGATAACCTGCCACGGCGCAGTTTGGGCAAATTCCCAATCAATGATAGCAATAAAGTTGAAGTTCTTATCGACCAGAATATTCTGTGTGCCGAGATCCATATGGTTAAAAGGAAATAATGCTTCTGTGTCGGTATCTTTAAAGAGATCGGTAGTTTTTACAATATCGAGAAAAACAAAAGCTCCTAGCCTAATAGTTGTATTATTAGTTGCGGCGTTTCCAAGAGAAGTAAAGTAGTCGGCCGCTCTAGAAAATGGTCCTGGTTCCTTGAGCTCTCCAGTAGAAGCTATAACTAACTTTCCAATGATGGGCTCTCCTAATTCGGAAATAGAACAAATAGAACCAATCTGAGGATAGGCCAAAGTCGCTAGCTCCGCTTGCACCTTCGTCCACTGGGCAACAATATGTTCTTGAGTTGTAGTCTCATCCTAATTAAACACCCTGTTCTAACATCTATGACTGGAAGAGTTGCTTACGTGTAAATTGCAAATGTCGAATTCGACGTCCCGCAACGTATTCCCGTAGAAACCTTCCAGCAGCATGTATGGAGCTCCGACGTAAGCAGCTAACTGCGAGCCTACGCCTTCGTATGCATATACATGTGGAAGAGAAACTGCACTGAGTCTTTTCCTGATAAATTCCATGGTAGCAACCTCACATGTAATAGTGTACGCCTCATCTTCCTCGGTTACCGTTACGGGGATGTTAGGGTGGCGGGGCAGGCGAACTCTGGCAATAACGAGAGACTGCTTGTCGATCCGCCCTAATGCTGTCTGCAACCGTTCTTTCATACCGTTTTAATCCTAGTAATCAAAAGAGGTCCATCGTTTGCTGGGCAGTTCTTCAAAGGCCAAGATTGGTGGCATAGTTGCGGTGCCCAAACGTTTCGAAGTTGGGATTCTAATGTTGCGATGTTCTTAGCGAGCGTTGACAGCGTCAGCAAGTCCTCACACGGATATTTGACGGATTCTGACGTTTCTTCAGATAAATGAGGAATGGATTTGCCCCTACTTAAACGTGGTGGACCGTGCAACAGGGAAATGTTGCTGCTGTTTTACTCCTATGCTCAGCCCTGCTCCTGTTTCACCCCCATCTACTTAGTATGAGTACAAGAATCACAACCTGTCTATCGGCTTGATTGAGGCTAAACTTTGAAACATTTTTAAACTATAGGTCACGGAACCAAAGGGATAGTTACCTAGACAACACTGGACATATAAGAGCCCCCGCACGGGCGGCTTCTGCTAATTTTCCTTCTACCACATCAACATCCCAGAAGCAAATTCGGCCGTTAAGTAGTTCGCTCTTCTCATGTTATTTCTGGTATACAGACAGTTCAATCATCACAAAAGCCATGGCCTCCGCTGGAGTTTCCTTCACAAACCGTAGATTGGGGTGGAATGTGAAATTCAGTACAGGTGACGAAGTGCGCCGTGTCTTTGCCGGTATATACCAAGTTCCAGGCAGCAATTTGGTAACCTTTCATGACATTTGCGACGAGCTACGTCTCTGTTTCGAGTTCAACCACAATCAACCACTCGTATGTACGACTGCGACTATCGATGATCCATGGGCCAATATTGCTTTCGCTCTAACCGAGAGTCCGTCCTTGACCCCAGAAGTGCGACGCCTAACCTTCGTCAATAAAGACTCCTTTAATGAAGCTGTACCATGCCTCCCGCCAATGGGTAACAACCAAGATAACTTTATCACATACCACATTGTCTTCCACCAAGACTGCAATCTATCGGCTGGTTCAGCCCTGGATCTTCATTTAAAAAGTTTGTTCTGTTATATTTATCTTTTCATGTTCTGCTTATAATAACCTCCTCTTAGATGGTTGCGCTCAGCAGCTTAATAGACCTGTTGTTCGTCACGATCCTCGATATCTTCCAGTCAATAAAAGTATAAAAGACAGACCCAGTACTCCTAATAAACGGTCTAGATCCCCTCTCAAGGAGAATGCTTTTTCTGACGACTCCAACACGTCTACACCTGACTCTCCTGCATCCGGTTCAGACATCTTTATCAACGATAACACAGGGATAGAGGTCCCAGCTTGTATAGATGAGGCCCACTCGAGGCATATAATGAAGAGTTTCAAGGATACTATTATTGAAGGACTTTGCTGCGCTGTTACTGGTAAAGGGAAGCCGTGGTGCCGGGGCATGTTTCTAGCCCCTGGCGTTCATGCCTGCCATATCGTCCCTCCATCTGCATACCACCTTTACCCCCTGTCCAAGCCCATCAAAGCCGAAGACGAAGACTCCATAATGGAGGAGAAGCTCAGAGAGGCATGGGAACTCACTTGGAACCACGGGAACGGCATCCTTTCAAGTGCGGATCTTCACGCACTTTTTGATGCACGACTGTGGGCTATCCATCCCACGACTCACCGCATTCGCGTATTTGCACCATGCAATACTCTAATTGAGTATAACGGCGAGAAACCATACATACACGCAGACACCGATGAAAGGGCCCTCAGGTTCCATTACGAGATGTGCTGTCGCGAAAATCTGACGCCCGAGAGCACCGCGATAAGGCCTCCCCCTTGGATTCTTTCATTTCCTTCCGTACTTTTAGATTAAGGAGTAAATCCAGATTTACGTACGGAATCGCCAGAGTGCGCCTTAGTGACAGGTACGAAAACTCGAAACAAGATGAAAGTAGTAAGCTAAGCTAACTAATTATCCTGATACGCCTTTTAGGCATTAACATGCTGGCTATCATATCAAACCGACAGATCTTATTACTAAAGAAAAGAAGCAAAAAGAACTACCATCTGATTTAACCTGCTCACTCTTTGGGCTGCTCGTCTGCTTTTGACACGGCGTCGTCGCTCTGGCCATTTTCTTTGCTTTCCTCTCCGTCGAAGTTGCCAGCTGCATCTCTGTTAACGTCCTCAGGAATCTCTTCTTCATGATTCGTTCCAAGAATTGTGAGCCTCCTACCCTCTACTCCTTCAGCTGCAATAAGAAGGTCAGCTACACAAGCCTGGCCATGTACCAGTAGTCCCCAACGGTGTATTTCGTTGAGAATACTAAGGAAGCACTCAATATTGCTAATAGTGCAACAGTCCCCTTCCATCAAATCTGATACGGTACAGCCGCTCCACTCATCATAGGTCTTTGGTGTAGTACACCAAATATTCCAGGATGGTCCATGAAACGTAATGCAATAATGCCGCAGCTGGTCTTTATCCGTTTCTAGCCATGCGGCCTGCTTTGGCTCGCGTTTGCTCATTATTTCAATCTTGCGGCGCTTTAAACGCCAGCGGTTGTATAATGCTAGCGTTGAAGCAATAGCGATTTGATTGTTAGCCGTAGCCATCCCGGCCTGTCCACTTTTTTTGAACCCAATACTTAGATATGAGCCAAATGCCCGCTTGTGTATAATAGAAATGCCTTTCTGACACTGAAGGCGTAAGGGACCCGGGAAGGCTTGGGTAGAAACGTAATACGCGCAGTCCGGGCGGATATCCCAGGCGTACGTCTTTTCCGATGGACACAGCATTGGGGGTGTCTCCCATTGTGGCGTCTCTTTCTCGCCCAACGGAGCATGAACCAGTTCTACCATCCGTTCTGGTATAAATTTCGGAGTAGTTGGAAAGTCATCCTTTGGTATTGCATCTTCATCACGAAAAATCATCGCCAAGGCGTATGCCTGGAATTCGGCTTCACAGCGCCCGTCGTCTTTCATCATCTTGTATTTACGATGAATGCGCTGTACGTCAGACGCGTCATATTTCCAACATATGTTGAGTGGAAGATCTTTTGTGTAAGTATCGGGGCGCTCCGGATGTCCCTTTGGTAGCTCCCCCGGAATGGATAAATAGTCGTGGAAGCTGTTAGTGAATGTTACTTCGTCAAATGTAATGCCATAAGGAATCAGAACTGATCTGTCGAAGTCCAAATCTGTCACTCTGGCTTTTAGAACCGTAGGCACTAACGGCTTTAAGCCCGTCTCAGATGATGGTGTTGTGGTTTGTCCTCTTCTACTTTCTGAACTCGCTGTTCCATTGGCGTACGCCATAACGTCTTGCCACAACTGCATAATGAACTTTGGATCTGCGGGAGCAATGTTGGAGGAATCTAAGCGCGAAGGAAGAGAACGACAAACACGCGGCCGCGACGAAGGTCGTAAATTAGATGGCGGCGGTGACTTCGAAGCCAGTTTGCGGGCAGTGAAGTTGGCAGTTGGTAACGTGTAGTGAGGTCCAGCTTGTGTTTGTGTTGGGTGTTGCCGTTTCTTATGGGCGTCTTTGAACGTGCGATTGTAAGCCGAGCCCGGTGCGTATTGGCCGCCACCAAGCGTACGGGATAAGGTTGCTGTCATTACGTTAGAGAGAACTAGTAAGGACGTGCACTTAGGTTACCATGGAGTGTGTGATGTGGATGATGGTAGGGTAGTGTTTAGAGAATGTGAAAAAAGACGACAATACTGAGACAATAAATAGAGCGGTTGCTTTTCGACGCCACAATACAAGGTACATCCGGATCGAAATAAGGGATGGCCCATCGGCCACTTCAAACCATATACAGCTACATGCACCCATTCTACCATTTCTTGCGCTCAACCATCTCATAACATACGCCAATGAACTCAATATGTCTTCTGTTCCCTTTAACCATGCGCAAGAACGGGCCCTGTCAGCTATTAGCCTTTTCCCCGTCATTAAGGCCCTTACAAACGATAAAAACACGGTTCTAACACTGCCGCGCACAATCAAATCCTCTGGCAGCCGTTTGGTCGAAGTTAAGAATACAGAAGTCTGCAAGTTTGAACCGTTCCTAAGAGACGACTTGATTACGTTGCAAAAACATTATTCCGCGCTTCCTACGCTTTTCGAGCGCCGCAAATTAGCCAGTTGAGCGGGTGGGCTTCTGAGGTTACTAGGTCCTGTGGCACGCTTTCTGATAAAAGAAGGAATATTTGGAAAGATCCTGAAAAAAATAATAAGTATGCAAGCTACAGCAGTAACGACACGTAATAAGTTACTAAATGATATTTTATATTTAAGCATTTATTAATCTTAAGGCTTTTCCCAGACAGCCTGATGGAGGCATTTCTTCGTGGCGAAAGCACGTATAGTGTCTGCGGCGTAGAGTGGAACGTAACCGCATTTCTTGAGACAGCTTCGTTCAACTACGGCGCTATCCTTATGACCTATATGTTCAAAGAACTAAAGCTTTCAACTACACGCATCCTACAAAGCGAGCTGCTTACGCTCTTAGCTTTACTTAGAGTTGCTAGCAAACAACGCGCGGTCCGGGCTAGCGTGTTATCTATATCTCCAACTGTCTTCTTGTTATCTTTTGCCTATGACTAGGCACGCGTTCTTGGAGCTAGTATTAAAGCAAACAAGATCAACGAGATTCATGTTTATATTCGCCCGCTATTTAACAGATCCTCACCTATGGTAAAGCTGGACGAAGCATACAAGGAACTAATTTCTTGAGCTATGTTCATGGACGGCCAGGTCTTGAGTACTGCACCAACATCCTCCTCGACGAAGGCACTAACGTCGAAGAAGGCGCCAACGTTGCCGACATTAACGAGAGTGCCGACGTCCTCGACCAAAGCGCTCCCCTCGACCAGAGCGCTGACGTCTTTGAAGAAACACAAGGCAAAAGCAATATATTGTTCATACTGTGAGAAAAGTTTGCTTGGAACATATTACACATGCTCTCAATGCGCTTATCAAATCTGCGCCGACCATACTACATTACATCCCAGTAATCATTTATTACAAAGAACTCAAGAACCCGGCGGCAATAACGAAGTATTGAATAGCAAGTTTGACGACTCTAATACCCTTAATAATCTTGACAACTCTGATCCCGACAACCCTGACGACCCTGACGATCATATTTATATTGATAATTTGGATGAAGAGGACGCTGAAGAGGATGCTGAAAAGGTTAAGTTCAACTAGGCTTTTGAATTAGCTTCTGACAATTTTAAGCAGGCCCTTATTGCTGAACTTTCCAAACAAGGGACTAAATAGTAGGAAAAAGACACATTAACAGCATAACAAACTATGTTCGCTTTTAGACTTTCAGGCTAATATAACGAGTCATAAACGCCATCGAACTAAACCCCCTATCAACTATAACGTCCTAAGGATCAGCAACATCTCCAGGCCATAAAAAAGAAGGGTTGGTCTAATAACCAAATTGGCAAAGTTTTTAGAAAAAGTACTAGGGCTATAATCATATAATAAAGTTGATGTATTAGTTTTATAACGTTATTAACTATTCACTCTTTATAAGATTTATATGTCCTCCAACCCCAACAGATGAAATACGAGGACAATGTACAGGTCATCAGAACACTAGGAAAGGTAGCTAGACATCGATTAGGTAAGTAGTTGTTGACATTTTGCATAGGCGGCAGGCCTTGTTGTGATACGATCCCCAAAAGTCCGGTCGAATTATGTCATATTTCACAGAAATTGAATTGCTGAGACGCTGCCATGGGTACTGTACTCCAATACACCAAACCACAAAAAAAAAAAAAAAAAAAGAGAGAGAGAGAGAGAGAGAGAGAGAGAGGCCGCTTCCTGTATAAACAATATTTCTCTAAACAAGAAAAAAATCGCCACGAATATTGTGGTCGGTCCTGTGTCTGACGTGTAACGTACGTACTCTTTAGGACGGAATCGGTAACGCGCAATGGTTCCAATTACTACAACCATGTACTTCGAGGATGTACGGGGCTATAGATTGAGGTAAAAGCCTGTCTGTGAGTTTGTTGGAAGGGACAGATGTTGAGGGAAGAGATATCTACACAGCAGGTGTATAGAGTCGGTCGGAAGCCCGCAACTCCAATCCGGGTCAGCAAATGTTGGACTGTGCAAACCAAAAAATGCATTGCCTTGAAGGGAGGTCGGACAGCGAACATGTGAACATAAAAAGAATACGGAAGTCTTGTCACCATTATCTCAGTCGTACACTAGGTAGTTCCGGTCAGCGGCCCCTTTTCTTTGCAGGAGCTGCTGGTTAGATGCGACGCCAGCCCATTCGGTTCCAGAGAGTCGGGTAGATGGAGTGAAGATGGTACGCAATTGCTAACAACTGCGCCTCGCCTGGGTCTTAAGTAATGTCGATCACCCCTCTCATAATTGGATGCTTGAGTCGTGCATACTGTGAGGAGTGTTTTTAATGAATGCATGTAGTTGAATGTGTTATTCGGGATGCGAAGCAGCCTGATACTCTATCTACGAATCTTGTCTTACCATTGACTTTCGTCAGGATGGGTTGTCTTGTCTCATTGTAAATTAGGGCGGAATAACCGCGCCCCCTCAATGAGACTACGGCGCGTGCCACGATCGCAGACCTATTATCATACTTTCCACGACTTCGCGGAGATGTTGTCATCCTAAACGCTAACTATAACTAGCCTGCTCAAAGGTTTCTATTCATAATTGTCCCGAGGCAGCCGTTGAGATTTTGGTAACACCGAATCTTACACTGATAAATCTCTATATGATTGGTGCATGCTTTAATGATTAAACGCCACAAGCTTAAGTTTCGGAGATGGCAAGCAGCCCCTCAACGGCTTAATTGCAGGACAGCGCTAACCCCAGTTATTGCGATCCCGCACCAAGACAGGACAAGCAGGTCCACACAAAAGCTGGGTTGACCATACCATTATAGGCCTGGATGAACATTTCCGGATTTCCCAGCACGGCAGTTAAAGAGTTGTGACAGGTGAATTCAAAGTCGACTAAACCATCTGGTGTGGCCAGACGGCCCTTTTCAGGAACCTGCCCACTAACCTCTTAGCAGATTTCTCCAGGTTAAAGACCATGGCAGCGGGTCACTTACTTGTTGTCTAACTGACCTACCTAGGCTAACTAGGAGGGTAGGTATCACGATGAATACGAGAGGTATCCAATAGGGGCAAAAATACGGTCAAGCGTTCATTAAAACTTTGGCTGAACTGGTTCACTCAAGAGAAGCTGACTACGTACAAAGGGTGGTGCAGTTGGAAATGCAAGGAACAAAGCGTTCCTGCATTAGCGCGAGATTCCTTTATAGCACGCTAACGGGGGGTGGCTGTGATCGGCTCAACTCAGCGCACACCCTCGCACCCACAAAGCAAAAATATCCATGTGGAATTGCAACATCTGGTTCTTAATAATCTGACACAGCTCTGTCGCATTTGAAAGACAAAGCAAGTAGCGAACGATAATTATGTGAGTACTGACAGAAGCCATGTAGGTATGTACTACGCATTTATTCCAAGATGAAGAGGTCCTATTGTCAAATTCTTGGTCCTCGTGGGGAAACTAATATGTGGCTAGCCCATATACTGCTGAACTATCAAATATATAATAGATAGTGAAACACTGTAAGTAATCTAGCTTGACTAAATCGTATAGTAACGGGCATCTTCGTAGGTTAGTTCTTTGAAATGGTTGAACATTACGGGCTATTTCATCGGGTTCTTTAGTTGACTTCGTGAAACGTGCCTGGGACTGAGTGTAATGAATGTACTATGTAAAAAGACAAACCGGGAACTTAAGCTTACTACGTAAATCAATGTCTTGCCCTTTTTTGTTTCACAACTTTCATTACGTCCGGAACAACGGCAATATCATCAGTGTTGATTGCAAAAACTATGATAGGTGCCCGATTACCTACAACAAGTCATGAATCATATACCAGGTTCAATCTATCAGACTAGAATCTGCAAACATACCGTCAAAGCTCGCTCGAGCCAGTGTTGGTACTTTACATCCTGGTCGCTGGTGTTAAGCTGCTTCAGTACATACTTAGAGCATCTCATTGGCTAGTTCATTTCGGCCCATCAGGATCTGCTTATTTATGCGGAGAATAACAGTTGCACACCCCCTTACTGATCAGTACTGACATCCTTACCGCATTTGCCAATGAAAGCTTAATGTCGCATGCAGCCGTCTCCCCACATCAAATTAACGTCCATCGTTGGACCGAGATGGTTCCATTCAACGGCATGACCAGCATGGACGCGCTTGGCCTTCAAGTGAGGCGTGCCAATCAACAAGGATGCATCTGCTATGCCCTCCCTCCTTCATCGGGTCTTTGACGCCTTCTTGGGCCATACAGGACACACGCCCTTGCATCTTTGTGGGAACCAAAGACTGGAGGCAACAAACAAACACTTGTAGACAATGAATCTCGTGATGGGAGAGGACGATCCCATTCTAGACAGACCCATTTACTATTTAGTAGTTCTCTTTGATGTGGATCAACTGGACAAGTTAGTAGCACGGCCCCATAATGGCACGCAATCAACCTCCACCGCCCTTCACAAGCATAACTGCCTCCCCCCTGAACCTAGGGAATAGCCCAATCTGTCTAATTTCCCAATAGCGTAATAGTCTTACTGGGGGGGTTTTCGGTGAGGGATCGTCCCTCCTATTCTTTGTCTAGAGAGCCTATTAATACCTGACATCCTCATGGCCTGGTCACTCTTCTTTCTTCTTTCCTCTTCAGCCCAACAGCCAATTTTGCAACATCTGCTCAACAACTTTGACTTCGGTCGTCCACTCTTTTTTACAACGCTCTAAAGCTTTACGCTTCACCCACACTCTTTTCACCAAGCCAGCTACTTGTCGTTTCACCAAACGTACAAACCAACCAAATATCATTCAAGATGCGTTACTCTGCTGTCGCTCTCTTCGCCGGCGCCGCCCTGGCCACCAGCACCGTCTACTCCACGGATGTTGTTACCATCACCTCGTGCGGCCCCGAAGTGACCAACTGCCCTGCTAGCTCTGGCGCTTCTTACCCTACCCAGGGTGGTTACCCCGTCGAGTCTTCTTACTCCGCTGCCGAGACCACCACCACCAGCGAGGCTGCTCCTACTACCAGCTCCACCTGCACCGACGAGACCTCTGTCGCCACTCCCACCGGCTACCCCGTCCAGACTCCCTCTGGATCCGGCTCTGCCTCTGGATCCGGATACCCCTCCGGAACTCCCTCCGGAACTCCTTCGCAGACTCCTGAGTCCTACCCCACTGGCTCTTACCCCGTCGGTGGTGGCAGCAGCTACAGCTCTGTCGCCACCTCGGCTGCCACCTCTGCTGTCTACACCCCCAGCAGCTACCCCGTTGGTGGTGGCAGCGGCAGCAGCAGCTACAGCTCCGGACCTTCGGGCTCCGCCTCTTACCCTGTTGCCTCTTCCTCGTCGGCTCCTTCATCGGCTCCCTACCCGACTACTCTGGTCAGCTCTTCTGCTCCGGCCTACCCTACCACCTCGGTGATCCCCGTCACCTACACCACCTGCATCCCCACCACTCTGGTCAGCTACTCTACCGTGACCTACGCTCCCAGCAGCAGCCCTTCAGCCACCCTCCCCGGTAACCCTGGCAGCTACCCCGTTCCCACCAACGCTCCCACTGGTGGTTACACGTAAGTACTTCCCGATCTAAGGATCATTTCTAAAGAAACGAAGTTCTAATTCATCATCAATAGTGTCACCCCTTACCCCACTAGCACTCCCATCCCCACCGGTGGCGCTGCTACCCTGGGTGGCTCTGCCTTCCTCGCCGCTGCCGCCGGTATCGCCGCTGTTCTCTTCGCTTAAGCACCAAGCAAGCACAATTGCTGAATTCCCTTGTTGATAATGACCTCTTTGTTTTGTGAACAAGCCCGGGAAGGGGCGCCATGGCAGCTAATGATATCCGGGCCAGAACAGCACACCCAAGCGGTGTCTGAGAGAACCCAATCTTTGTGTATTTAGAATTTCTAATTGTAATTAGACGGCGGTGTTTTGGGATGCCATCTTTTTCGCAATCTTTGTTGCCTGAATCAGTTGCTCCAAATTCGCCATGTATTTACAAGCTGGTAGAAATCGAAAACTTTCATCCTATCTCTGCTTTTGTCGCAATTTTCTCAGTATGTGTTGATGTTCATTGTGATAAGCTTGGTCTCAAAGTAGTGTGTTTCAGACCCTAGTTGAAAACGACGCCTCGTGCGTGTTTCCCCGAAAAATCGCGTGGAAACGTTTCTTTCCCCTGTCGATCATCTCTTAGCCTCGGCGCCTCATCCCCCTTGCGCAGGGACTAATTTCCGCCTAAGACCCTCCACTTTACTTGCGCGTCTTTTCGTTGCCCCTCATGACTCGTCTTTGAGAATCGCGTTTATTTGCTCGTGGTTCCGATGAATCGATGACCGAAACAAAAGCAACGGCTAGATCAATTCTCTTTGCCGCCGATGAAACTTGTGAGTGGCTGTGCATGGTAGCTACATTTACACCACATAATGCACCGAGACTAGGTACTTAGTAAAGAACATCATTCTGTGTGCTAGGTGAGGTGGAAATGTAACAATGGTAACTACTTTTGGAAGTTGTATAACTATCCAGGCGCTTGGAGAAGCACATGACCAATTTACATGTGGCCGACCGAAGAAAGTCTCAATGACCAAGAAGCGATCTCTTAGGCGTGTGTAATCTCAGTCGGCTCATAACCCATACCAGTATTCAAGCGCTTGTAGTTAAAGTACGTTCCTCGGCCTCTTTGTTATTACGAATAAATGGGCCAAGTTAATCACGCATGTTCTCACAGCCAAATTTCTTGGTCACTACCTGTACGTCTCACTTGAAGCGATGGTGCCTTGGCCAGTATCATTATACATATATGAAAACCCTTAGCCGAAGAATCACGCTCTCTTCCGCGGGCTATGCATCTGAATATGTCGCTCGATTAAGTCTATAACAGTGACATGGTTGAACTCCTGTGCCAACTGCAAAGCTGTTCGGCCCAAGTAATCCTCGGCCCGGAGATCAGCGCCGCTATTCATCAATATGTCGACGCAGTCCTTGCGGCCTCGCGCGGCGGCAAGACGCAACGGTGTCTGCTTGAGGATGTCGGGAGCGTCGGCGTTTGATTGGTGAGCCAGAAGAGCTTTTACGACTTCACAGTCGTCATTTTCGACGGCGAAATGTAAAGCTGTCCAATCCGCCTTACGGGAACAAGAGAAAGTAGGCGGTTGCCACCGATCGTTTACCCGTATCCTGCGGCTATCAAACGCAGCGCTATCTGTTGTTTCCCCAGCGCGACGGCTTTGAGAAGTACAGCGCCGTCCTTCTTTCCACCATGTTGTGTTAGCAAATCGGCGGTTGTCTTATTCCCCATAGAAACGGCAATGTTTAACGCAGTTGAAATACCATCAAGCCCAATCTGCTTCTCGAGCAGCAGATGAACCACTTCCACGTGTCCCGCAGAAACGGCCAGGTATAGAAAACGATTCCCTGTAGTGACTGTGATGGTGGCGTTCTCAATCAAAGACTTCACTTTTTCCACAGAGCCGTTCCCGCAGGCAGTGGCAAGGCAATCGGGGCCAGCCTGTGCTCTGACGGCCCTTTCGATTGAGGTAGAAGGGGATTCGATTACGAGTCCCATTGCTTCGTGGTGCCCGAAAAACGCCGCCTCTGTAAACGCACTAGTTGCAGCTTCATGATCTCCAGGATACAGTTTCGCCAACTTTTTTATCAGTGCAGCGTCGTCGTTCGTTACTGCGTCCCTTAGCAGCCTTAAGAAACCCCCTTCTTCAGAGAAAGCCTGCATTTTGTTTTCCGTACAGGATGCAATGCAGTTGGCGACGTCCGTGCGTCCTGTTGCTATTGCGTACCAGAAAGGGTTGAATTTACCTATGTATACGAGCGAGGCCTTGTCGATCGTATCGTATGGATTTTGGTAAAGATATTCTACTAGCTCAAGCCACCTAAACTCGCAAGCAAGCCATATCGGGCTTGAGGGCAGTTTCATTCCCATAGTGCTAAGGCGATGCCGGGTGTTCGTGTATGGCAGCCTTGCGAGATGATGCCATGCATGGAAACTAGGTGCCACTGCATAGAAGCACGCAGGACGCCGTGATGTCGCTTCTGAGATAGACTCAGCGGGTTGTAGCGCGAATGTTTTCAGAAGATCACGGAGTGCCGGCTTCAGTCGCAAAGATCTCGCAGCATTAACATGATACACCATCCAAGTGATAACATAATTACTGGGAACACCACCTCCGATATCAGAGGATATTACTGCAATAACCGCAATAATAGTGGGCGGATAGAGATGCGCTAGGATGTCTCTCCCGTAGTCCATTACCCAAGAAGCCGGGAAAACTTCACCTTCCGGCTTGGAGCTGCCCTCTTCACTAACTCTTTCAGCACCCTCTTCGCTGTCTTTAGCATGGAACTCGGAAGCTTCTGAGCACATGAGTCTCTTAATTCTTTTTCGAGCTATTTGGCCCGGATCTAGAGCTTGATTCAGAAACCGTAGGCAGGCCTGTGCAAGGGCAGCATGGCCCTCTTCTGGCGAATATACGTCGATGTGCCGGTTGCCGAGCTTTTCGAAGAATTCTCGAACAGATAAATGCGCGAATTCAAAGGAGCTCTCGCGCAAAACAACCAGATTAGCGCAGACATCTAGAACCTCGACCGCAGTGAATTCGGTGCTCGACTCCGTAGCTAGCGCGATCGATGCAAGGGCGGCGAAGCCGTCGAGTGACATTGGCTCCTGGGCGTACAGGAGCCATTGAAATGTGAAGGTCGCGAGTGCCAGCGCATTATCACCGGAATCTATTATATCCTGGTAAATCTCCCGGTATGAAGCCTCAAGCGTCGTAGGTAGTACGCCCAAGCGAGTGCTCACATCTGCAGCTACCTTGAGCGGACGCAAGGACTGAATTTGCAGATCAACCCATCGGAACCTAGACAGACAGCAGCGTGGAATCAGCTGGCCGACTTATTTTCTTTCCTTGGGGTGGTTTTTAACTCACATTCCTTTGGCACCGTCATTGAGTGTTTTGACGATGATGGCATGTAGACTCGGGTAGAGATTGCCGCGAAGGAGTTTTGCTTCAGCGAGTTTCTTGTTACTTGAGACATTAGCTACATTCCTTCTTTGTCGGCATCAACTCACATGAAAGACGATATGTCTTCGGCGTTGTCATCTGCTCCTATATAAATGTTTGGAGCGTCGGCTAAGCTGAATGAGATATCATAGTTGCTCCTACTTGAAATAAAGATCCGAACCAGGGTAGTTGACTGTTGAATGAGATTGCTTAGCGCGTCTAGAAGTTCCTGTCGGCTTTCTTGGTTGACTTCGTCGAGTGCGTCAAGCACCAGAGCGACCGCAGGATATTTATCAAATAACTTAAGGAGGACCTTCACGCTCTCATCTGTCACCAGCGCTAGGTCCTCGGGTTCCCCGGCTCCTCCCTCCATAGCATCCCGGTAGCACTTCGCGACTGGTTCAAGCATCGGCTGCCTGGGTCCAACACTGGCCAGTTGCCGCACGAGGCTTCTGAGGATCTTATCGCAATGTGCTCGTTCGGCCTCAGCTGGGTTCCTCGTACAGTAGAAATATGCTACATGCTCATGGCCCAGCAGCTCATCTATGACTAGGGACGTGAGTTTGGTTTTTCCGGATCCTGGTATACCGTGTAGCCATAGAACGGATGGGGAACTGCTCCTTCTCCATTCTTTGAATTCTGGTTTCTTGAGAAACCACTCGCCAGACCCTTCAACTCTACCATTTCTTTCTTCTTTATGGTGAGTACCATAAGGGATTTTGGAGATAGCATTGAGGATTCTAAGTCGGTCTTCTCGTCCCAACCCATCACTAATTTCTTGCAACCTGGTATCAATACGGTCAATCGGTTGCTGCAGCTGCTCGAAAGCAGTTCTTAACCATATCGACTCGCTCTCATCTCGAGCATATATATCACCGAGTTGTTTTTGTATGCCCTCGATCAAATCGAGGCTTTCTCCCAACTTAGCGGCTTGGGCGACGCCTGCAAGGCGCCCAAAATTTTCCAGGGCATGATTTATGGGCGAGTATTTTGTTTGAAAATCTTCTTGAGATTGCCCAATGCTTTTAAGAATCCGCTTCCCTGTGCTCAGGTTAAAATACTGCACGATGTCTGCGAGATACCGTAAGATCGCGGCGTAGAGATTGATCACTGATTCAGCGAGTTGTGTTGATAGTTTGGGACTACGAGGTGCACACGGCAGTTATCAATATTTACACCCCAGCAAGTGCAATGTTAAAATGTGACATACATCTTCGACCCTCGCCCATTGAGGTATACAGACTCGATAATGTAACACTGCGCAATGATGCTTGCCAAATTCTCCAAAGAGACTGTGATGTAACCGAAAACCTCAAGATCGTTGATGCCGGTTTGCATAATCAATCTCATGGCGGCCCAGGGCAATGCTGCATGCGTCGGATCGTACTGTATCACAACGTCGCCAATCGCCTTAACGGAGCATATTAAGTTAGCGCATAAACAGTTTGAACGAAAGGAAGAGAGGGGGAAGGGGGTAATACTATCAGTTTCTTGACCCATACGGAGATTTTCTCTAAGACGTCGCGGATGTATATAGTGCGACCATCCACAACAGTATTCCATCTCTTCCTGAGGCAATCCTCCTTCCGTTTGCTGACAGCGGCCAAGACTCCATCAAGAACTTCAAGGGGCGTATCCGTCGATTTATTCACGGCATTAAAGTGCTCTTGATCCTCCTTTCTTAATCTCTGCAGCGCCTGTTCCCATTTGCTTCCAGTCTGGCTTGTCGAGGCGCCGTTTGTATTAAAGCTTTGCGTAATTGGTACAACCAGATTGGGACATGAGATAGTTGGTTTTGCTCCTTGGCTGTTATTCATAATGTTTTTCAAGCTACTCTCCCGAAATACCAAAGAAATTCGGTCTTTAGCTTCCGATTTAGGTGATCGATATCATAGACATAGGTTGAAAAGAGCGTGAACAGGGGCAATCGAGGTGGGTACACTAATGCCTCGCTATTCTGCCTTGCTGACATGGATTGATGTGAGATTTCACAGCCACGATACTACCCAATGATACAATCGTCGATGACGATTACTGAACATATGCACCCTATTCCTCCAACAGGTGCGTTCAGCTAAGGCCAATCAGCGGTTAATTATATAGAGCTCATTCAGATGAGAAAGCGAGTAATTATCAAATGGTGCTAGCGACTCGGCTCGACTTGCAATGGGATCCAACATGGACAGAACCGATGGGGCCTGCTCAGCAGACAATATATATCTTCTGCTCAATCGACATTCTCACCTTCTAAAGGAATAAAATAATGAAGAAGTTGCACATCTAACAAGTGTGAGAACCTACTAAACTCTATTAATAGATTTACGATAAGTTTCTAGGAGCATGTGACTATAGCTAGCTGGCTACTTTGTGTTCTGTGCAAAAGCACAGGTATATTTGCAATGAAAAAACTCAGAAGGCATCTTAAAACTGAGAGCTGAGACGGAATGCGAGATTGATAGATGGAACGAGCAGAAAATTTCGCTTATATAATGCTAGGTAGGTTGTGGGTGCGGGGGGATTGCTCCAACAATTGGATATAAGACCCAATTTAAGGGATAATTGATCACTCCCTCGGCACTATCATAATCCAGTGCTTTTATATGGAATCGCATGAACAGATAGACGAGATGGGAAGCACGGCTGCTCAGGACTAACGCTAGCGAGTTGCCGTAGTTGTTTTTGTCTACAAATCAAGAAAGGAAAATGTTTAACAAAAAGTTCAACAACGAGTTCAGTGTCTGTTATCCAATGTTTCATGAGAGGTTCAATACGGAAACTCTTAACCTAGACAAAACTAGTAACATAATCGGAAGTTTCTGCCTATATCCCCAACACTAAAATCCTTACATACAAGGCGTTGATAAATCTAGATAAGATACAAGTAGAAAAATACATAGATAATGCACCGAGGTTTTGGTGCGTAAAGGCCTCGAAACGAGATGCTTCCCGCCTGCTAAGAGTAAGGGCGAACTGGGCATTAACATTATGGATCCGGAACGTTAGTGGCGCCCGCGAGCACCTTCAGGCGATATCTTTTCGCTCTTATATCACCATCCAATGGCTCGCCAAGTTTCTGAAGAATGCTGTTAAGTTCGTCTTCTACTAATGCGTTAGTAAATGTGTACTGCTAGGACATACAACTGTATATATATACCATCCAGTCGAACGAGAGCGGCTTTTGTTGGAGGAAAGTTGGCAATTGGAGTATTGTTTGCTATTGCGCGAAGCGGAGTGATCGGCGTGTTACGGTCGATAAGGAGGTTGATGAGTCGAACAATTCTATTACGCTCCCTAGAGAAAACGATAAGTATAAAACCACAAGTATAGAGGGAGTGAGTAGGATCATGAGAGGTAGCTTACATGGCCCGCACACGTATTGGTATTTTGTCTAGTTTATCTGCAAAGCGCTCCATTGCTGCCATCGTGTCTCTACTTTCATCGGAAATGGGCGGTATGGTGTGGGTAATGATACCTATACGGGCAACAGGTATACACAAGGGGTCGGATTCCTTGTGTTTTATGTTGCAAATTTCCTCAGAAAATCGAAATTGAGAGGGTGGCTTATCCAATTCGACTTTTATCATATCATATGTGAGGAGAGATAAATAAAAAAGCAAGAATGGTATCCACGCCATGGTTGTTTTATAAATTTTCAGATTGTATAATCGTTATAATAGTGAGGAGTGGGTAGGAAATAATCGATGTGCTAGATAATGTTGGTAAAAGGCGTGAGGGCGGCTATTGCGTTCAGTATGAGCTGAGTGTAATGGATGCGCTGAATGTAGAGGGTGTAAAATGGGTTGTACGTGTTTTATTTATGTTGCGACGAAATGGATGCATTGTTGGGACAACGAAATATAACAACACAATCTATAAACATTGGTCTAAGGGATCTTCATTATGCTTAGTACCTACATAGAAAACCAGCTTACAGTTGCTCTAGTGACACGCTCTCTAGCAGTTTCGCCCCTTTATCAGAAATTTTCGATGCTTGCTTACGATTCCTTGACAACGTTGAAGTGTTCTTGATCCTCCTTTCTTAGTCTCTGTAGCGACTACTCCGATTTATCCCTGGTTGAAGCACCTGAGTTCAAGTGGTAGACATTATAGAGACAGGTTAAGAAGCGGTGTAGGCCAAAAGACAAGTATTTACATCGATCCCTTGCTATTACGGCTTGCTGACCTATGTTACGCAATGTGGTGTGGCATCTCACACCCACGACACATAATGATTTACGGGCAAGAAAACACAAAGTTCGCCCCAATCGTGGGGAGTAGTTATTATGTTGAGATATGGAATGATGAATTTCCCTTGCACATCATGTATTAACGGTTCCCTAAAAGCTTTCTTGAGAAACTAGGCGCCCAACAAGCGTGTAAAGTACACAATATTACAATATGTGGCTAACTTGAATATCGCAGATAATAGACTCAACAAATGGACACACGATAAGTTTCTAGGAAGATGACATAAGTGCCAGTTATGTTTGGATGTTTATTGTTTACCTGTAAACCCCGAGGGATGAAACTATAGATGACTGGCCTCACTGTGCAAAATCATAGTCACACAAAAAGTATTGACGTTTTTTCCATGCCCACATACACAACACATCTTCAAGAGAAAGATACTTCTTGTTCGCAAAGTGTGTGGTATCTCTTCAATCGCCATAGTGCAACCTACCTATTTTACATTGCTCAATAATGAGCTAGAACGCGGTTCTACCCCAACGCCATCCAAACATGAGGCGATGGGAAGGAAATAGATGCTCCAACAAAAATTACTTTCCGGGAAGGGCAAGGAGAAGTAAGCTGGCCGTAGATATAAGACATATAGTAGAAGATGATTGATTGTTACTCCTCATGGATTCAGGATTCCGATAATCCAATTTGATTTCATATGAAATCGCAACCTCCTCTGCACGCCCAACAAAACTACGTAGGCGAAGCAAAAAGCACCGGGACCAAAAAGCCCCTCCCATTCAAATCAATAAGAGAGTTCAAATGAGTATATGATTAAATATTTTATGGAAAGAGATCCTATCTCAAATCCAGTGATGGCATGAGGATTGCTCCATTCCATCTCTACCTACACTCCACGTGTCTCTACCAAATCCTATCTATAATCGATCATCCAAGTCTTCTTCTCCTCCTCCCGAAAGGAGAATGTAGAACCGAGGCTCAAGGGAGGGGAAAGATAGATTTCCCTATCTTACCACCCATGGCATTTCAGCAATGTCGATCCTCCGACCCGCAACGCGGCCAGGGCGCGAGGTTGAAAAAAAAAAAAAATCGGTTGAGGCCTAAGGGTCTCCTGCCTCTTTTAGGCATTTATGCAGGGACCTGCGGAGACACGGAAACCTAAGTCGCGCATCTTGTCTCTCCCCTGTCTCCATCCATGGATCTATCCGTTCCTTATCTTCCTTCCCCTCTAATATACGGAGAAGCGAAGAAGGAAAAAAAAAAAACCTTGCGGCCCTATATTCTTTTTTTGCCCGATCTCGCCTCGTTGCTTTGTCGTCCCCGCATTGAACGGGCGTGAAGGAACGCATCGCGGCTCCGCACAAATGCAGGACAAGATTTTGTGCGTATCTAGCATACGCTAGATCAATCGTAGGCAGATGAAAGAGGCAGGAAGTTTGCCAATTCGCTCATATCGTACCGCTTCTCTGATGATCTGGCCATCCCACATGAAAAACCCTATAGCGCCCAGTAAATGCCACTGACACCGCCCTCATGCGTGCTTCAAAAAGAATGAATGTCTTTCTGGAAGACATTGCTGGTATAGATGACCATCTAGGTCTATCGCTGGGAACCGGAAAAAAAGGATCAAAGACGCCTTTGTAAAGTATATCTATGTTGTTGAAAAGTATGTTGAATATCCAAACAGGGGTATCAAACGCTATGGAACTGCATAAGTGAATGACAAATGATGGGTTCGGACAGTATAGACATGGGCACTCCTCAATGCGCCAAAAGCACTAAGGACAAATGAAATGCACCAATGGATAGCGGGCTAAAGCGTCTTTTAGCAAATGGGAATTGACATTTGAAAGAAACATATTGTGCGCCATTCGAAACCCTATGCGCTTCGATCGATAGAATGCCTATATCGAACGACAGACTAGTTCGCCAATGGATCGGGATGTGCAATGCTCCACCTGCAGATGTGCTTCTGACGTGGACACGTCTATCAACGCATCACAAAGATGCGTCAATGGTTATTTTGAGCAAGCGCGAGTCCACAGCAAAAACTTGTTGGCGGTCAAAGATCCACGCGTTTAGGGTTATAGAATTCAACGACAGTCTTAATGTAAAGATTCTTGTGGACCCGTATAGTTTAGCGACTTCGCGCACTCAAATTCTTGTATACTGACCAGCAGGTGGAACAAGTATTGAATTTCTCTCGGTAACCGGCACTAGCTCACATGAAATGGGTTTGAGCGAAGTGTTCCAGAACAATTTTGTGGATCGGAGAAAGATTGCGAAATCGGATCCTAGGTGTTGTTGAGTAATGTATGGGGCGGGACTCGCTCGTCCTACACTAACTTGTGGATCATTGGCTGAGACTCTGTCCACATCTAAGGAATTGTCGTTTCGAATTTGTTGACTAGCATGATACGATTCAAGATCCGTTGGCCCAATCTCTCTTTTCTCCTGAAAGGGAGAGAAAAAAAAAAAGAGATGCCTGTGATTTCGCATGCGAATCGCGCGTAGCTGTTTGCTTTAACCGTGCTACTAGGTATTCATACAACTGTTGGGTGCCAGTACGTAATCGTGACGTTAAACAAGCACGTGAGCGGCAAACCCGAAGCGGATATGAGCCGCCTCGGTAGGTGATTAGTCGTCTTGCAACGTCGACATCCATCGAACGGGTACGCCACCGGGCCCAATCTCGTATGGCTTGGTCACGGCTTTCCTTGGTGGCAGTAGCCAACGAGCATGGCCCTCGCGTTGATCGTCCAACTTTCCGCTCTTTCGCATTAGATGCTCCATCACCGCGATGCGGATGAAATCGGGGTTTTCGCGCATCTCCCTTTGACGCGGACCCGGCGGAAATAGAACCACTGTAGAATTTTTACTCGAATTTGAGGCTTGGGCGGCTTGCCGGGCCGTTCTAGGAACTCCTCTTGAACGTTGTACCTTGTATGTTTGCATTTGAATTGACGCTGTATAGCTGCGAATAGGTGTAGCGCCTCGAGCCTCGGGTCGAATATTGCTAGTAGGGTTTAGGTACCGCCGTATGGCCTCACTGGGCTCCTCTTCCAGCACAGGCGGCCTCCTTTCGTCGGTGAACGGAACCCTAGGGTCGATAGTAAGAATTGACCTTGTAAGAAAGTCATCGGGCGGAATTGAAGAGGTGGTGAATGTAGACAGAGACCGGGCCGCGGACCGCAATGCGCGGAGTGATGCCGTTAAGTTCGACTTGAAAACAGCCTTGAACGGCAGAGCAACTTGTGTCTGCTTGTCGGCTATTATATCAGGCTTGGCGCTGAAGTCCAGTCGGTCGTTTTCGGGAGAGACCTTCGATAATGGGTCTTCTGGCTGCTCTCCAGGTGGCGAGGTTACTGGCTCTAGAGACCGCCGTGGTGAACGTAACCTTCCACCTCGGGGTGTAATAGGAAAGTCCAATGACGGAATAACACTGGGCGATATAGAATCTCCCAACGACGGCAGGCTATCAAAAGAAGCCGTACGTGTAGAAAAGGGAGACGCAAACCCGCTATCGCTATGTAGCAGCGCATCTTGCTCCTCTAGTTCATCCGGAGGGGTGAGTAAAAAATCCAAGGGACTGCGCTCGAACGATGGTAAACTTAGATCTTCCCCTAGGTCAAAACGGAACTCCTGGCTAAGATCCTTTTCTGACACTCGCGACCGCGGTACGATAGAGTCTACTGTCATCCGGGGATCTTTCACATCCTTTTGACGCAAACTCCTTCTCCTTTTTGGCGGTGGAATATTGGTGATGGCCAGCAGAGCAGCCACCGCGGGTGGCACGGCATCGGGCGAATGCGTGTCTCTCGCTCTGCGCGCAGAGGAGGATCGCATCCGGTTGCTGGGCTTTTGGGAGTGGTGCCTTTGCTTAATAGGGATCTGTACGGCACTCGAAGGTGTGATCGGTCGTGGGGCCGTATTCGCCATAGTGGTCGACGGTGGATCGTTCGTCAGGAGAGGACTGTCTGATCGTGATAACATGCTTTCTGGGACCGCTAATTTTGTTGTAACATCAAGGTTCATATCCAAAGATTGGTCTGAGGCGAGCAAGAAGCCAGCTGACATGTCATTCTTACTGAGAGGTGAGGGGCGCGAGTATGTAGTCGACGACGTAGGTACAGAAGTTGGTGGCCGAGAGTGTGTAAATGATGGCGAGGGCCTGCGTGTATGGAGAAATGACCTTGGGGTGATCATGATAATATTAATTGTAATACCCGGGTCAAAACGACCGGGCCTGCAAAGAAAGGGACCCCGAATTACCCAACTGGGCCACTAGTGTAGTCAATTAAGTGCTGCGTTTCGGTATGTAACAAGCACCGTGGAACCGGCCGGCCCCAACACCATGAAGCTGAGACTGGGGGTGTATGCTAGAATAGGCAAGCGGATATCATGTATGGATCGCTGGCCGCTTTCTTGCTGCAGGGTGCAAACTGTATCCATCCGTGGGCCAACATGCCGTGAGGCCCAATCGAAAGCAATATGGCTAATCGTGCGCTTTGGGGTGATAGGTAAGTCGGTTATTGCGAAAATGAGTCGCGATCCCACCTCTTGATGCGCTCTCTCCTAGATTCTTATCCTGTTGTGCTTCCCGTGGCCTTTTCTACCCGGTAGGGCTTAGTTAGAAGGACCTGATGCAAGGACGCGGACAGTGCTGTGGTGTAATGCGTTCTTGGTGGTGCGACCGGGTTCGCCAGGGGGTCTGCTGGAGATTCTCGTACGTAAGAGCCTAGAATTTGTGCCAACGTGGACACACTGCAAGTCACGATCCCAGCGAATTGGGTGAGGCTGATGGTGACGTCGGCTGCCCACAAGAAAGTAGGCAGTGTCTCTGATTCGCTTCTGTCCGTCTTCCAAGCCGGTGGTACGGGGGAGGAAGATGCAAGGACAAAAAAAATATATCTGAGATGCGTGCCTAGTCTTTGAGGAAGTAAGTAGATTAAAGCTGGGTGTTTTATCGATCGGTGCCTAATAGTGAACAGACAGACAGGTTTACTACTCGGGCGTCAAGATTCTGGCACGATAAGGGAAAAAGGCCAGGTGCTGTACTGCTATATTCGATGCAGGTGGCAACCGATTGCGACTCGTGCTCTGCGAGACAAAAAAAAAACCGAGGAATAATGCAGTTTAATCACTAAGAATCGACAAGTAGGACAAGTAGGCATGGTTCCATTATCTAACAAACAATGCGCTGGCAATCGCTTATTAGGTATTTAGAAATGGGGTCTGATGATGATATCAAGCAAGATAGAATACCTACCTACAAGTAGGTACCAGTGATACCAAGCACGATTAATCATGATGGCGGGATCAGCGGAACCTGGTCAGCCAAGCCCAAGCCCTGTTATGCTGTGGTAGGTACCTTCTGCATCGTGTTACAGCAACCACGACTTGGTACTTTGTCATGTGTGCATTGGGATTGGCGGTGCTCCTCGTCCCACTGACTTGTAGATAACGCAGCCTGCCTCTTTGGGCCAAGATGGGAGAACTCCAGGCAGACTTGGAACTTGAGGGCGGGCTTACCCAATCGGGCAATTAGACGCTGCTTTAAACATGCAGTCCGCGAATGTAGGTACGGAGCAGCCATAGTTTATCATACCTTATCAACCTGAAATCTGGGGAATCCGACAATCTGGAGGTGTTAATAATACTCAACGAATGCTACGCCATGCAATAGATATTACCACTATTGCGCCGGGTTTCCTTTTTCGTGTATTTTCAAGTTTGCTCGCACGACTTTTCTTCTTGCTGATAAGGTATAGTTGGTTCCTGCGAATAGCAAGACCCCTTTTTTCCCTGCTATTCTATGATTGGCGGCCGGCGAGCAAGTACACGTGTAAGTAATATGTATGTAGTAAGATGTGTGAAGTGATCGACTCCTTCCATTCTCTCTCATAAGCTTCCTAATCCACCCCATCGCAGGACCCCATCGCTACTCTGCTGCTACAGTTTTCATGTATCGTACCTAAACTAGCAATGATCAAGGAATGTGACAAGTTATAGTCTCTCTGGACAATCGCTAGTGTAAGTATTAGCACATTGTGGGGGAACAAACGGGAGCCGTTCTTCCATTTCCAACACACCAACTTGTGACGTGGGTGGTCGGCCTAGCCATATGACACGACAGCAATGTGTGTGTCGCATGAGGAGCCGGGCGCCCCATTAGGAAGCCATTCCAATTCTTTGAGCCCTCATATCTTTCTACCTCATTTATGGCCTACGGGCTCATTTGGCAAAGACGACGAAAATAAGAGTTGACTGATCAAGGACGGGCCTTTTCGCCATGCGTCTTCAAGCAACCGTGGATATAACCATACCACCATGGGGGGTGTTTAACCCTGATCCTATTTGACGAGGAAATGAGTTTATCTTTATCCTTATCTCTACTTAATTAGGCTTCAACCCGACAACTTCCCCAGCTGTCAATCCCACGCGACCCGAGCTAATAATATGGGGCTAGGCTATTGAAGAAATACGATTCCCCTATCTCCCTTGCTGACTGACAGCTCGCGTGAGCTCTCCGACTATAAATACTTCCCTGTTGTGTTCAGTCAGCTACACGTGATGTCCGGCAGTCGGCGACGCCCATAAGCTGTTCAACTCAATTATCGATCACCGAGACCCTCAAAAGCCCTCAAGGCTACAATTTTTTGAGGTTTTATAACTTGAAATTTACCTTCGTATCGCAACACAGGGAAACGGCCTATGGATAGTTCACCTAAGGTGGCAGGAGATAAGACTTTCATCACCAACCATGGCAGGGTGCCAGAATTCCAGCACCGTCTCTGCGGCCATTGGCACTAATCATCACTAGTGTGTGGGTTAGTCTTCTGGAATCCCGCACGCCAACCAAGGCAGGGAGAACAAAGTCGCCATAAAGATCGCACTGCATGATTTGTCGTTACACCCACCCAGATGTTTGTTTAATTAAGTAAGGACTGGATGCTAGCAATTGGCGCTCACGGTATCAATCTTGGCATCATTATCAGCAAGCCCAGCGTGGGTTGGGGGCCTGAAAGGAGAACTCCCGAGACTAACACGGCATACCTACAGCTTCTGGTTATGAAGATCTCAGCCTGATCATAGGTGTCAGTCAGTAGTACTCGCATCGGTGTCACATAAAACTGCGGGTCATCTCTTGTGAGAATGGCCTGGAACTTTATTATTTTTGCTTTATAGGCGAATAGGATTTGAGAGAAGAAGAAAAACAGGAATGAATGTGTTACACCATATGCAAAGCTGCTGACTGGTGAGGAGCGTCGTGTGCTCGGAAGATGCGGAATCTTGGTGAGGAACGAACGTCCTCGACTTCATTCACCATGGGGGTAAATGGTTGATCCACGTTCGTTAGGCATCTCGCCGTTCCGCAAGGTTCAGGGTTTCAAGCTAGAAGCCGTTTTATCTTCGAAGTACTAAAACGCAGGACCGCTAGATTTATTTGCGAAAGAATTTTTTGAAAGGATAAAATGAATTTTAAAAAAAAAAAAAAAAAAATAAAAAAAAAAAAAAATGAAAAAAAAAAAAAGGTCGTCATGGAGCGTGGGACAAACGCGGGGAAGTAGTAGTGAGAGAGTGCTTATCAAGCCTATCACTGTCACATGCGTAGAATGGTTGAACTCATCGTACATATGCTACTCCACCATCCCACCCCAAGACGATCGAATAAAACGTCCGGACAGGAAATCTGGGGTTGAGACACGGAAAATGCAGGGTCGGAATGGGACGGCAGGGGTCGCCAATATCTGAGGCACCACCGTCCGCATTGCTCCTAGATCATCGCTAAGTCACTATCGTGATCGTGGCTAGCTGAAGTGGTGCATTGTATGTATGTACATACATGCGGTAGCGTGCTGCGGTAGCCGTAGGAACAAGCTACCCGGGTCGATCTCGATGTTATACAGATGCGTGCACTGCTTCGGTAGATATTTTACTAATGTGCTTATGGTTTTTACGAGACAATTATGTATTCTTCTCATAACGTTTTCACATTACGATCGACCCCAAAATGACAAGATTTCCACGATCGCATTTTTTCAGGAAGGGCCGCTCCGAACACTACACCTTACGCCGTTGCATGCCGGTCCAGATGAAGATCCCAAATGATGCGCACTGAAAATGAATAAAATAGCCCCGTGTGCAACGCCAGAGTGTCATGATCCAAAGAATCCAATCTCATACATTGGTCAAAAAGATAGCCTGGTTGCGAGGAGCAGATTTGACAAGTCCTATATCCACTTCTCTGACTGTCGGCTTCCGAGGTCTACTTGGCTACGGGTAGCCGTGGCCGGCCGGGGGTTGTCTGTTCTGCTATTATGTCGGATTATCATGTTGTTGCTTCTGATAATTTCATCGAACGTCGGGACTACCTCTTCGCTTTCTCGCGGGGTCTGACTCTGAAGCTGCGTCTGTGACTTGAACCGTGTCATTCGAGTCGCCGCCGTCCCCAGTACCCTGCGTTCTGTGTTGCCGATAACCTCATCACGATCAACGTGGAATAGCTTCGGGAACCAAGACCGAAGCAACGGTCTTAGGGCTGGTGCCGAGGCCGTAATGAGCGCAAGATTCGTCTCAATGGCGGATGTCACGAAGCCGATGTTGGCATCAGCGCTCAATGATGTCTTCAACATGAATAGACCTTGGATTAGCAGGACGAGTCGAACGATGCTCGTGATGGTCGTACTTGATTGATAAGCAGAGTTAGCCTCTTCCCCTTGACCAGAATACCTTTACTTGGAAACTTACAGAAATCCTAGCAGAAAGATAAACATGAGAGCAATCTTTGTGCGCCTAGGTATTTTCAAGTCGATGAATATCCTCAGTGGCAGTGCCAGTATGAGGATATCTGTGAAGATATTGAACGAAGACGAGACTGTGAAAAGAACCCTCCTGTCGATGCATGTCCCCTGCAGGCTAGTCTCCCAAGTCTTATTGATGGGGGTGCACTGGAGTACAGTGCCAAAGAAGACCGCAATCATCATTCCTATATTGGCTGTGTTCATCCAGAGGATAAATCGCTTTACGCCAGGCTTCTGCCCAAATAACCGCATAAGTAGTAGTAGTATGGATGTCTTTACCAGCGCTAAGATCGGGTTGTATAGGATTTCGATGGCGTAATTCCATACCAGACCTGGGACGGGATCATGAGGTGGGATGTCTTGCCATCTGATCCCTATGAAATTCGTCTTGATAACTTTGAATAGGTCAGCATGCAGGACTGAAAACAAGTTGCCGCATTATTCAAAACTGACACATATAACTCGCTGCCGTTTCTAGCATTGACAGCACCTAGAGATTATATCTCGTTAGTCAATCCCCATCACGATATGCTGTATGTTGTCAGCCGCTTACCATAGCTATGCATACCAAAGTATCATCTATTTCGCACGTTAGCCGTTTATCTGTGACACGAACACTTTATATTGCTTACCCAGCCCAAATTGATGTGATGATAACCTGCCAGCCACTCTTACACACAACACAATAAAAGCAAGGCCCGTGAAGGCTATGATGATAGCTATCGCAAGATTCTGTTGGATACTAGTGTAACGAAAAGGATCCGTGGATGACACGGCCACTCCCGTGATGTTTTCGACGGCGAGAAGCTTGTCACTCGTAGGTAACAGAGACATAATGAGGGATTGTGCCATGGAAACAGAACGTATTATGGTAGCTGGCCAAACGCGCCGACGAAAGGGCGAGGGGAAAGGAAGTGAGAATTAAAACTCGCCATAAGTCCATAACGAGGGGGCTAAGTCTTCAGATATAGTAGTATAGCATTGCGAAGGCGAAAATGGGATTGCAGGTGGTTGACCGGCCGAATAATGATCTACACCTAGTGTTGGACTAGGTGAGCTCTGTGGACGGCATCAGAAGAGCAACCGGATAAATCAGCCTCATGTGTCAGATGGATCGTCGTATCGGATCGCCACATGGCCGACATTGGATGGCAATCATGAATACTTCAACGTCAGAGTTGACTCGAAAGCTTTCCTCTTAATTACACTTTGAACTTGAGCTGTTGTTCGTCAATAATTAGTATTCAGATCGCCTGGCACGGGGGTAACAGTCGGTGGCGGTCGAGACAGCACTATCTAGCATAACGTATCCTGACAAGATACCCAGTCTTCATTGTTGGCAACGTAGACAGATCTCTTCTATGCTGCCATTAGCCTCTAGGTTAGCAAATGCTTTCAGACTAGTGCCTTCTTTGGACGTCTGTTGTCTGGTGGTCCAACCTGAGGTGATTACAATCCGGATCATGAGGAGGGTACGGGTGCATCCGAAGAGCAATCCTATGATGGGACGAAAAAAACCAAAATGCCTAATAGTGAAGATCAGACGATGGAAAGCTGTCGACCGCAAGGCAGAGTTCATGCTAGCTGGAGTAGCTCGACTTCATGAAACATGTTTAGGCTTATATGCTACCTGATTGGACATTGATCCGTTCCCGATAGCCAACTTGTGGCGAGCAAGGAGCTCGAGGCGTGGTTTCCCACACCTCGCCGGCTACGAAAAGGGCCGGTTGAATAGTCTGGGCTGTCGCATGTGTGTGGGTGTGGGCGCGGGTAGACAAAAGGTCAAGAAGGCCTGCCCAGACTGCCCCATCCGTGCGCAAGCAAGGTGGCCCGATTGGGGTAAATGCATGAAGACAGCTTGCCAATCAGCACACTGGGGAGCAGTCCTTTCACGATGGCGAACGTGTGTGACTGTGTGTCAGATTCTGTCGATGAAATAAAATCTTGATGATTTTCGTGCCAATCCGGGGGATGGGCGGGATATTCAATTGGTCTATTAGCTGAGAAGTCCTAGCATAAGAAAGTCGCCACAGGTATTGGATTACCGATTAGTCGCTTCCTCAATGCACGGCAATACGACCTGTATTGCGGTATCAGTATTCTCCCCAGCAAGTAAGATCAGGGGAAGCAATGAAATATACCTTAAGAGATGAACAAACCTACATAACTAAATCGAGAGAAAAGCGAAAAGGGTTGATCAGCTCACGCTATCTACATCGATGACATGCCTGTCGAGGTTTCACGAAGGTATTTTATTGATGGAAGCTTGTTTGCAAAACTTACCATGTTGAAAAGTGAAGAGGAGCAAGGTCAAGAAGTTGAAGGGTACGTATATGTGCTCAAGTCCTGTTACGTTAGATGCGTACAGTTCATCCTGCTTTGCCGATACTGTGAGCCGCAACCTGACCTCACGGGTTCATATGCCAAAGGGTACGGGACACCTGAAACAGTCGCGGCACAGGTGAGTAACTGCATGCATTTGTCTTTTCTTACTGCATATTATTACAGGCGAACGCCGATTTCTACTTGAATATGACCTAGGTAGGTAGGAACAGTAGTCGAATGAGTGGATGAGAAATCCCCCAGCATAGCAGTGATAAATAATTCTGTACTCACATCTCTGGCTAAGATTAGTTATCAACTTTACGTATATTTCTATCCTATGTACAGGTCTGTGTCAAGAATAGAAACGTTCTCGTTGATATCTTTCATTTCTTTATCACTGAAGTGAATTTGAAGCGCAGTTCGTCTTCGGAGCTTGAATCTGACTCCGACGACATACTCTTGTGCCTCGGCCGACCGCGATTTATATCCTCCCAATCGTGCTCCTCGTGCCAGAAATATGTATCGTCATCATCTTCGTCTTGGCTGCCGGAACCCGCCCGCCGTTTCTTTGAACCGATGTGACAACTGGCGATACTTTCGCCCTTGTCAGCCAAATAGTCTTCATACTGTTTGCTTGTCCAAGATTCAGTAGAGTGCATGTTCTCCTTGTAAACGGTAACCTCTCGGGGAAGTTCCGGGTTGAAGAAATCGCGCAGTAATGGAAATACATTATAAGCAAATCGAGCAAAGAGAAATTCACGACAAATCCCTTCTCTATACTGAGTGTGAATCGGGACATTGTGGTATGAGTGAGCCAACTCGCGGGCGGCTCCGTCATTGTTAAGGACGTGAACCGCAAATGCGTACGGCCGATCCTTAGCCGTTGATGTTAGTGATTGAGGGTCTGACGACGGAAGGTCTGGTGAGACGATCACTGGCTTCGGTGCAATAACGAACAGGCGTTGATCGAAGAGCCGATGAAAATTGGAACTTAGGCGCACTATGTTGCGATTATCATCAATTGCGTATTTTTCGCCGGTTCCAATATGGCAATAACGTTTCATCCCATTACGACGAAACCACTGCTGTTTATCTGATGGGATTAGATGGAAATCTTCCACCGCCAACTGAGACTTTGTTATGCAGCAGCGAGTCGCGTCCGGGGCTAGTTCCAGGTCTTGTTCTAGTCTAGGCGGCTCATGCCGTAGTTTCCATTCCTCTGGCAAGTTATCATGGGGAAACTTCCAAGCTGAAAAGGAGGGCACTATCGGATATTTGTGGTGTTTGTTGTCTACAGGCGTAGACACGGCGGACACGGGCGAAGACGAGCGTGAAGTGCAAGTGTGGGTTCTACCGCCTGCTACTCGAGGCTCTGTGTTTCCCCCATCACCTGGTAGATCTAGGAACGGCTCGTGGCCTTGAAGTTGTAGCCAATAGCGGCCAGGTTCGAGGAGAGAATCCAAGGGTCTTTGAACACGGGTTTTGCCGAACCTATCGTGGCTAAGGTAGACCTGACCAAAGGCGTTATTGGCGACGATGGCGCCCACAATCAAGATAGTCCCATGATGAATCCCCCAGGTTTTGACCTGGCTTGGCCGTTCGACGCTGTCGACAGCGGCAAGTTCAAAGATGACGTTACATTCGTAGGTGTTGTATCCGGGGTGTAGTATGCTGACTTTGTCAAGTTTAGGACTCTCGTCAGGCAATCCCCTAAGATTCTTGAGGAGAGGACATGTCATCGGAAAATAATGTAGTGGTGATATAGCGTTGACGTCGCTGCTGAAAGATGTACTGTAAGGAAGGGTATGATGGGCTGAATTGCCTGGACTGCTGATGTTGTAATTGCAAAAGATAGAAATGGAATTAAGTCGCCCGGAGGTGTCTTGTTTGTAAACATGAGGCAAGGCAGCAGATGTCTCACATTACCTGGCTCCCTAGGTACCTAGTACTGTTACCTGTTACACGGACTAGTGCAGCGATTCGCATAGTCAGCCACTCGTATTTCTTCTCGTTGTAGTGTTTGCTCGATTCATCGATCCTACGGAGTAGTTCACAATAATAGGGATACAGTCCTGAACTGGCAGAGCCAGGCAAGCAGGAGCGAAGCCTTCCTATATCCCATCGAATATTCTAAACTCTGGCTCACGACCTAAGTAAGCCCTTGCTTGTTACGCCTACCTAGCATATATCACATACTGCTCTTCTGAGCTCCACACATACCTACCATTCCATATCAATTCCAATATGATTAATATGCCGAGATAATCCAAAAAAGGATTCTGGGATTCTGCTTCATACAAGAAGCATAACAATGATGAGAGTGGGACTCGAACCCACGCGGATTGCTCCACTGCGAAATTTGTTCAGATTAACCTGAACGCAGCGCCATAACCACTCGGCCATCTCACCATGAAGTAGTTATGGTTCACTCAACTGTTATGATTGCCGCTTAGCAGATCAGAGTAGTAGACTCATAAGGTTCTAACCAGAAAAGCCTGATAACCAGGACATATAAGATACATCAAGTCAGAAAATATTCAGTACCATTATGCAGTTTATATCTCCCGCAGAAAAAGGGCGATTGCTTTGTCTTTTTATCTCTGACACTTGAGTTATTGATATTGACCCCACGTTTGCCGGGCCACAGCTGCGGGCAGCTGTCGAGCAAAACTGAGCTACTCTTGTACCTATTTACAGTATCTGTGACCCCTGTCACAAATCGTCTTGATGCTAGCTGCCACGATGTCATCCAAGCAAAGCTAGCCCAAGAGCTCATGCAAATGTATAAACCACTATAGCATACTACAGGATCTCTTGGGGACGAGTCGAACCCTCTTCACGCCAAAAATGGCGACACCCGACACGTCGACGCTGACGAGCTCAGCACAGATCTTCACGACGTACACATTGCCGCAGATCCGCGCTGTCCACAAGACGCTGCACACACAGATCGACGAGAAATCAGCCCGCCTGCGCACACAAGTCGGCAATAGCTACCGCCAGCTACTCGGCACTGCCGACACCATCGTGAAGATGCGAGGAGACATGCTGTCGGCGCAGGAGGTCCTGGGCCACATGGGTAGCCAATGCGGGCGCGCCGTCGTCAACAACAAGATAACGGGGCTGGGGCAATTTCGCGGGAACGAGGACGCCGAGGAAGCATTGGGACAGGCTGCGCGCGTCAAGCTGCTCAGGGCCTGCGGACTTGCTGTCAGCCGGTTGCTGAAGGTGGGCACGAGCAAAGATGCCGAGGGAAGCAAGGGCGACCGCCTTGTGCTGGCTGCGAAGGTCTTCGTACTCAGCCGATTGCTCGTGTCTAGCTTCGGGAATCTGAAGACTTCGGACGAAGAAATCAAAGCTGCGGTCGAGACGGCGAAGAAGAGCCTGGACGGGCTGAGGAGAAAGCTAGTGCGTGCGGTCGAGAAAGTGCTGCAGAAGATCGGCGAAGGAGCGGACATAGTCGATGTGCTCAAAGCCTTGTCCGCCTATAGTCTGTCATCAAGCTCCGGCACAAGGGACGTCCTACGACGTTTTCTGAGCATTAGGGCCGAAGCAATTACGTATGAGTTCGACTACGAGGAACATGAGAAGACCAGGGGCACAGATAACGTCCTCAAAGGCCTCGAGCTTTACACCAAGACGTTAGTGGATGTGCAGGCACTGATCCCAAATAAGCTACCAGAAGCATTACTGGAACTCAAGAAGAAACCGCTGCTGGCCGACGAATCGCTACGAGCTCTGGAGGGTCTTAGATTAGACGTCTTTGAGAGGTGGTGTGGTGACGAAATCCGATACTTCACACCTTTCATAAGACATGACGATCTAGATGGGAAGCAAGCCAAAGAAATGCTTACCAGCTGGGCGAAGAGGGGTGGAGAAGCTGTCCTCAACGGCTTGAGCAAAACACTCGAGCACATCTCTGAGTTCAAAGCCATAATAGAACTGCGGACAAGTACATTACAGCAGTGGATTCGGAATGGAGGAAAGGCCAGAGGATTTGATCCATCCATTATGCTCGACGGGTTGCGGAAAGCCATCAACGATCATCTTCTACAGCTCATCGAAACAAAGGTCTCAAAGCTCAAGCTCATTGGGTCCGAAGTGGCCTCTACGTTGGAGGCGTGGCAGTCAGGGATCACTGATCGTCAACGCGGCCTCTGGGACGACGAAATGCTCGGGATGGACTTTTCTATTGGCGCTGCCCAAGTCACACACGAAGTTGTATCCCGTGTATACGGAAGAAATGATGCTGTGGCGCGAGCCGTCACTCGATTCGAATCGTGGTATCATATTGTTGACAATGTCGGAGACCTGGTAGAGCAACTCAGACGACAGAGATGGGATAACGATGTAGACGAGATCGAAGACGAGGAGGTCATTGAGACGAGACAGGACCTTCTAAGCAGAGATGATCCACAACTACTCCATACACGACTTAACGAAACACTGATAAAAGCCTTCGAAGACCTAGACGAACAGCTCACATCGTTATGGCAGGTCCGAAAGGATGGACTGGACAACGGACAGATTGCCATGTACATCCTTAGAATACTGAGGGATATCCGGAGTCGTCTACCCAAGCTTGACGGCGTTCAGTCCTTCGGCTTGGACAACGTGCCCTCCCTCCACGAAAACCTCGCAGCTCATGTGTCTGTAACACCGTTGGAGGAGTTTACCACTTCAGCGCTGACACAGAAACGGGTGGCCGGCAGAGCCTTATGGGAGGGCGAGCCAGCCTTGCCTACTCAGCCTTCTCCTAGCACTTTTAAGCTTCTACGGAATATCACCGTGTCTATGGGCGATTCAGGAGTGGATCTTTGGACCCTAATTGCTGTCAAGACCTTCAAGCGCGTCTGTAGTCAACAGCTTGTGGATGTCTGGCGCAAGGAACTCGTAGCACCTGTCACAGACTTGGATAGGCCGGACTCTGCGTCCAAAATGGACGAAAACAAGAAGAGTGAGGTATCAGAAGATGACGACAGCGCAAAGGAAATTAACGAGAAGACATCTGAGCGTAGTAAAGACGTCTTCATTCAGTGGTTGTTTGACGTCTATCTACTCCAGCATTATCTCGGTATTGGCAACGACGACTCAGACAAGATACTGAAGGATCTTGCTTCGGAAGTATTAGAGAAGACGGGGTTAGATACCGAATCAGATAACCGCCTTGTGAGAGCGTCACGGGAGTACTGGAAGAGAACGAGTCTGCTGTTTGGTTTGCTCGCATGAGATACCCATGTAGTTGAATTCATTGTACGTGATGTGGCATTTGCATTTTTATAGCAAAATCCAAGTCATCGAATATCTACGCGTAAATACGACTATGGACGAATGTCCTTATTGCACAATATCTACATTCTTGTTCGCTCGCTCTATCTATCCTATCACATCCCCACCCTCTGAAACCATGCTCCATCTCATCACAGCTTATGCCTCTTCTGGCCCGAAGCAATCTTCTGAAATTCTTTCTGAGGAATCCCTCTGACGAAGCGATCCAGCCCCGCAAACACCTCGGCGACATTCTGCCTGTCGAGGATCTCGCGCTCCGGCTTCCGGATGAGGGCCTTGATGCCGGTCAGGGAGTCGCCGATGAGGTGGTCGCCGAGGCGCTCGTCGACCTCGTGCAGGACCTGCCGCAGGAAGGCGGCGTCGTCGCCCTTGTCGCAGGGAAATATCTTGTTCACGTAGCCCGTGGCGACGAGCTCGTCGGCCGTGATGCGCTTGCTCATGATCAGCGCCTCGTTGGCCTTGCTGATGCCCAGGCGCTGCACGAAGGCCTGCGAGGCCCCGCCCTCGGCCACGAGACCCAGGGACGAGAAGGGCGTCAGCAGGAAGGTGTGCGGCGCCGCGTACACGAAGTCGGCGAAGGCGGTCAGCGCCGCCGAGAGCCCGACTGCGGGCCCGTTCAACGCCGCGATCAGAATCTTGGGATGGCTGTAGAAGGCTTGTGTTATGTTCAGATTGTTGGCTACGAAGCTGCTTAGCCATTCCTTGTAGAGGTCTGTTCCTGGCGGGAGTTCACGGCCCACGGAAACATCGGCGCCGCTGTGATGAAGGGCGTTAGTGGAGGTTTTAGGCTCGTTCAATCCGAGATTGGTATGAGTGAGTGAGTGCGTGTGGGTGAGTGTGGAGTATACATGGAATTTATCCAATTGTATATAATAGAGATAGAAGGAGAGGCTTTTGTGTCACGAGCCGAGATAATGATAACGAGGAAATTATGCTTCATGCCACATGTATCCCAACATAACACGCTGCATCTCAAGAACTCGATCTAGTTTTATCTCGCAGACCCTGTCACCATGGTTGGTAAAATGAGGATGACTTACGCAGAGAAATAGCGGCCCTTTCCGGTAAGGATAGTGATGTAGATGTCGTCGCGTACGGCAATTTCTCGCAAGGCTTTAGCAATGGCATAGTAACCTTCCAAATTCAGAGCATTGAGCTTCTTGTCGTTGTCGATAGTAATGGTAGCTATACGCCCGGAGTATGTGACTTTAACTGCGTCCGCCATGGTGTGTGTATATTGTATTGTATATGCGTATGGGTCTCAATTGTCTTCCTCTTATACCGAATCGGTTGTCTGACTGTTACTGGGGGCCGTCGTATCAGAACTATGAATAAATAATGAGGCTCGCGTGCTTCTGCTTAGTGTAAGTAACGGTACGGTGAAGTATCAAAAGGGCGGGCCAATCGGCCCCGCAAAATCTATACCGAGGCTCCTCTAAGTGACCCACACCAGCTACCTTAACCCCACATCCAACCCACGTTTTCCCCCGCGACCTCGGGAAGCAGTATAATAGTGAGACAACGGAAGCCACGGCGGTCCCGTCAGTCTGGTTCAGTTCTCGATAAGCGGGCGTTAATGTGGATGTTAGTGATTACAGATCTAGCTACTTAATAATCAGATTCTGTGACATCTTTTCTTAGAGTTGATTTGGGTTTTGTTCGACCTCGCACCCACAACCATATTTTTATGAGATGAGAGAGAAAATAGAAGGAATGCGAGCTTATTTTTCTAATTCGACGGTGGTAGGCCTTCAGTTGGAGATTGAATGGCATGTTGGTTTTCTGTATGTGTTATCCGTGAATCGTTTGCCTCCGATCTAAGTACTTACTTACATGGACCTCGATAGTGAAGCAGTCAATCGTAGCATTTGTAATATCACACTTTAATAGTGCAACGTTATCCGTTATCACGAGGCGGATAAGAAGGCGAGACGAGACATTGCTGCTACATGCCAATACTATATCACTTGCATCAATTCGCCTCGTAAAACCAATTCCCCGATTGCTTAGTAGCGACATATCAAGCGGGCGGAATGCTAGAAGTGCAATAAGCCTTGCAGATTTTAGTTGGTGTGCCCTGCTGGTATGGCGTATAAGTAGGGCTGGTTTTCAGGGGGTTGATTGTTGGTTATTTGACCATGTGCAAGTAAGTAATCTCCTGCACACCTATCTTATCAGGGCTGCCAGCATAGAATAATACTACTACGAGGTTTAATGATATATTGACGAAAGGGCCATGGCACCCGCTATCGGGTAAGGTTGTTAAGTTAAGTAAGGCTGTTGTGTAAAATTGAAGTTGGAAGTTTTCAATGTTGGGAAAGCTTCCATACTTTCTGGACCCACTATGGTTCCCGCAGCAGTACCCATTTTTGCCCTATAGGTATTCCAATGGCATACTATGCGACGGAGCTTAAATAAGAAAACCACTGACCTACCTAGGTATGTAGTCTATCGTTCCTGACTCTCTTTGTCGAACTACTATTATTGGTTTTAGAGCGTTGTTTCCTTGGAGAGCACGGTCCCCTTTGCCTACCGTACCTAAGGTACCTAATTTAGTCGAGTCAAGGCAACGACGCTACTGTCAACACCGTTCTGACGTCTCACTCACACTTCACCGCTTTGTCCACGCTTCATACGTACCACTCGAAAACAAGATACAAGCTCTAGCATATCATACCACGTCAGCATGCTTTCTAGCAGGACAATACGCCAAAGGTCGCGTCTCGCGGCACGCCAATGCCGTCGCCCGGTACCTAGACCACGCTTCTCCAGCACCGATGCCAGGACGACAAGCTCATCCTCAGCTGTCGGTGCTAGCGCCGCTTCATTCGCCGCCGGACTAGCCGTCGGCTGGGCACTTTATCGCAATAGCGCGAGTGACAAGTCAGAAATTAAGGATGAGAAAGGACCGAGTCTCGTCGGCGGGAGAGTATCACAAGCTGTGGCACAGATCCCCCACGTCACCAGCAGCGGCATCACCATCACCACAACCCCAGATCTTAACGAACTGGGCACATCAGACGAGGTCGCGTATACCAAGCCGCCAGCCTTGGGGGATATCACGCGCCTGCTCAACGAGAATGCTTTCACTGTTCAGGCGGCACCCGGTGGAGTCGACCGGTACGATGGGGCACAGCTGGCCTCCAACAGCCCGTGCGAGGACGCCTTCATACACGGCAGTTTCTCCAACCCCTTCGGCACCGGCAGCAGCAATGCCAGCAAATGGATGGCATGGGCCGTCTTCGACGGGCACTGCGGCTGGCAGCTCTCGAATCTGCTGAAGACTCAGCTTATGCCCTTCGTGCGTCGATCACTGGCAGAAGCCGCAAACGGGGGCGAGGTGTCCGAAGAGGCTGTGCAGCAGGCGTTGACCAAATCTTTCACCACTCTCGACGACGCGTTAGTGAAATCCGCTACCGCCATCATAGAAAGCGATTTACCATTCGCCGAAAAGGCCAGACGCCTCGAGCCCGCGTACGCTGGGGCTTGCGCTCTTCTGACACTCTTCGACCCCCAGAGTCGGAAACTCCACGTAGCCTCCACGGGCGATTGCCGCGCGGTTCTAGGCCAGAAGACGGCAGATGGGAAATGGGAAGCCACACCACTGTCGGTGGACTGTACGGGCGCCACGCCATCGGAGGTGGCGCGTATAAAAGCCCAATTCCCCGACGAACCGGATGTTGTCCAGGGAGGGCGAGTCTGGGGTCTGCAGCCATCGCGGACCTTTGGTGACGGGATGTGGAAGTGGACGGCTGAACTGAAGAAGAACCTGCGCTATCATTTCAACGGTTTGAGTTTGCCGTCCCAGACTAGGTATAAGAACTATAAGGATGGGCCGTACGTCACGGCTGAGCCACTCGTCACCACGACACAGATTCCCGATCCCAAGGAAGGACGACCTAGCTTTCTAATACTGGCCACGGACGGCTTGTGGGATACCATGTCGAGCGAACAGGCCGTAGACCTCGTAGGGAAGTGGTACGACCGTCAACAGAAGGGTACGTCAGTCATCGAACCAGAAAAGAAAGCAGAGGACTTTGGTCCAGTTGTACTAGGCTGGAAACAGCAGTGCAAATATGAAGAGCGCAAAGCAACATTCCGCGACGATAACGCCGCTGTCCACCTCATGCGTAACGGACTCGGCGGTGCTGACGAGGAGATGGTCCGCGGCGCTTTGGCGTTTCGCTATCCGAACTCGAGAGATATCCGGGACGACATCACTGTGCAGGTCGTTTTCTTCAGTCCTGGACAATGATGTTATTTGAAATACATAGTTCCCCCACTGTTCGTTCATGCGAACTCGAACGGGGAGCTTAATTACATGCATGTTAGCGAGTGCACATTGGGAAATACCAGAACGAACCGCGATCTGTTGGAAAACACGCAGGACTGCACAAACTCAAGAGTACTATTAGAATAAGAGCGCGAGACTAGCACGATTTTATGATTTTTTAGCTATCAAAATAACTTGGAGCATTGCGACTGCATTATCATTGTCTTTCACCACCTACCATATACTATCTCGTACGTCACAGTAGCCCAAGCCTCTCAGCCTCAGACCTCAAGATTCCAGGAACCTCCTCTTCAAGCGAAGGGTGTTCAGCTTTCCAGCCCAAGAATTTAGGCAGCCTTAGCCCCTTGCACCTCGCGTTCAGACCCCAGCTGATGGCCTCGAAACCCGCCGTCTTGAGCGCCTCCTCCTTGTCCATCTTGTATTCCGCGAGTTCTCCGTCGCTCTTCACCAGACCCATCTCCTGCGCCTTCGCGGCCATCGTCTGCGCCAGCGGGCCCCATGTATGCTCGCCGGTCACTGTCAGATGGTATCCCTGCGCGCCCCAGATTTCCGGTGATGCGTTACCGGAGAGGGCGGCTTCGATGAGCAGGACATACGCCTCTGTTAGATCCTGGATGTGGACTGTACGAAGTTGAAATTCGGGCACGGGTTAGTAATGAGCCTTTTGTTTCCCGGCTTGCTCTTCACAGAAAAGAGTGATACGTAAAATGAGAATTTAGGGGCCGAGACGGAGATGTTCCATTGTGCATACCAATCAATAGGCTTTACAGAAGGAGGCATCAAGAAGGAGATTCGAACCTACCGTCGCCCATTTTAGCTTGACCGGTCCCGATGATGGGTATATACCCCCTTGTCAGGATGACCTTGGCCATCTCGTAGCACTGACGACTACGACCCGAGACAGGACCGCGGCCATTTCCTATCGGTTGTGAACTATTAGTATAAATTGCGAAGGCGCGACTCACATCATTTAATGCCACTTAGTTATCCTAGACAGATTAAAAACAACATCTGCAAAACAACGGGCAACCTCGTCCTCGCTGTCTTTCGAACAGAATATCAAGCTCAACGAGAAAAAAAAATTGCAGACATACCGTAAATAGTAGGTGGACAAACAATAGCAGTCCGGACGGTGCTAGCGTGCGCAACACCGCACTCGAGCACGATCTTGTCGACGTTGCGATGAAACGCCTCGTCCGGGAGACTAGTCAGGACCTCGACGCCGTCCAAGTCATCGAAGACCCTGTCAGACGGCTGACCTAGGCGATCCTCGACCGTGTCAAAGTACGTCAGGATGCCGTTCCCGCCCGTGTGTAACCAGTACCCCGGCCGGGCCTCCGAGTGTCCCCCGACCAGCCCGGCCGCTATGGCGCGCGCCGCACCCTCGTGGTCCGATGCGTCGGCGGCGTCTGAAGGAAGATAACTAAAATCAGCAACAGACTTCGGTTGTTGTTTTTTTGGTTCTTTTTTAGAAAAGAAAAGTTTTTCCAAAAAAAATTCACTCCTACGAGAACTTGGAATAACCCGAAGATGATTATTGTGCCACCAGAAAATCCTTCCCTGACGGAATGGATGGAAGCATGATCCTCGCTCCGACACTCGGGCCGAACCGCCCATCTCACCTAACCTAACCTAACCCACGCATCCATCCATCCCTAGAAATAGAAAAAGCCACCAAGCAGGAATTAAACTTTCTTAAGGAAACCCAACCAAAAAAGGGGGAGGGGGAGGGGGAGGGAGAGAACTTACGCAACACGAGATCCGCCCAAGCCGCCTCTCTCCTCAACAGATCCGCATCATCGAGGGATCCCAGAACCACGCGGACGGCGGCGGGGTACGCCGCGCGAACCTTGGCGGCGCTGCTCTCGGAGCGCACGAGGGCCGAGTACTCGAAGTCGGGGTACTTCCGCGCGAGCACGTAGAGCGCATCGCCCGCTATGTAGCCCGTGACGCCCGTTCTGCGCGTTTAAACGTTGTTATGAGTATGTAGTTTACATTAACAGGAATCGGACGCGGGGCCCGGGGGGGGGGGGAGGTCAACATAATAGAAAACGAGAGAGAGGGGGGGACAACAAACATGAATATCTTAAAAGCCATCGTATATATTATACTGAAGTCTAGCGCAACAGTGATGGTGAGAAACGTTTTCTCCTATCTGTTATGGATGTACTTATGTCACCTAAAACAGACACGGCTGTTCTTATGAGGTTCGCTTCGAAACTTACCTTTTTAGACTAATATCTTGCTTTCAGGATTCATTGGGGTCAATATATCGTGAGAACATCAATTAGTAAGCTAAGTGGATAGTAAATGATGCATGTGTGGATTGGTGGATTAATAATGTGACGCAACTCAACCATGTGTCGCTAGAAGTTGGGGAGGGAGCCAAATTCAACGTAACCTGTAGATGGCCATCCAAATAAGCTGATGTATCAGGAGTGTCCTCAGTAATGTCAATTCTTGGTTCTTCATTACGGCCCCAAAACGCGGGTACTTCTACAATATTTCGTAATGCTCCTTGCATTTATATCCCAAGCTAATGCCTTTCATGATGCTGTCTAGCCACTTACAGAAGCGGCACGGTCTTACGGCTTCTGCTTCTCTTGTCATGAACGTCGATACAAATAACATGTGTTGCGTGGCTCTATGCCGTTGTTTCGGGGAAATGCAAACGCTTTCAACAATGAACATATCGAGAGATTCCTTATGTTCTGACCCGTCATTGACCTATAGCAAGTGTTCCCAGTGAACACCAAAAAAGAAAGAAAGAAGAAGAAAAAAAATATCGACGCTGCGGGCTTCCAGGCTCCCAAGTCCATGCCATATCCTTGTGAAGAACCTGTCCGTTTCCTTATCCGTTCTACACCAAATCAATGCCGTTGTCGTGCGAAAGAAAGCACCGAGCCCCTATCCATCCATAAGCCAGAAGCGCTTTTTAAACATTAGTAGAAGGATGCGATAAATCATCAAAAGTAATCACAAGCTATGTGCGAGACGGTATAGACGCATTAGAGAGGAAATGTGTGAAGACATTTCCGGATCTTGTGCATGTGCAACTCCCGACGTCATCGTAATTTATAACCAGCCTCTATCCGATATAACGCATAATAATCAGGAACAGATATTAATTTAGAGTAGTGCACCTGACTTCAGTGCAAACTATTGGGGTACAAGAATGGACCATCTGGTGCGACCGTTGAGGCACACCCAGTTATGTACGAACCGAATGTGAACGGGAAGCAAGGCGGCAACTTGCACTAGTTTTCTTGGACACGTACGGGGACATTGCCCTTGTCTGGCGGAGATATTGGAGTTTTATCCGTTTCTTTGCCAGCTTCATCTGCCGTGTCGATACTGGTGCTGAGGGGAGACCCGCTTTGCGGAGTGTTTTGCTCTGTGGTGAGCAAAGGTGTTGGTACAGCTGAGTTCACTTCAACAGCTAAACTAGGCGTCGAAGGAGCTGATGTGGCGGCAACACCTCCTCCGTTGGTGTGGCTCGTTGATGCCATAGGGTTCAGAACGGCTTCGATTGCGGCGATGAGCCGGTCAAGTGCCGAATTTTGACGGCTGGTGCCCTGTTTCTTCAGCTGAGGAATATACGTGCTGAGTTCTAACGCGAATTCGGCCTTTTCTGGACCTTTGAGATTGCTAAGAAGCTTTTCTGTAAGACGGTCAGTTACAGCTGCTTGGGAGTCATGATGTAAAGAGAGGGAGCCACTTACGAACGACGTAGTTGCCGTATTGATCCCTGATCATGACTTGAAGCGGACTCGTCCCGTCGTTATTCAAAGTCGTGAGTTTGGATCGGATATCTCTTCTTTGGTCCGCTGTTCCACGCTCAATGCATTTCTCGACCACATTGGAGGCGTATTTGTGCCTTGACAGAGTCAGAGTCCTGTCAATGACATGTTGTACCATTACCAAGCGATCGGCCGGTTCGCCGTGATCTATGATGTGCTGAATCACGTAGTTGCCATATTGATCCGTCATAAGCTTAGCAGCACAGGCGTGAATATCAGCCATCAGTATCTTCTTCTCATCCTCTGTGCCGTATTCCAAGATACGCTGGATAATGCGGCAAGCATATTGGTGTGTGGCCAAGTGCTCAATCTGGCCCTGGAAGGCGTTCATAATGAAGGGTATGCACTGTTTTGGGAACATTTGGACGGCTTTTTGCACTACGTGGTTACCGTTTGCGTTTTTGGCGACTGACACTATGTCTAATCTGAGCTCGTCGACAATCTCGCGTTGCTGATCGTCCAATACATGCTCAAGAGCCTAGAAGGGAGTCAGTTATCGTTCATACATCCAGTTGCGCAAGATACAGACCTTTTGGACCACTCGGCATGAGTACATTTGCGTCGAAAGCTCTGCGACTCTTCCAATCATGGCCGCAGCAAGAAGTTTTTTCTGGACTTGATCGCCATGCTCAAAAAACCGCTGAATGACGTAATTACCGAAAAGGTCTTTCATCAACTGTACCGCATTATGCGAGATCTCCTGGAAGACGCGCTCTTTCTCCTCACTGTTAGCAGCCTTTAATCTGTCCTGGATGAACCGCGACCCATGTTGGTCTCCACTAAACTCGACGATATGGCCGTAAATGTCCTGGACTAACGTATCAGCCACTGTCATATGGACTTGTCTCGTTACCACTTACCTTCAACTCGAACCGCCGATTTGTCCTGTGAAGACTCCGAAACTCCTCGAGAAGAGCACTTCTGGCGCCTTGGGTTGGATCACCGTCTCGATTTGTTCCAAAGGAATACTGGGGGACTATAGGGAACGGCTGTCTGTATTCCAGTTGGCTCGGTGGTATTTGACTGCGGTGATTATGGCTCTGTGGGCTGTGATCGGGCACCAGCCCAACTGGGAGAGTGGAATAGAAGTAGGGCGGATACAATCCGGGCGGCGGATGGGAATATTGAGAACCTTGCTGCTGCTGTCTATCCAAGTCTTGCGACATGTTGGCACTCCGCGGGACTGGCTGAGCCCAAATTCGTGGATTGAGAGCACCGGATGAGTTCCTTGGACTGTTCAGACGGGGTAGATACGAACTACCAGCTGAGGAACCCCTGTCCATGGAACTTCTGTGAGCGTAGAGACCCGCGGTAGTATCTTCCAAAGAAACCCCCCCAAAAGCTTCTTCCAGGTTAGCGTGTACACCACCGTTGGTAAAGGGAGCGGAGACGGCGGTATCAGAAGCCGACGCGTTGGCAAACGAGGGACGTTGATGTTGTGAATTAACATGCCCTGGTACTCTCCAGGCGTACTGTGCCGAGTCCGCCATCGGACGTGAGGTATTGGCTTCAGGCTGTCGGCTCGGCAGGGCACTGGAGCCGTTTTGACCAATATTGGCAGAGTTAGGGTCTGCTGAGTTGCGCCTGTTGAATCCAAAGGCGTCACGGTCACGGCCATATTGAGAAGTACTGGTTGCACTGTACATGCCTGAGTTCGCTCTCTCCTCGCCGGACAGTGGGTCAAGGAGCGTCTGCAGGGTAGGCAAAGCAATGCCATGGCTGTGCAGCGCGGATGTACTCTGGCCGATAGATTGCCGAGGGGGGAATCGCGTGTGTGTCGGTGAGACGTCCTCGGGACCTGTTGTCGTCGGCCATCCTCCAGCACCTAGGCCGCTCCACGGCGAAAAATCATTGCGCGTGTTCGATTGGACGGGACCAGACGGAGCAGTTGGCGAAAGCTCATCGGAACCTGTCATACATAATCTTAGCTCCAGCGCTATGAATCCATTCTGCGCATATTGTGTTCATACCTCTAGAGTCCGACGTGTCGCGATGCAACGTACTTGGAAGGCCAAGATTAGACCAGGGGCTATTCGAGGGCCATGCTCGACCGCTGATCGAGCCCAGGCGCTGTGAGCCATCCATAGTGTTGGATGGTTTATGGAGAATAGGAAACCCGTTGGGCCGAGTCTGCCACAACGACGTCAGTTTAGCTTGTCATAGAATGCGGGTGGACGGGATTGGGGTGGATCGATCTATCGACACAAGGGGAGCATCCGAACACAACGCTGCACACGAGATCTGCGGTCTTTGCGTCGAAAATGGAGAGCACCAAGCATCGTCATCGCCAGTGTCATAAGTGATTTGAGGCACGAGTGAATATAAACTCACCGTCGGACCCATAGTTTCGGTACTTTCGATTCGGACAGATATTCGGGATAATAAAGACTCCCTACGAGGAGGCTGAGTATGTCGTTCGATCCTGATTTCAAATGGCGGTATGATATATGCTAAATTACAATGGACGGTCACGTTGACGCAGAAAGGGGCCTTCGATCGCGGATATATGGATTGTATGGGGGTATACGGAACAAGATATTTAAATATCTAGAGGCAAGGGTGAACTATTAGCGAAAGTCTCATATAGTGGATAGCGACAGCGTCTCAGCAAGTTTTCGGGCACAGCGTGAAGTTTTTCAATATGATGTTGCCTGACATTGGGCGATTGGGAAGCGACTTGTGTGTTAAAACGAGCGGCCAGTCTATTCTCCGTGGCGTTCAAAACGCAGATAAACCTCCTCTGATAGTCTGGCAAGCCAAGACTATAAGAGCAGCTCGAGGTCTGCAGTGATTAAATGTGCTAGACTCACTGGCGATGTAAATGCGACACGTACTAGGTGTCGTGAAAATGGGTGGGCAGGTCGCGGTCGACGAGTACTGTATGCGTGGTGGGGATGCTAGGAATAGAGTTGAATTTCAGCAGACGCCAAAATAGGCACAGTTGGGAAAAAAAGATGAGTGGCCGCCAGGGCGACCAGTTGCGGCCAAGGCAGGACTCCCCAATCCGAGGGCGATTCCCGACCGGGCAGTAGTCTGGGGGTCTTGGACCACCTAATTAAGCCCTGGAGGGGGGCGCCTGGGGGGCGGCTTAGGGGCAGACGGCACACTAGTGCATGTCGTGTAGATGGGTGGCATGCCCGATGGGTGGAAAACCAAGTACAGGACTGGAAGTTGGTAAGTAGATGGGTGTTCAACGCAGATAGCTGGCAGGCAGGCAGGCAGGCAGGCAGGCAGAGGATTTGGCGAGGACCCAATGCGGTAGCAGGGATGAAAGGATGACCTCAACCCACACGAGCCGGTGCTGTACCTGGCTGATGGGCTCTTGAGTCGGGGGAACTTGTGGGTAGGTAGGTTTCGGCAGGGAGGGAAAGACGGGGGCTGCGAGACAAATGGACAAAATGGGAAAAGCGTCTTCGTACCTGGATGCGATATCGCCCGCGTGCTCACACTCGGGCGGTGGAATGTGTCTGTCTATCTGTCTGGATGATGAAGGTTAGGATGAGGTAGGTAGGTCGTATGTAGGAGTGAATAGTTAATGTGACTATGTGAATAGAGGGTGTTGGAGGAGGGAGGTAGTGTAGTAGTGAAGGATGGCCAGGTACAATGTTGGGTGGTATAGTCGCATCGACGATTCTCAGCCCAGTCTATAAGTAAGTAAAGCCAAGACTTGTCCGACGCAACGACGAGATTTCGGGACTTGGTCCTTGGCTGCTTTTGCCTTTTAAGAACTAGTCCATGCGTGAAATGGACACTAGTTTCGGGCAACGTTGATGAGAGCCGTGTCCGCCAGCAGCAGACCAAGTAGTAGTATGTAGCAAGGCGAGTTGAGTCGATATGTCTAAGTAAGTAGTTAAGGTACTTACTGATTGATATTTGCAGGCGAATTTGGTATACGATGTGGTGGTGTTCTAGACTGGTATTAGTCTAGAAGACTAGGAGTGGGGGGTGAAGTGGAAAGTCCAGAGACCCGCACCTCGTCTTAAATAGTAACAGGACGTGAGTTAAGCTTCCTGGTTCAAGCCGCCCCGTGCTACGCAAGAACCCCTAACTTGGGCAGAAATTCGTGAGTCACGAAGTTGTCTCAGAAAAAGAGTCCCTCAGATGCTCTCTCCCTAAACGGCTCTAATAATCAGCAAAGGCCTTGTGAGATACGAGGACGTCTCTCAGAGTGTCCTGAGACTATATTTTTTGGCCTGATTAGGTCTAGAACACTCCCACTCCCCCCAAGTAGATCGTTGGTGCCACTGCCACTGGTAATGTACCACACTGGTGCGCCAGCTCTGTGTAGATTCACTAGCTGGGCTGGCGGAAAGAGAGGGGGGATGGCTTGACCCCACTCGGCAGTCTAATGCAGCGGAAGGTATCGTACCTGTCTCTTAGCGTTACTATCTCTGGTAGCTCTGCACGAATGAGGCTCCCGCTTTTAGTGGCACTGCCAGTCGGACACCTTAAGTAGTGTAGGCTTGCTTCTAAGGCCGCCAATGTGCAATGTGCAAATAATGCTAAAAACGGCAGACTTGTTGCGCAAGTATGCTAAGGGTATTGGGGTTACACTTTTAGCGTATGCCGGACCTAGGTAATGTTACCGTGGTATACAGCTCCCGGGATATCTCCGACAGGGCGTTCCGTTTCTACCCTGTTGCTTTTGGAGATTAGCGGTTTGTTCTAATTCTGTTCTGTCAATGGCGACGAGCTCGGGACCAGCTCGTTACGCCAAAGAGATCATGGGAGAAATTACCAAGGAATATGTATAACGGAATAGCGCAGCCAGAGGCGGATGAGGACGAATGAACAACAGGCTGGCAAGCCAATAACAGGAGGTTTGACTACCTGGCCGTCGGGTGACCTGTTGTGCTCTCTCGGCCGTGCACCTAGGTATCTTCTGTAAGCAAGCCTGCTTCCACGATTACAGCGAGGGACCGGCTGCTTGCATACGAGGGTATGAATGCTGGTCGGTCAGCTATGCGCAAGGTATTTTTAGACGGTACCAAGTACTTTGCTGGTGTTGGGGCCCAAGCGTGGAAACAGATCTAAGACTGCCTTCGAGATCTCTGATCGGCAGAGGCAATATGCGGTACACTATGTACTGTACGTGCGAGTGAGCGATCGCTGCGCCTGGCGCTCGTTTGTTCGTTGATAGCTGGTTGGCTACGGTATGTAAATAGGCATATATACTTTGAGAAAGTATCATGCAGTTAGTTAAAAACGTGCGTACTGGGGTTACAGGACAGTTCAACCAACCTTGCATGTAAGTTGGCCCCTGCGGTATGATCAATACTACGAGGGGAACGAGCCAGCTGTATAAATGACAAGGCCAGAAATCTGACTCTATAGTAAGAGAACACAGGAAAGGGTGTTTGGACAAAGGATAGTCAACATGATTTGTACGACAGCCGCCGATACTCTCAAGCTCAACTTTGCCAGGCACCACTTCTGAAAAAGCGACCGTCCTTTGGCTGGGAACTACTATAGACAGATGAGAGAAGGTGAGGGGAGAAGGAAAGAAACAGGAGATGATCAAAGTGACCAAGGGAGCGTCAAAGTGAAATATTGAGCAAAAAAATAGTGTACCCCGAATTAGACTATCGAGTGTATGTAACAAGTACAGTAAATAATGACTTTGTAGTACAGATCACCCATCTGTGGATCATCGATGTCTGAGGCGATGGCGCTTTTGTCGGCTTGGCAACGCAACTAGGCGATTCATAAGACCATAACACTTCTGGCTTCCATTCAGTTCGGTACTTCATCTACACAAACTAGTGACAACCTTCAGTCTATATTTGTTCCAGCTCACGGTTATGTACATCAACTCGAGTTGCCCAACATTCAAGCTTACCGACGATACAGCAGGAAGTGGAGAGAGATGAGCAACCAATGATGCTAGGTGAGTCTTTCGCGTAACTATTACACTCACACAGGTAGCAAGCAAGCGGCGCGTATTTCAGGGTTGCTCGTGATCGTTGGGTATGCGTTGGCTGGTGCGATGCTATCGTTGCAGGCCTTGACCGACAGATGCATTGTGGCATGATCATGTGCCAGATTTCAACAATCCAAGTGCTTCATAGTATCCGACTTGTCAATATCAAGATTGCCGTGACGCTGTAGTACAATTTATGGCAAGAATGAGCCTCAACATTGGGAATGCTACTCAGTAGTAGGTGCGCTCACTGCATTCCTAAGGGATATTGCCTTATCAAGGTCGAAACAACCTGTTCTTCATATAAGACCGCCCGTTCAAACTATGCACCACCTGAGAGGAAAGACTTTTACTTGATTTCTTATCGACCACTTAATGAGTTGGAAAAGACCTAATAATGGGTGTCTGTTCTGTGAGGCCAAGTGATCTGTTTCAAGACAGGGAGGTACAAGACACGAAATTTAGGGGAAGTGAAACAGCAACTCATGAGAAGCAACGTCTATCAAGGAAATGCCTGACTGTGTGAGTCATATAGCGTTCCTTGCGGTACGTTCAACACAAATTGAGTTCTCTCGCAAACAGGCTGATCACTTATTGATCTCGTAGGCAACAGCGACGTCAGCATAAACTCTGTCCAATGAATAGTCAGTCTTGCGCTATTAGACGAACGGTGGCGTTCGTCGTAAGGTCGGGAGCCGAGTGGGTACATATGAACAAGATGTGTTATGTCACCAAACAGCAGGGTTAACGCTTCTTCCGAGTGGAGGTGTGAGACCAGCAGTTAAGGGAGCGACCACCATCACCGTGAAGAAGGACGACGGGATTGCTTTAACCACAAGACACAGGAGAGAGCATGATTGATCGTCGGCACAATGTTCGGCTCTATCAGAGTGCTTGTGTCTTGGTTTGATGCTTTCGAAGCTCAACTTGCTACCGAGGCACCCTTAATCAGGTCAAAAGCCATTGAGGCTCGGGGACACAGAACCGGTAGTGAGATGGATTGATTTGTGAGAAATGAACGTCTCCGAACCAATCAGGAGAATGCCGGTTGTATTCCGTCAAGTTTGGCTCGTCGGGATCGATAAGCAGCTCATAGCAGTTTGGTGATACGACCAACTACAGAACAGCTTGCGAAGAGACCGACGTTCATTTGGCCCGGGAACTGCCCGTGGCCGGATAACAGATCAGGGAAGAAGCGACCTGGTTCACTTGAGATGTCGGTGCATATATCAATATGTACGAAGTAGGTAGTGTGTCAAAAGACGTCGATGAGAGATTAGAGACGGGTCGATGGAAAAAACGGCTAAGTTGGGAACAGTATCGCACTGCCGCACGAGACTAATACCAGGTTAAGTCAGTGATTGATTACTACTACCTACTTGTACGTACTACGTATGTAAATTATAGTGACCAATCCCAGGGCTACTTACTAGGTCGTCGTCTCCCCTCACACTCAGCGTAAGCGATGCATTACAATTGGACGGAATCCTCGGTAGGCTAACGGGTCTATCACTTTCGCATCGTGGGCAGCGACCAATTAAATTTCCGTTCCTTGCATACTCCTCCACACCCCCGATCCATAGATACCGTCTGGCCAATCACTGCCACGTTGCGCCGACAGGGAACCCGCCAGAGCCGACAGGCAGTGTCCACCTGCAGCTTTGTTCATTTGTTCACTAACTACCAGGTAGTAGCTAGCGGTTAGTTGGGCCAGGGGCTCTGGCTGGCAGGGGGTTGCTAGATCTCCCATTTCATTCCCTCTCTCCTCGCCTCTCCTGGATCCTTTCTCTTCCTTCACGATCTGCATCGTCGCTGCGTGTTGCCGTCGTTTCGTCTGCGTGTTTCACTCATTTTTGGCTTCTTAGCCGTCCTCTCCCTAACTTATCGCTCGTCCCTTTCGTGGGCAGTCATTCATTCACCAGGTTTCAACTTCACTCTTTGAGTTGACTCCGTCCGATCTTTTCTTTGGAATTACAAGTTCAATATCTGGAGCTTGCTCCCTTGTGTAGGTTGCGCCTCTTTCCCACCAGTGTGTCTCAGGCAGACTATACCTACCTAGTGCATGATACAACATGAGATGCTGATATGCTGTGGTAGTACTATTATTTATTGGACTTGTACTCCAGCGAGTGTCAGGCACAACGCACCCTGCTAGCAAACTTATTATCACGTTTGTCACATCGTCGAGCGAATACAATCACCATGGAATCACTTAACGCCCTTATTACTCGTGGCAAATCTATCATCGCAACTCGCGATCTCTCCGATTCAGACTCCTCCTGGGACTCGGCCATTAACGCCACGATCTCCCTGCTGGGCATTGCTTTGTTTGGTCTAGCTCTGGTCGGCACTCTCATGCTTCTGCAACGACACCGCCGACAACAACAGCTCCAGGATCAGACACTGCCCAGATATAATGACCTCGAGTACGGAGTCGGCCAGACCACCCGTCGGTTGACCATCCAGACCCCGGAGGGTAAATCTAGCATTGTCGTAGTGAATGGCCGTCCGATGCTGGCCGATCCCAACGCACCACCTCATTCACCTACCAACGTCCCTCAGATTCACATCACATTTCCAGATGAGCATGATGAACAGGGCCGCCGAAAGAATGGCCGGGTTCTGCTCGTCCGCGTAGGCGAGACCACAATTGGCCTCGAACCCCTCAAGGAAGAGCAATTACCCGCCTACGACAAGGAAGGCAGCAACTCCTTCTACTCTATCGACATGGACCGCATTGGCGGTCTTAAGGAAAAGGATCGATCACAGTTCGCCTGAACGGTGTCTATCGCCATGGGCGCTCCTCACTATTCCCATGTCTGATCAATCTAAGCATCAACTTACTGTTATACCTCATGCGGTCGAATCTAAAGGACAAATCTGCATGCACGCTTCACGACCAAATGCTTACATCTGCTTCATCTAATATCTTCAGCGTCAGGGGGGATTGCGGTGATGTCAAGTGCTGACGGACCGCGTAGATCATCCGGGAGGCCATTTTTGAACATTTCAATGGCAGTGGCGCTGAGTATATATCAACTTCGTATATAACGATACCATGGTTTTGCTATCTGTTTTGTAGATAGCAGAACATATCGAAGGGTTGAGGTTTACTCTGGTGGACTACATATTCGTAACTGTATAATTGATATTACTCTTAGCGGAACTAGAGAGTTTCGTCGTCCAGCTACAAACCCACTAATTCTTTTCAAGTGATTGTCCGACACAAGAGCACAAGTCATGCACGTCGTAATAGCAATTTGCTCCCATTTGATGGCTATTAACCGGAAGTTAGGTAGCGTCATCGACTTCAAAGGTTATTCGAACCACTCACGATCAGCTCAACACATCATGTGGTAGCTGGGAAATCCCACAGGCAAGGCTAATCTACATGAACAAGCCCTCAAACATGTGTGAGGCTCCGACTTGACCATCTAGGCTAGCATGCACTTCAACAAATATATCATCCACGACAACCTCGCAAGGGACTATATTGGCTCTACGCCCACCTATGCATACACGACATCAACTGCAGCCCACATATTCTTAGTTGATCAACGCCCCCAAGGATATTCTCAGATGGGAATATCATCGCAACACCCGGGTTTCAGCAGATGACGTGATATCACGAGGACACATATCGGAAGAGCTCGTATAAGGTAGTAATCCGGTTCTATGTTCAATATGTCCAAGCGAGCGACTCAAAGCGAATATATACAGAGAATCAACAACAACAACAACCATAGCCATCCAGCAGCCTACTTACGGCTAACCAAGTTTCGTTTCTCAGAGAGCTCCATGGTACCGCATAAAATATCCACACTTCATCCATTCCAATTTCCCATCCACCTCTTCCCTCACTTTATCCCGAGAGTTCCCAAGCAGGATCCCCGACTTTATTTAAGACACCCACTCCCAGGTCATCCTGACGCGGCCGTCGTTGGGGTCGGCGAGCTGGGAGAAGACCTTGACGGGGACGTCGAGGTCGTCCTTCTGGCAGCCCTCGCAGCGGTCCCGGACGGTGACGACGGCCGAGTTGCCGCCGCGGCTGATCTTGATCTGGCGGCCGCAGTACGTGTTGAGGTTGGGGTTGCCGTTGGGCGTGTGCGGGTCGAACAGCTCCCGCGAGAGCGCCACGATGGCGTCCTCCTCCGAGTTGTAGACGCCGCAGGCCCCGAGTCCGGGCGTGTAATACGTCAGGTCGCCGCTCATGTCGCGGCTCGCGATAGCTGCTGCGGGCGAGGTTGCTGGGGCTGCGGACACGAGGCCGGTGGCGGCGACGACGACGGCGAGCACGATCTTGGTGAAGGATTGCATTTTGGCCCTTTATGGTATTATTGATTTTTTTTTTTTGTGGTCTGTGAGAGATGAAGGCTGTGGTGTAGGCCGTGGTGTTAGGGGTGATACGTTCGTGTGAAGGAGTGACGACGAAAAGGAGCGAAGTAAAATAGCTGAAATCGGGAACCGGTCCGGGAGCACAAGTTAAGAAGTCGATGCTGGTGAATCGAGGAAAACGTCAATCGACGAAGGGAGAAGGAACTCGTTATTTATATTCGTTCCTCGTCGTCAAAGTCCTAGCTGTGTTACACGTGGTGCTCAGGGCTACAGAACTTCTCCTTTTGGATGATGGATACTTGTATTGTATTACGCCTCGGTGTTGCCTTCGTATGTGACAAAAGGATCAGTGTCGTTTGCTCAAGGCTACACAGACACATAAGTCACCTGCCATTTCGGCATGTGAATGAATGTCATTGTCGCCTTCACTCATGATCCTGCCGGGTACTCCCTGTTGTAGAGGTTTCAAGTATGCTCGCTCATTAGATGAGTGACGTTCCATATCTTCAGGTCAAAACTACAGCAATATCCGTACATAAGTTCCCAGAGCTCGGTTGTCAAGAAATAGCTCGACCTATATTTCCAGATATTTCTATCACGATCGCCAAACTCCAAACGCCAACGTCTATGTTACATTGTACCACAATGTATAACATCATGCTACGATCATCGCGGTTCGGGCCATTATCATGTAGGTATTTCATGCATTATGCAGGTACAGATTACTGGGATGCGGCATGACTGCCTAGCGCCAGGTACAAGGCTATTCGCAGCCTTAAGACAACGTGATATTTCAAATCATCGTCTCACGTTCCTATTTGACAGTCTTCGAGGCTTAATGAGGCAGTCAAACAATGTCGCTCCCACGTGAGAACCTGGCTCGAACAACCCAAAGGGGCAAGAGCATAGGCAAATCCTCCAGGATTGTAAGGATTCAGCCAACAATTACCAACTAGAGTCCTTTCCTCGTCACCTACAGTCTCTTTCACCACGTATTCTCTCATATGAAGCATCAATATCATATGCTTCATCCACCGCAATTGAATCTCAACACGTCATGAATGTCAAGGTTGATGGCAAAGTTTGAGGCGCTTCGGCTAAGGATTAAAGCTCCGTGGTGCTAACGGAAGAGGCGGTTGCGGGCCGCACGCCCAGCGTCATACCATCTTATTTTAGGTATGAGGCTGTGCAAAGCAACCTAATTGTGTCCTTAAAGAGGAATTTTCCGTATCGTAAGACGTCGGTTCATCGCCGAGTAGCAATCCTTTATAACACACTCGTCCGACAGCGGATCTATCACGGCTTATATCAATGGTAATGTAGAACGTTACCATTCACGAAGATTTGATATGTGGATCACAAGGTAGATCCGGGCGAAATCCGGCTCGAAAACGTTGGTCTGGGTCGTCGATCCTCAATGACTAACTAACTAACGTAGCAGATATCGATGATCCAAGATCTCTCTACGTAGAGCGGATAAGCCCGCTCGATCAATCTCTAAAGAGCAGGGAATACCCTAACAAGACCCATAATAGCCAAATATAATCTCAGAAACAAAATATAAAACGAGGAAACCCGTCCACTCTTGTTTCATATACTGAGATATAGTCTCATTTTTGTATAAGCAACTTGGTCCTATTATTAACAGTCGAAGTAGCAAAGCTTGGGGATTTATGTATTGGGTGGGTTGCAGTTCTCCCTATCCTATTATTGCAAGTGACTTGCTGCTTGAGATGGTCGCGTGAGCGGTCCGCTTCCGGAATTTTGTGTGCCTTCTATCAAAGTGTGAAGGGAATCACAGACGTAAAGGATTACAGTAAACGATACGTGTTGAAGGGCTCTTCTTAGCTGAGATTCGCCATGCGAGATCGACAAAGCACTAATAGTTAGTTAATGCCGTCCCCGGAAGCCGAAAGCTACCGTAAAGGGTAGTATTTATATCCGGCGGCCGACTGTAAGCGACTACCGTGCCCACCCGAATAGGTGGAAGAGAGCCGAAGATCGGCTTCTCAATCGAAAATGATCAGCAACTCTAACGGCAGGGCCATCAACAACGCCGATTAAATCTGGTATACTATCGGCGATAGCCAATAGACACGCAGGTATATGACGCATAGAAATGGAGTTAAGAATCGGAGGGTTATAAAGCCGTAAGTTTGAGGCATGCGTATAGGAGATAAGGTTGATAAAAGCCTTATGAATCTTAATTAAGTTTATATGAGTCGTGTAACATAAAAAGTCAGGATACCCTCTCTTCACAAGAAGGCATCGACATCAACACCATCACATCACACACACACTCTCTCTCTTTCATCTTTACCATTGGTCTAAGACTACAATAAGCCAACAGGCCGCGATATCAAGTCAATCTATTCACCATGCCCGCCAATACTGCAACGGATAACCTCGGCGTCGTCAGCCAATTCGTCTCTGTCCACAAGGATACTTACCCCTACATCTCTCCCGCTAAGAACAGCCTCTCCGGAAAATCAGTCTTTATCGCTGGTGCATCCAAGGGGATTGGCAAAGAGACAGCCATATCGTTAGGGAAAGCCGGATGTAGCAAGATCGCCATCGGTGCCCGCTCAGATATCTCCTCGCTGGTAGGCGAGATCACCAAGGCAGCGACTGATGCAGGCAAGAGCGCACCACAGATTGTTTCGCTCCAGCTCGACGTGACATCAGAGGATAGCGTTAAGGCGGCCGCGGATAAGATCGCGCAGGAATTCGGGGGTGCGCTAGACGTCCTAGTGTGCAATGCGGGATATCTGGAGACCTGGAAGCCCGTGGGCGAGGCGGACCCATCCGAATGGTGGAAGACTTATGAGATCAATGTCAAGGGCACATTTTTGCTCAATCGCTTCTTCATCCCGCTACTACTAAAGAGCGAGACCAAGACGAGCATCTTGACCACGAGTTACGGGGCCCTGGCATTGAGACCCGGGGCATCAGCTTACCAGTCCACAAAATTCGCCGTGTGTCGTCTCGCTGAGTTCATCGCGGCCGAGTACGAGGCGCAAGGCCTAGTCTGCATGGCCATCCACCCCGGCGGTGTCAAGACCGACCTTGCGTTTGGCATGCCGGAAGATATGTGGGCTGTCCTAACCGATGAGGTTGCACTTCCCGCAGATACAATCGCGTGGTTAAGCAAGGAGAATCGCCCGTGGCTGAATGGGAGGTTTCTCAGTGTAACCTGGGATATGGAAGAGCTTGAGAGCAAAAAGGATAAGATTGTTGCGGACAACCTCTTCAAATTCCGGATGCTGGCCTAATAAGGTCAACAGGCTGATGTCATTACGAAATATAAAGTTAACAGCATATGAGAGGACAAGCTTGGGTCTGACCAGTCCTGCGCCTATACTTGTTCATACTACTGCCTAAAGCACCCGGAAAAAACTCGACTCGTATATATCTTAAAAGTAGCTAAATCAAATACCCTCCTGTTTAACATGCTGAAAGCCGTACTTCACCGGTTCAAATTCGTCATGTCCGAAGCTTAGATTTCCCCATTAGTTGGCACAACCCTTCTCGTCATTATAACTGACATTGAACCATATGCCGCAAATCAGTTTGTACTACACAGCTATATCTCAAAATCGTAGAATATATTGCGCGATTATGTCGTTAAGATAGGCAACCTCGGGCTGCCAAGATGTGCTCTTAGGTAATTATGTGTACAAGCGCCGTTATCCTTTAAGAAAAAATGGGGAGCTCCCCGTTCTTCCGACCAGCTTCGGAACTAAAAGGCGACCCGATAATACCTGGGTAATGACTGAGGCCAAAACATATTGGCCATGGACACGTGCCCAGCTAGCCATCGTTGTTGTACACCCTATTATTCAACGAAATCTCCTGGATCTAAATAAGCTGGACGGAAATTTGACTACTGTAGAGCATGGCTCACTTGGATATAAGAGCCCTCGACTTTTATAACTCAAGCATAATTTCCAGTTCTACAGCACTGAGGGAAGGAGATGCTGCGATGAGGCAGTGTACCGGCCGCCCAGGCCTCGTGAATATTATGTACTTACGACAAGCGTGCCAAGTCTGAACCTAAAAGCGTTGTTGCGACCCTTACGATGCGCGCCGTGCAGATTTGCAAAAGACCACCAAACAGATGCAAGAGTTTACGATAAAGTAGGCATAGATACATAAAACTTAGGATGATAGAGGGAAGAACACAACCGCTTCTTCGTAACCATGTTGCACCTCTTAATTCTTGGGAACCCCAGTAGAAGGAGTATGTTGATTAAGGGACTTGGGCAAGTACAGCCAATAAGACTGGGACAAGCATAGGCATAGCCCATGAAATATCGGCAAAATCGTCTAAGGAGCTGCGCAAAACACATCACGACATATTGTGTCCTCATGTAACAAAAATCCAGAAGAGGTCATTATATGTAATGTATTCCATGGGAATTGCATAAAACAACTGCAGACCGTAAAAAATGAATGGTCTCTTTAGGGTTGCCGGTAAGTTTGGACCAACGTCCAGTGTCATACATTCGGTGTCCTTCAGCATTATAATATGATTATTTAGTAGCTTGAATTCCCACGGGGAAACCGAGAAGAAGAAGAAGTTTCCGGGTACCATCATGGCGTGGAGGGCATTCAGTTATGCCTCGCCGTACGACCAGCATAAGTTAGCAAAACAACATAGCTCTCTAGAAATATCTGGAAACAGAATCGACTCGAAAAAGTTGCTAAAGTCATACTAGATTGGATGCGTATAGCCTAGGGATCGAGACACCCGGGCCAACTCACTATAAGCATTGATGCCCAAGCGTCACTACAATGCAACACAAGCAACCATTCAGCTGTGGTGTTGAATAATGAGGCAACATGAATGAGGCAGTGCATCCGGAGATAAGTAATATATGGTTGCTGATTTTGATTGGGCATTCTTACAATACTCGCCTGTATTTATACCTTCGAATTAGAATAATGCACTTGCATCTGAAACTTTCAAGAGACAACGCTTAAATCTTCTCTGAACCACCATGGGCCTTGAACAGCAGGAGTCCAACCCGTGCGAGGCATCTGAGGAACCAATACTGATTGCTCCGCTGGATTCTCGCAGATCCCAACAAGAGTTGACCGTTCATGCCAACGCCAATGGTTCTCAATCGAGTCTACACAGTGCTTCGGTTGACATATTTACCCATGATGTGCTCGATGACCCGTGTACTCAAGTGCGTTTGATTGAATTGATGCCAGCTCCTGAGCTTGACGATCCGATACACTGCAAGTTGCGCAAAGTCTCATCTCTGGAAGATGAAAAGTATACCGCAATATCCTACGTCTGGGGTGAGACGTGGGGACAATGCAACGCCGAAGTAAACGGAAAGCCACTCCCGATCACAGCTAATCTTGACTCTGTCCTTCGAAGAGTCAGAGCCCGGGATCCTACTCATTCACAAATTCTGTGGATTGATGCTATTTGCATCAACCAAGGAGATATGAACGAGAAAAATCATCAGATCTCCATGATGCGCAACATTTACGCTACAGCATCGAAACTTCTAGTGTATCTGGGAGATTCCGACCCTGACATTGCGAAACTCCTTGACGGTCCATTCACCTCAGATATGGTCGGAATTTATAAACTGCTCAAACTAGACTGGTGGAGCCGCGCTTGGGTGTTCCAGGAATTTGTCGTCGCAAGTGAGCCTCCTGAGTTTGGTGTTGGCAACAAATGGATATCCTTAGACCGTTTGCGGCAAGTCCTCATTTACGCTCAAATTGCAGAGGGTTTTCGTATTGTCGAAAGAGAGGACACTATTATACCCGAGGTAACTGAAGAAGTGTTCTACGATCGGCGAAATTTAATTATGAGTTACGGCTCGTGGAAAACCGAAAAGAACCGAGAAGTTTCACTACAATATCTCTTGCAAGCGACAGCTAGTCGAAAAGCGACGGTGCCGCACGATCACATATATGCCGTGATCGGTCTTCTCCCCCTGCCTTTACCAGAACTCCCAGTTGACTACTGTATGCCTATTAGCGAACTCTACCAGAGGGCCATGGTAATTTGCATCAGGGCTAGCAATAGCCTGAGCCTAGTCGAGCGTGCTATCTTACAGAAAGAGAGGACCCATTCCGTACCATCATGGTGCATTGATTTCTCGACGCCGTGGTATGAGAGCTTTTCACGTCATCATCGACAAGACCATCGACGCCCTGGACACGGTTACCTGGGACACAGTTTCCAACAAGGGTCCTTGACGATTATGGCCAGACCGCTGGGCAAGGTCGTGTATGTCCAGAAATTTGAAGTTGAAACAAAATCAACACCCATCTTACTCCAGCAATATGCCTCCTCGATACGCCAATTCGTTTCGAAGGCCAGAATATGTCTGAGATCCCGGCACAGTGACGCGGAGATTGAACATCTCCTACGAGAAGGACAGCTATGGGAAACGGTGCTAGGGGGAAGAGACTGGGATTGGATTCGACGAAAATATGGGCGTCCCATCTCTCGTTCTTTTAAGTTCTGTATTCACAAATTTTCCCATTTGTCCACGTTCAAGGATGTAGAAAACAGTGTAAACTGGATGTACACCGAACCATCCGATGGCATTGAGGATCGTAAGCCTATTATCAATCTGGCCAGCTTGGTTCTGGCACTTAAGCCAATCTGGGATGGTACATACACAATGTCTCTGACGGACACTGGCTACATGGTTCACTGCAAGGCGACACCACATGTTGGTGATATTGTATGCGCCATTCCGGACTGCGTCTCGGATGTTATTTTGAGGCCGAGAGAACAACAGGGACATATACTTCTTGCCCCTACCTTCGTTAGCCGGAAAAAACCATGGGGGGAAGAGGTACAAGAGTTTCCGGTGTCTCAATTGGGCCAATTTGTTTTGTATTAGCTTCTCGGCAGCAGAGTGTCTACAAAGAACGAATATGTGATAATGATGCTGAAACCTGGCAGTGGGGAGCGCTCATCCTGCTATTATAACTACAACTCGTCATGCTACTACCTTCTCCTTTGTCTCTACATCCCGCGCCACAGTTATTATCTATTAATATTAGCATCGCTCATTTTTACACTTGCTTCCTATTTAAAGGCATTTCTGCATTAGAATATTGATTCCAATAAGATTAAATTGCATTTAAGTTCATACTTTATTATTATTTTGTTTATCTTTGTTATGTTTTCCTTCCTTATCAGCTGTCTTCTAACTCTCCACTCTCAAAGGCTCGAGGCCGTTTAACACAGCCAACCCAGTACTTGCTATACAATTCGTCCTATACAGTTGGGGTTATCTTAACTTTATGCTTAACATCGCGAAAGTGGCTTTGATCAATGTCCAGGTCTCCAGTGCTGGAGTCTTCCGTACCAACACTTCAACATTTGTTTGCACAATTAATTAGCACAATGTCGAAATGGGCTCTCTAATGATAAGCTGATCTGGTATTAATCTAAGCTGCTAGCCAATAGCAAGCTTTATTGTGCGTGAACAACAAATATGCAGATAGACGGAACAAAAGACAAGCCGTCTCACTGATCAGTTCAAAACTGCTTGCTCCGTGTTACTAGAGAAACCATGGGCTGACTGATGTCCCTCCCTGTGTAGACTGGTGGCTGGATTATATTGTTATATTTCATGGCTCCAAGGGATATTACTCTCTTACTGAGTTAAGCGGGCCTCAAAGATGGTCTCTTACATTAAGATCGGGATTCCTTAATATCATGTCGTAACCGCATAATAAACTAAGGCCACTTACATGAGAATCATATTCGAATGATGAGGATTTGATCAGGCCTCGACATTGTTATGCTCGGCCTCGGGAGTTCCCAAGACTGAATCATCGTCCTCAGTTTCATCTTCTTCAACCGCCTCATCCCTAGCCATCTCGTAGAGGTCCTCGAGGTTGGCGTTATCACTGTCGTCCTCGACATCGCTATCCGAATTATTGCGATGTTTTCTGCTGTTGTTATGAGGAGGCCCCGGCACCTTTCGTTTGCGGTCTTTTGGAATGAATTCGCCATAAACGTGAGACTCAGGAAAGAGCTCTCATTGCCGCCGCTGTAGTAAACCGCGCTTTTGCGTGTATTGATGTTGTAGAAGATATGCAGAGTCAACTACAGTGGGGTTGTCCACAGTTCCTTTCAGTATTCCGTATGCTCCTTTCCTTCCCTCGGACGTCGATAACAATAGAGTATGCTAAGGTCGAGCTTTTAAGAAATAGGTGTTCATTGATTAATCCGGCGGTCTTATTCATGCCCATAAGGAAGGTAAGCTCTTGCAGTGCGAATACGACGAAGTTGGTCGCGCCTATGCTGAGCCCTTGCAATATTAATCTTAGATGAATCCGGTCGATGTCGCATGCCCCAACATATCCATCCCTCGCATCGCCATCAGCTACAACCAAGCCAACTTCCCAACGGAGGTTCTCAGCTCTTGGAGAGCTAATCGTGTGTCTCGCGTCCCGCTTATATAATCGCATGCAGTACCAATAGATGGGAGACAAGGCCGCGTCTGACGTCTCTGGTGATCATAGCATTGGAGTCTAATATATGAACCCATGTACTCATCGGGCATGCCCTATTCTTTAAAATACCGTCGGGGGACAGGGATAGCTACCCGGTTAATAGATTGTGATTCACAAGATATCCCACATGTTCATTTCCTAGATTCTGAACTTCTTACTCACAAAGTTTAATTACAGTATAATCATAAACAGAGGTGTTCCATTTAGTTATACAATAATTCAAGGATTATTATCCAGTAAACTATTGATGTTTTATTTCTTGTTTATCCGGAGACCAGGCCATACATAGATTGAGCTACTTTACAGTGTGTGGGAGCATGGCTATTTGCTTCTACCTTTGGTTTCTACCTTTGGCGGCTCGACTGCCTTGGAGAACTATCAGTTCGCTAATTCACGAAGTTTGAAGGGGAGGGGGTTTGTTTCCCTCTCGACATCAGTGTTAATGGCGGTTATCGTCCTCATAAACAGCCACAGCCTCGTCGTCATCTGTCTATCTTCGCCCGCTCTATATTCCACGTCTTTGAGTGAAGACGGTATCCATAGTTAGTGCTAAACGGGCTTATCATTAGCTGGGAAGATATTCCAGATCACTATGCATACATACGTCTGTGTATAAGTCTTAGTCATCCGTCACTCTTTTGTCTCCAAAAGTATTCATACCTACTATGGTAGGTTTTTGCATCCATGTAAATGTGCCAAAAAGCCGGCATAGTGAGTAAGTAGTAAGGGTATACAATTCGAAACAGCCTAAGAAAGGTTCTTATGAGGACTGATTCTGTATGCATCTATACCCATTGTTCATTGCGATATGTGAAGGAATTGTAGCGTTACTTACGCGGATTGCAACTTCCACCTGCTATAGGTATTAGATTCTAGCGCGTGCTGCTTAAAAATATGTGTGGAACTATTTACACGCTTAGTTTCGATCTCGTGCCAATCATTTATAACATAAGATTTAGCATCTTGGAGTAGCTTCCAAGCCCAATAAGAACGGGTATTTAACTTACCTGGAGTTTGGTTTGATGGTGCTATCTAAGCTATTTGTTAGCTTGGTGGCATACAAGATGACAATCATCTAGAGCTGTGTAATAACCAATAGTCTCTCTTCCGCAAACTGAAAATGTATGTTAGTATGTAATATACGAACATGAAGTGATGGTATGAACATACTGCTCTGGTGCCCGGCGAGGGCTTTTGGACGTAATCGCACAATTAGTCTGATTTACTTATACCGCAGCACAAGTGAAGGTATTTTGCTCACCTTGACTTCCTTGACCTGCAAATAAGCATGGGTCATTAAGACTATAAAGCACAAGAGATGATATTGCGTCTTGCTTTCAAGTTCGCAACCTGGTTAGCGGACGTCTTGATAAACAAGCTAGCTGCCAGATGAAATTTTTATCCTAGCGACTTCGTTGAGGAAGGGCCGCGTTGCTCTGAGTAGGGAAGGAAACAAGAGCAGCAGGAAGGATTCTGAGTAAGACAAGAAAGGATCACGAGCACAAGAGAGATCTGAGACATGATAATCACGTTGTAATGAACACTGTGTATTTCGGGTCCCGTCCAACGTACGTATACCTATCAAGACAGATAGATAGATGAAGATGAAGTTCAACTCCCAAGCTTCCAGTACACACGCACCAATGAAACGATTCCAGACGCCTCATCGTCCACTAAAACTACACTGTACATAAACCGGCGATGAGAGAAAAGGTAGGGGGGGGGGATTTCCCCAACTCACTCTACAGCCGCCGTCCAAATAAATCAACGACGAGGAAGAAGGGTCGAGAAAGACCAAAAGCCATCCGGCCAGATCAAGACCCCGCTTCTCTAGCCTCAATACTCCAGACGTTTGTACCTCAAAGGACGAAAAACCATTCCCTTCACACGGAACTCCCCGATAAATCGTTGCGAGACGAGAAAAAAGAACCTCTCCCATTAATCTGGTCAAGTTTTGTGTCGACCCAGAACTCCTCGATGTATTGAAAATGACGAACACGGCTGCGTCATTCGATGAATGATGTCACACTGTTGTGAGCAAAATCAAAATCGCATGGACCTCTACTGTATGAGGTGTGTATAGGAAGTTTGACTAGAATGGGCCCTCTTGTGCTGCAACAACTGCTCTCGAGGAACAAAATTTGGCCACTGGAGAGGATTGGGTATGATGCCTCGTGATTGGGGCCGGTTTGTGTCAGCTGGAACTAGATCCGGAGTATGAGGCCACGAAGTCGAAGGTGGATGCGAGCTGGAAAGATGGTCGGATAGATTGGAGGTTTTATGATGCAGTAGTCGATGCACATTTCTAGCCAGCGATCTCGTTCTTCTCCTCGATGACACGTCTGGCTGTCTTCCCTCTAACGGATCCTATCTAGAAGGAAAGTTGAATTGCCCAAATACGCCACCACCACCTCCCGGTGTCATCGGCCCCATGCCCAAACCATTTGTGTTGTGCGACTGTGCAGCAGGTGTGCTTGCTAGGCCAACACTTGCGGTGCTAGGAGTACTTGGTCCACCGTTTGTGTTGCCATTCGTTCCTCCCGGTGTGTTCTCAGTGTTGGCTGGTTGTTGGTGGGATGACAGTGGCATCTCCATGCCGCTGAACCCTAGGCCCCAGATCTTTCCAATGTGATCATCAGATATATCTCCATTATATATCTTCTCCCGTAGCTGGAAAAATACCTTGCCCGTGAGCAGACTGTCAGAACCAGCTTGATGAGCCGCTCCAAGACGCTTAATCTTGAGGGCTTCCGCTATGCTTTCTAAACCTGACTTCTGCTCGAACTTTTGAAGTATTTCCGTGGTTGAAGGATCTGTCGGGGTCAATATGCCACTGTTATGAAGCTTAACAGCATATTTCATTAGGTGCTTGACGTCGTACGTCTGGGGAAACCACTTTTTCATGACTTTATCGAACTCGCTTTCATCGTTGGCAAGTTTCGTATCCGATAATAGTTTGGTAAGGTAACCGAAATCATATCCGCCGTGGAATGATAGCCACTTAACGTTATCGAAGCATACGAAACCAGAGACAACGAAGAGGGCAGCAAACTTCCTGGGGTCGATGCCGTCACGTTCGAGAAGATTAAAATCAATCCCGGCCTGTTGTAGTGATTCGATCGACGCCTGGTTGTACATGTCCTCCTTGAGCGCAAACTTAAAATTAAACTGCCACGCGAGGGGAAGCTGTGATGGACCGTGTCGTCTCGCATTCGGACCAAGATCTGGGATCGAGTGGCGGTCTGCGGGTGTTTCGCCTTTCTCGTTGAATAAACTAATGCCTATTTGTATGACCTTGAGCATGTCAACGTTTACCCGAAGGCACTGGTAGTGGTAATCACTCTTCCCCCGGAAGTTCCCCATTGGCCGCCCAACAATTCCGGGAAATTCAGTATCCTTGATAGGTCAGCAAGCCCATCTCAGAGTTAACCAAGGTTTCAACCCTACCATGGCGATGTATGGGAATTCCTCAGCCAGATCCATGAGCGAGGCCATCTCTTCCTCAAAGTTGTGTCTCCATACTTCGCGTATCCGGCCCTTGGCCCCGCCTGCCCGTGATGTCCGCTCGCCTGGCTGGCCATGAGATTGCTGATGGGGATTATGTTGTTGTTGCTGCTGCTGCAGGGCAGCGGCATGCTGGAATCCGGTCCTTGCGGCCTGACTTGCGAAACCGGTCTGATCACTGACTGGGAAGCCGGAGGCAGCACCCATGCTACCGCCTAAGGCTAGGCCATTGGTTCCGAAGGGACCCAATTGCTGGGTCAGGTAGGGAGGGTTTGCGAGCGAGGTCTGCTGGTGTGTGGCGTGGGAGGTGGCGGGATGCTGTGGAAACTGATGTTGGTAGGGAGCCAGGGCTGGCGGGCCACCGCCAAAGCGCGAAGGAGGCGCCATTGGTGATGCCAGTGTATAAGTTTAGTATGGGTGAACCTCACGGACTTCTCCTCGGTTTTTGTATAATAAAGAAGGGCAACCAGTCGGTCGACATGGGAAGGTGGAGGTGAGGTGAACCGAGCCGACAGACGCGAACGAGGTAGGGCGTTGGTGGCCAGGCTTGGCGTGGGTTGCGCTGATGCGCCCGACTTCGCGGTGACGTGCACAGGCGTGGCGGGGATGTTTGTGATGTGGTCTGGATGGGATGGTGAAGCCGATTGATTGGGAATGCACAGGCAGATGGCGCAGATGCTACCTAGGGGCTTCGTTTGGTCGATGGCGATGGTGATGCAGATGCAAGTAATGGGGGGTGCGCTGCTTGGGTTGATCCTGTGTGCAAGGTTGCTGTGCTGGAGGTTGAGGAGCTTGTGCCGCCAAGTACAGAAGTCCAATGGCGATTTGGCACGACCGATTGGCTTGCATGAATTGGCCTTGGGATTCGGTAGAAGCAAGGCATGGTCTGTGCTCGCTCACCTGGAACAACGTAAATCCCTTGAAGGTCTGAGGTAATGCCCCACTCTAGACAGTAAGCCCACCAATCAGAACCCGGTTGAAGCAACCATCAATTGACTCGGGACTCCAGCCAAAGCTACGACTGTGATAGTATCTGGGACGTTCGTTCATCGAAGCCATTGGGGCCCATTTACACACAACGATTCGACACCATGTATCCCTCACGGTACGATTAAACAACAGACTCTCTTCGGGCTCCATACCCTAATCTCACTACCACTGACTAACGCCGATACTGACAGGATACTCCGAGCCCAGCACCACTCCAAGCCTAACCTTACGGGCTTCGACGCCACGAGGTTTGCTCGTGCTGCCGGTCAGCCGCGCTACGATCCCTGGGAGAGAGCGTCAGTCTAGTCCCCTCGGATACATGACCGTCCGATTCAGCTGTCTGTTTGTTTCGCTGACAGAAGGGAGAACAACAGTGAAGCTTGGCGATACACGGGAACCTTTTCGCGATGGAACCGATTCAAGGGCGCTTTCCCCGGCCTGGGCATAGCTACCGTAGCATTCGCCGTGTATCTCGGATACGAGCAGCTGTTTCTTCAGGACGATCACCATGGCGACGCACACGGAGAGGAGCATCACTAAAGTGAATGGATAGACGGTTGAATAGAAACCCACCCACCCCCAACCGAAGCCAAGGTCAGGCAAGCGAGTCAAATAGGACAGGCTGATAGATGGGGATGAAATTTGTACATACATGTTCGGACTTCTCGGAATTATGGCGTGGAAGAAGCGCTGCATCCTCACAGAGCACCGAGAACCGGAGTGGCCGGTCGCGGCGCTCCCTCTGCTTGCATCTCTGTTTGCTCATGGAACTATTAGTAGTAGAGGCATCTCATTCTGAATAGACCTACTCTACAAGTCAAAGGCCATTATATGAGTCTTGATCGTCGAGAGGAGCCGAAGTACATGTTCCTCTGTTAAGGAGGGTTGAAGATAACTTCGATGTACGTTTTCGTTGGAATAGAATGAACTTAAATTCATAACAATTTTAGGAGGTTCGTATGATTTTTAGAGGATAGGAGAGTGAAGACACCTGGTAAGCTGTAGGTATAAAGGAGGATAGGGGTTTATCCACTACAATATGTTGTGACACACCAGAAAATAGGCATCAACTCAAGGTGATGTGAATCACTTTCAGTTCGCACTTCGATATAGTCATAGTTGTATATGATCTCATCTCTATCATATATATGTGTATATATCTTTCTATTCGTGTTAGGTAGTACAAACTAGTACCAGATAACCAACCGCTGTGCAACATTCTATGCGTGGAACCCAACCTCGGGGAAGTACTCCTCTCCTTCTTGTATATCCTTTCCAAGCTTTAAATGCGTATAGAAAAATGACGCTAAACAGCATGCATATGTAAAAGCTAAAACCCATCACACTACACCTCACTCTCAAAGTAGGTAGGTAGGCAGATGAGATAAATAGATCAAATCCCAATCCCGTTCACGATATCCAGCGCGCCCTCAACCACATGATCGAGGTGAGCCACCCTCTGCTTGAGCGCAACGTTCTCATCCCTCAGCAAGCTAACCGTGTTCCACGCGACGCTGGCGTCCCGACCCTTACAGTTCCGACACCCGTCGACCTCGTTGCTAGCCGACATGCCCTTCACCAAGCGCTGGAAGGTCGTGAGCTGCTGTGCCGGCTTCGGCTTCGGAGGCGCCGCCCTGCCCGGCTGGAGGCCGGGACTCGGCATGTGCAGCGGCACGGGGACCTCGAGACAGCTCTCGTTCTCCGTCGCGATGGTCATGGCCGTCGGGCTCCGGCTGCGCGAGAAGATGCTCTCGCTCTCGGCGCTGTCGGCGTCCGTGTCGATGCTGAGCTCCGACTTCACGGTGCTGTTGCTCGCCCTCCAGCGCTTGCGCTCGTCTTCGTCCACGCACAGGTCCTCGTGGCAGCCTTCGTCCGATGCGACGCGGAGCATCTTCTCGCGCTGCTGCTCCTCTTGCAGGCGCGCTCGCTTCTCCGCCCTCAGCTCGGCCACGAGCCGCTGCATCGCCGTCTCCTGCTCCGCGGCTTTCGTGGCCATCGTCTCGAGCTGCGTCCGGAAGTGTCGCGCCCGTAGCTCCATTTCCTCCATCTCTTCCCGCTGTGCCTCGCGCTCGGCCTGCAGCTCTCGCAACGCGACCGTCCGCTGGCGGTACGCATCTTGCATCCTGTGCAACAGCCCCGTTGCGTTAGCTTGTAGGTTCTTGTACGCCGCTGGCGAGAAGGCGTCGCCGTTGCTGTCCAGGGGAGACGACAGTGGCGCTGGAAATAGCGCGGCCTCGATGTCTAGATCGCACAACTCGTCGTCCGTCAGCCGAGTGGCGGGGTGCGTCGGGCTCGTCATGCGCGAGGTGAAGGCCGTGACGGAAGATGCGAGGAACCCGAGTCGGGATTGTGTGGCGTTTTTGGGCGTTGTGTCTACCGGTGATCGGGTCTGATGAGAGGATAAAGGCGTTGTGTCATGCTCCGCCGATGGCGTCGATGCACCACTGCGGCGACCACCGAAGCGTCCCGGCGAATTCCCGCCGCGTCGGTCGCCCGTCAACGCCATATTCTGAGCGAGCGTCTTCCCGTCGTGTCCTTGCAAGTGGGCAGGAGTTGAGGGGGTGTTGGGTCGCCTGGCTGAGAGGCTCGGTGCTGACTGTTGTCGCTGGTGCTGCCTATGATTCGGGGAGGTGTTGCCCTGGATGATGGAATTCCTGGCCGAGTACGAGTATGTGGAAGGCTTGGACGATGTTTCTTGGTATAGTTCAAAGCTCAGAGCTGGTTGTTCGAATGGGTCGGAATGTGTTGCTTGTAGCGTCCGGGGGCGATGTGTCCCTATTGCCTCCGCTTCCGACTGTGGTGGTGGAGCCCTTAGCATTGTTGATATTGCGCTGCCGCGTCAGGAAGGTCTCGAGGATCCCGGGAAACAAGAGCAGAAAGTGGAAACCTCTGGGGCCTTGAGGAGTCGACTTCTTGAGGGAAATCAGGGGTACTTTTCCTCAAGTGCACTAGACTAGATGTTTCAAGTTTGGTAACTAAGTAAATCCTTGTACGGATCCGTACTTGTTGTAGGTAGTTGATCCGAGCTTGAGTCAAGCTCCCCTCTGGTACACAAAAGGAGCGGAAACAGAAGAAACCGTCCAGAGGTGGCCGAGACTTTGAGGCTACGATGATGGCAGCTTTCGAAGGAACACAAAAAAAGAGCTCTGATGACTTTGTATGACACAAGCGACCTGCAGGATAAACAAGGCACATAATGACTGGACGTACTTGACAGGTTGTTGATGGTATGCCTAACGTGGGAAGGGCAACCCTCAGGTCTCCACTTGTTGCACTGCACGGGAGGAGGGTCTAGTTAGCAATTCAGTCTGTCGTGGATCCAGCGAAAAACCGAGACCCAATTTACGTCGTGCGACGGTAGCCAACCGGTCGGTGGTGCACTGCAACTGATGATTCGCGGGAGATACCTAACCTGAGAGCTATCGAATGCTAGCTACATAGAGAGAGATAATTATTTCAATTTCATATCTAGTTAGTGCTCAGTAGTTGAACGATTTAACACTGAGCTGAATACCTGCGAAATACGGACTACCCTAAGTAACAATGACTTTGTTAAGGGCAGGCTATGTGAGACGCGGGAGATCGCCGAGGTCACATACACGGAATCCGTGTAAGTCAAACCAAGCCTCGCCGATTATAACGAGAAGTACTTCTGTCGTCATTCCAGTTCTACGTAGTCTTAGACAGTACGAAACCACTCGCATAATGATCTGTACTCGAAAAGACACCGGGGATCACAAGCCCAGCCTTCCGCATAAATACTTACGGAATCCAACCAAGTGCCGCCGTGGCTGGGGCCGCTAAAAGGGTAATCCGGAATCCAGAATCGTTCTCCACATGGCCCATCACCAAAAGGTTGTTGGTTTTATTATTACCCGGTATCCGGTACCTACCAGACAAATAGCTGAGAAAAATCATCACACCTTTTGATAGCGTTCGTTCAATCAGACGCAACTTGGCGTTTTTTTTTCAATACGAATGCTACTTATCAACGTGTTCGTTGACTACAGCTCGTAATCCTACAAAGTGGGTAATAAAGCAGCGCGAGATGATGCCATAGAATAGGTAGATGCACATAATATATATATACAGATTGACGTAGTAAGATATATGGTTGAACATAAGCTTTACAGGGTGGATGTATGAAGTGTCAAATGAGTCTAATTTCATTTCGCCGAGCTGCATCTCGTTATACTTGAGCAGCTACGCGTGGTACTTTAGATTAACATACTTGTAGTTATTCAATAGGTGCTAACAGAATCACAAGTGGTTGGCGAAGTGAGCGCATATTATTCTAAACTTGTCTTGTAAGGTGCGGTCATGACGATTATAATTCTCCCTATGACGCCTTGAAAACCCGCATTTGGGGCTTACAATGGTGTCTAAGTTTAAGTACTTAGTCTTTCAAAGAATATACATGCATATAATCTTTGCAACAGGCCGTAAAGGGCCTGGAATTCAATATTCGCACCCCAAGCCCTCGTAGCTTACGCCTATGCAGCCGCTATTGAAGGCTTTGGCAGCGAAAGCCCAATAGTAACCTCCATAGTCTCTCTGCTGTGAAACATGCAGTCCGTCCGTCCGTCCTTCAGTAGAAACTCTCCACCATGGTGTCTTTCAAGTTGGTATTGATGTTACCCGGTGCCGCGCCCTCGCCTAGACGGAAGACACTCTCGATAACACTGAGCTCGGTCGCCGTTGTATCGAGACCCGTAACGGCCATCCAGTCGTTGACGACCATTCCAGCGCCCACCACATTACTTCCACGATTCACACTGCCGGCGACGAGGGGTACCTGCAGCAGCGAGGACAACTCGTCCTGGTCTTGTATGCTGGTTTTGGGATGAACGAGACCGCCCCGGTTACTCAGGGACATATAACTGCCGACGAGCACGTTGTCGGCGACGGTCTGGCGGAAGACTTCGACGCCCAGCACGTCGGCGATGATCTCCTCGGTCTCGCGCTCCAGGTCTGGATGGACTAGCGCGATATGGTCGTTCGTCACTATCACGTTGCCCAGTGCCGACAGCCGCTCCTCGATCCGCTGAATCCGGATCTCGTCTGGTAGAGAATTACGCAGATGCTGTAACTCTTGGTCTGTCGTCGTTGTGGGTACGAGAAGGCCCTTGCGGTTACTGTACAGCATAGGGAGAAAACGGGTTAGTTATTGGCCTCTTGCTTGTGAGATTGCGCCGTTGCGACAATGGTCGACGTGGTCCCATAGAGAAGCTGCTTACCCAGCTGTTAACCGCCCAATGATGCGCGTGCCAGCGATTGTCGTCCGGCAGATAGGAATGACATCTTGTAATTCGGCCTCGAAGACACTGTTCAGATAGCAGAGGGTTAGCCTCTCGCGCGTATTCATGTATGATGTGTGTGTTTGTCGCGTGGCCACTCTAGTCTATAGGTCTCGTTGTCGCATGCCCACTTTGGGATGTACCTGGCACGAGGATGTTAAACATACCTGTAGAAGTTCTCACTTGCGCCTATCGCAGTAAGAGCATATGAATTGGTGAGCGTAGAGAAAACGCCAACCCTATGAGAAGAAAAGTCCCATGGTTAGCCATCGCAGAGTTCCTCTAATTTGATTTTTTTTTTTTTCGCTTTCTTCGTTCGATAGCTTTGGCGGGGTACTCACTCGTTGGAGTTCTCGAACTGGGCTCGTACCGCCATAATGTTACTCGAAACTTGGACACTGGACTCGGAAGTAGTTAGAATGGTGGAAGGTTGGAATCGTGTCGAGGTTGTTTCGTAGTTGTTCGTCCGGGTATCTAAACCGTTGTGTGCTGGTTCGACTTGCTGCTTGCTCGATTTGACCTGATCAAAGAAGCGTGGAAGGAGGTGGGGTTATTGTATGCTTTTAGCCCCTCCACCAAATACCTAGGTACTTACAAATGCAAGCACGATACCAAGACCCTCAATTGTCATAGTACTGAAATATTATTCGCTAGCCCTGCATTCTAGCCCATATTTCAGCTTACTTAACCTTACATTCAGTACTGCAGCTCGTCCGGATGACTCAGAATGATTTCTCCTGCCTTGCCACGCACCTTGGGACACTGAACTTTGGCCGTAGTCACAGTAGGCTTACGCTCCATCCATCGCTATGATTCATCTCCCATCACCAAGGGGGCGGTGCGCCTCTGACTCTTTATGTTATCTATACGAATTCTGTGAGTCGGCAAACCGTGGTACTATGCCTAATTCGAGATGTCATCATAGTGACTCGGGAAACGTCACCGACCAGTTCACTTTGATTTTACGGGGCTCCCCCCTATATACATGGATTTTATATACATACCTAAGTGAGGTAGGTTTTGTATAGGTTTATATATGAATTGTACTCCTCTTTCAAAAATAGAGGTCAAAGGGAAAATTAGACGTGATTTGCGAGCAATCCTGTTAAGAATATATAGCAATGATTCACTGATAAACTAACATGTATGGATCGAATTGACTACGCCAGCGTAATAGCATCCATCATTTCAAGAGTTCATTCATTTCTATTATCAGCTGTGTATGTAAGCTATAGCCTTCAGCCTCGCATAGAACTATGCGAATTCACCGTAACTCGACCGAGGGGAAGAATCTCGGCCCAGCGAAGCCCTTGGCGATGACTGCCTGTATATCGATGTTGGCGTTCGCACTACGCCGCGGACTCCACATCTTCAATAATATAAATCTTCCCGAGATGGGAGGGTTGAAGCGGATCGTGCATGTGCTCTTGTGCGGCTCAATGTAGAAACGTGCACTAGGAGTCATGAGTTCACCGCCCACTGCTCGGACTGCTTCCTGCGTAGCAACCTGCGCTGCTTCTGCCGCTTCCGCCAGCGCTGTCCTAGATCGATTCCACCGCCGTCTTGACCTGTAGTCTGTTCCGTCAACGGAGAGGTCGTCTGGCTCTTCATCATCATCACTACTATCATTCTCAAACGGCAATGACCCGATTCGATTTGGAGCCTGCCCATTTAACCTCATGTTTAGGTCGTCTGATTCTTCTTCTTCATCGTCATTACTACACTCGATGGTCACCTGGCAAGCGGGTGGACAGACGGTAAACTCGGATGGTATCTGAGCAAGACACGAGTCATTATCTTCATCGTCCAACCCCATGTTATACAACCTCCTCGCCCGGACCTGCGCCCGCGTCATTGTACTTCCATCCTCATTATGTCTGATGGATACGATAGGGTTGAGAGGCAGGTCTCGCTCAGTACGCCGCGCGCTTCTCGTAGGCGAATATTGGATTTGGTACTGAGCTGTCCTATTTAAGAGATGATCATGCGTCATCGAGATAAATACCATTCCCGCTTGAACTCTAGAGGTGTTGAAATTAGTATGACAACGTAGCTAGGAAAACGGCGAGCGAGGGGCTTTCTTTACTCACGGTGAAGTGAAATTAGATCTGGGGGCTTTGATGACCAACTCTTTCAACGTAAACGCCGTGGCGCCCTGATGTCGTAACACAATATTACACCTCGGGCCTTCCGTGCAGTAAACCTCGTGATCATTCCTGAGGATGTTCTTGACATCGTACTTGGTCGTGTCGTCTAGATAAATTCCCCCATCGCAGCTGACCAGTTCCATCGTCAGGTGACCAGGCTGGACTTGGCCATACTTTCCGTATTGGAATCCCCGGAAATTGGAACACAGCCTATCTGAGTCTAGCTTGCGCCTCTTGGCCCGTCGACTCTCTTCTGGTGGTTCGTGCCGCTGAGGAGGGGTCAGTGAAGAAAAAAGATCGGGTAGAGTAGGCGAGGCGCTGTGCGTGTAGTCGAGCAGTGCCCGTAACCGAGAGTGATTCTCATCCTCTGTTCCAAAGACTGGTGAATAGCCTCTATATTGCGGCGGTTGCGTTCCTGCTGGCGAGTCACGATGAGACTCTGGATCAGATATGTCTTCGGCGTCCTCAAAAAAGGCCTGGAAATGCGGATCATAAAGGGTGTCTGCTAAATCGAAAGTTGGTCGGTCCGAATATCTGCTCTGTAGCGGTTCTGCTGTTCGACCTATAGATCGAACTGGTTGTGCACGGTGATTATTCGAGGAAGACATGGCAGAGAGTCGTCGAGTGCCCAGAGAGCGCAGCGGCGGAAGAACCGGCGCTGATGTAGGTAGGTTTCCTCTGGGAGAAGCGTTCGAAGACCGCGGCCCTCTTGACGGCGCACGCTGCGTCTCGGGATTGTCGTTGGAAGACATTGGGTGCGTCTAGCGATGACGTTGGTTCCAAACCCAGTTTCTTCAAGCGACGGGATGTGATTCGTGCTACGATGATGAAGTACGACTCCCTAGAAGGGCGAATATTCACGGGCGAGGCGTTTTTGTCTAGAGTAACTCGGATGATCCCATCGATTGTTGCGGTAGATGGCCGGAGAGCGAAGACGACGAACTTTCGAAGATGACCGAACGTCTCGTCGATCGATATCAGATATATCCGGTACGGGCCAGTGCTCACGTGAGCCTGGGAAATCTCACGATAGAGAAACAAAGGGCAATGACCTTTGTTGACAACAACCTGACGGGCACCAATGTATTGGCAGGCAAGTAGTTGGCTCTGATTGGGACACGGATCAAAGGCCAGTAGCTGCCCTGCCGTACCTATGCAGTACCTACCTTGTCGCACGCCGAATTCGAGACCGAGGAACTGTATATGTGCAAGGAGAGTAATGCAAGTCTTTACGGATGCTTAGGGTAAGGGGAGAAGAAGTCATATGTGATCATCGGTTATGCGCAGGGTACTATGTAAGCAAGTGATGTGATTATTTGTTGGATGTGTAGAACAGGATGAGGCCCTGCCCACTTCATGCAGTAGGTAGACCAGCTGGCTATTGAGTTCAGATGGGGACCAATTATAGGCGGGGTCGCTTCGGGGCCAGCAGGCCGTAGGGCAAGTACCTCCCCTCTTGTCTTCGATGACACAAGTACCGCGCTAGTCGAGGCCTTGGGAACCTGGGCTTTCTGAGCAAGTACTCATCGAAGGGGCGAGCGTGAAAGTGATTTCCAGATATGTTTCGTTTTTCTTATCCCTACCGAAAATACATAGTAGTCTACTGAACAAGAGTCATCTTTTACCTCTGGGTGTCAGCTACGTGAACCCCTAGATATCCCTAGATACAATGTTTCCCAGCCACGCTGCTTTTAGAGCGAATACAAACTACGTAAACCGTAGTCCGTACTGATCCAACACAGAGATTCGGCGAATAAGATCTGGTTGTCGATTGGCGGCGAAACCAGGTCACGAAGTCAAAATGAAACTACTGGTATACGGGACCCAGTTTGTTTGTAAAGGTTTTACATCATTCTGGAACACGGTTTGAGAAACAGGACTGTAGCTACTTTCCCGGGGATCTCGTGTGGAAGCGGAGGCAGTCCGGGCGGCAGACTCTAAAGAAATGAAATAGGGCTTTGAGGGCGATACTAAACGCCCCCATCGTATTGATATTGTCGTAGACAGGAAAAAGTACTTAGGAAGAAATTTAGGCGGCCAACCTAATCCTCAACCAAACAAGATGTTGGATCGGAGACAACATAAGGGATAAGTCCTCGAACCAGGTCATGTTAGAAACTGACAGGATTCTGTAAAGCGTTCGTTCGCCTAGGGTAGTCTAAGTGGTCGCTGTTGTTAGTGCAATCTTTTTGGGGGAACACATTGTTTCTCGAGAAGTGTTTTCAAGCGCTTTGGTTATCACTGCGGAAGCCAACACCAAACACGCCTTTTTAACGAAGGATGTAACCTCTCAGTGACAGCGGCTTGGCGGGTTGGGAGTTGCAGGTGATGGATGTGCCATGTGGGTCCGTATGCTGGTATGATACCTAGTGGGGAGCAGGTACGACATACACTACACGTATGGCATAAAACAGGTAAATACGTGCGCCTTTCGGAACAAGTGCTGCATTTGATATGGTTATTTGCCTTACTTTCTCTACTGTAAATAGTATTTAATAGAGATCACTAGGCTTATTTAGTAGATACATAATCATGGTATTAGTCTGGGTTAGCTACCTAGTACCTTTGATATGCAGGTCGATAATTCCTATGTACATGATACCTTAGGTAGAGTAAGTGCCTGTGAATGTTAGTACCTACCTACATACAGTCACTTATCTGCACAGCTAATCGTTGAGTGCTTTTATAAGTATATGTACCTGAGGTACTTCTCTTCTGAGTGTTTAGGCACAAGGCTGGTCTTACCGGCGTCAGCATCGCGCTAATGTATCAGCTGGGAGCTGGGAGCTCACCTTACATCACCTCGCAACCCTTCCATCCCGCGTCGCAATCGCAAAAGCAAACACGCAAATCCTCGAAAATTTACAGCCTCGGCTTTTGAAAGGAACGAGAGAGACTTGTCGACTTATCTAACCGCCAATTCGCAATTCGCACGGCATCCAAAGTCTCCGTCAAGACTTCTTCCGGACCTGAGCTTCCAGGTTTCATGTCTGTTGCTTGCAGCTCCCGTCAGCCATTATCTCATCATCATCTATCCCGCGACGGCAACTGGGCACACGTCTGCCTCGCATCGCTCCCACAGCCTCAAAACAAGCTGAGGGCATATTCATCGTGTCGCCCAGTCCGGCACTCAGCAGACCCTCTTCTCTCATCTTTTAATAATTTGATTGCTGGGGTTTGAGCAGGCATTTATTTTGTGCTTGCAGCCTCACTCTATACCAGTTTCAGTTTTGATCCTCCGTCCTTCTGCATCCAATAGCGATGGATATACAAGATACAGCAGCTTCTACTAGTGGAGAGAAGCCTTCTGCGGCCCCGGAGTCGACTGCTCCCGATGCAAGCGCGTCCGCGTCCATTCTAGATACGGCTGCAACGGGCGCTGCCTCAACTGCGACGTTGCCTAGTCGCAGTAGCAATTTCGCACTCCAAACTCAAGATGGTGTATTGCCCACCGTAGACCACACCATCAATGGCAATGGAGCACTTCCTCTGGATATGATGATGCCCGTCAACCCGCCGTTGTCAGACCTCGGCGTCTCACATGCGCCGCAGCCTACGAATGGCCACGCAATGAGTGCAGGTAATAGCAATTCATATATCATCTCACAATCTGCTTCTCATGCTGACATGAGTGTACAGATGAAATTGCTCTATATGACCGCCAGATCCGGCTCTGGGGGATGCAGGCGCAACAGAAGATACAAGCGGCCAACATACTTCTCGTCTCTATGAAAGCGCTTGCTAACGAGATTGCCAAGAACTTGGTCCTCGCCGGTATTGGATCCCTAACCATTGTCGATGATCAAATCGTCACAGAAGCCGACCTAGGAGCTCAATTCTTCCTCTCTCAGGAGAATGTCGGACAGAATCGTGCCGTAGCGGCTGCCGCCCAGGTTCAAAAATTGAATCCTCGGGTGAAGGTCTTTCCCGACCCCAGCAGTATTATGATGAAGGGAGCATCCTATTTTGCCGCTTTTGACATCGTTATCGCCACAGACCTGAATCCCACCCTTCTGACATTCATAAACACCGCCACGCGCCTTCACAATCGTCAATTCTACGCTGCTGGCGTGCATGGTCTCTACGGGTACATATTCTGCGACTTGATCGAGCACGACTACGTTTTGAAACGTGACAAGGGTAACGTGACTACTGCCATCGGACCAGAATCGCGCTTTCGGAGCGTAGTAGAAGTGAAGACACAGAAAGAGAGCAACAAGACGACAGAGCTGGTCAGCAAGAGAGACTTGTACTCGACATGGGACCTTGTCTCGGAGACGAGTTTGCTACCCGCGGAATACACGAAGTCAAGACGTCGGCTCAAGGCGGTCACGCCCGCGCTCTCCTGTCTGCGCGCCCTCTGGGGATTCCAGACACAGTTCGAGCGGGTCCCCAATCACAATAAGGAAGACCTAGAACAGTTTACGAGATCGGCTACGCACAACCATACCATCCTCTCCTTACCGCCCGAGACTCTCCGCGCCGATTTTCTTCGCAGCTTCCTGCAAAACATCAACAGCGAAGTTGCGCCCGTGACCGCCATACTCGGTGGCCAATTGGCTCAAGACGTCATCAATGTTCTTGGCCAGAACCAGCAGCCGATACAGAACATGGTCATCTTCGACGGGAACAAGATGGAGGCAAACATGTATCCGTTGCATCCCGAGGGCAACCTCGGCCGCTCCCAGCTCGACTATTCCCTGCCGATGGGCCAGGTCCCTATAGATATGACACAACAACCGGTAAACATGTCACAGATGATCCCGATGGATCCGATAAGTACCATGGTCGCGCCGCCCAATACATTTAACGCGAGCGATATGACGACGTCGGCGGCTCCAGTCAATGGTGAAAATTTGTCCTGATCGTAAGGAGTAATGAAGAGTTAAGGAATCTAGGCGTTTATAGCACGAGCGTTGGGAATTCTCGATTTCCTTAGAGAGAGGGAAAATGTTAGGATGTCGGAACAATAGGTCATATACAAATGCATTAAGGGCCCAATTCTCATGTGTCGCTGCTCTACATACCTCCAGATCTGGCATAAGTAGAAAGTTGGGAGGTCGCATAGTTTTAGTCAGTCAGTCAGTCAGTGCACTGAAATTACTGATCAGTGCCCCCTTTTTTTTTCTTTCTTCTCTCTCGCGGAAGCCTACGCATGTTTCTCGCCTCTGGGAAGTCTCGTTGTCCGTCTGCATAGATTAATTTCGATCTACCTAACGCGAGGTCGATGCTGGCGAGACAATTAGACAGACGAACTTAGACTTTTGCCTATCTATTTGCCCTTCGCGAGATAGGATGATCGAACGGGCGGCGAAAGGAACAGATCTTGTACATTAAACAGAATTATGATATGCCGGAAAAAATCAACGGACGTCAACCACATAACTTCCCTCGCGCCAACCGTGATTATATTGCCTTTACATAGCACTCTCTACTGGTAATGACCATGCATGACGTGTTACTGCGGATTTCGTGGGATGGTTGGTTTGTAAGTACACCGAAAATCCATTGTCTTTTACAATTAAGCAGCAATAGGATCTGCTTCTCAGATCGGAGGTCGGATTTTTATTTGGATACGTTCTATGGTATTACACGGCAAATCTATAGAAACTCTTACAAGACAGAGAGATATCTAGGCAATGGAATCAGACTACTACAGCTGCACGCAAACTATACAGCATCACGAATCAAACATACAAAATGACACGAATGCTAATAATTCAAGAACATCTATTACATCGCTATTTGCGCAAGATTATAGTCAGTCTGGCGAAGGCGACTCGGCCAATCGACTGAACTATGCATGCATGCATGCAACGGGACAACCACTCAACTGCCCCCTAATTCCGCTGAACCCCCATCCCAATCTATCATCCTTCGTCTGCTCAACGTCTCTCTTATGAAAATTAATCAATCAATCATTTCCAGCCTCCAATAACCATCGTCAGGTCGAGAAGGTTGTTTTTGCGAATCTGATGTTTCAAACATCCAAATAACGACTTTCTCTACTCCCTCCCCCTCATTGACCGAACCCGACATTGAATTGCCATGCGATTTCGGAAGAGAGGAAAAAATAAATAAATAAATAAAGACAAAAAATATACAAGGTAAAATATGAAACCGAAGAACGCCGTGGTTCCATTACATGCAAAGATTTCCTCGTATCCTTTTATATGTGTGTCCTAGGCCCCTGTTTCCTTTTGTTGGCATCCTGGTTTTGCTGCCAAACATGGTCAAACAAACCCTTATGCAGCGCTATGCTAACCGAGAGAAATTGGAAGAAGAAGAAAGGTGATTATAAGTGTGTAGTTGTAAGCGAGTTCTGGAAGAAGTTCGAAGGTTTTATAGGAAGCAGTCTGCTCCGCGATTGTAGGTGTCGTATAGGTTGTCGTATACTCTAGTGTCGGAGCATATCATGATATAGCGATTATCCCATAGATTTCTCGGACGGATTCCACTTGTTAATGAATGTGGTGATACTGCCAAAAGACTCGTTAGTAAAAGGCGGCATACCATCCCTGTATTCTTGTTACTTACCTCGGGGAATCTTTTTCTTCGGAATCCTCCTTCTTAAGACCCTTGCGGCCTTTGGAGACGTTGTTAACGTTCCAGCCTCGAATGGTCGTGGGGCCCGTCCGCGGGGGAGGTTCATTTGCTCTGTAGTCTTTGATGGCTTCCTTGTGATCATAGTGCGCAAGGCGAAGTTCTGCACCGCCATTTGCTGGCCAAGGTCGATTGTGTGGAATCGGGGCTGCAGCTATCTTGCGGTATTTCGCATTATTACTATTACTAGCGCCATTACTACCCGACGAGATTGAAGCTCTGTGGCGGCTGCCAGGTGGTCCTGTTGGTGACTGTAATCCCATCGATGAGCCTGGCGGCGACACAGATGAACCATGTGGCATATGCAAGGGCATAGCCGCAATCTGAGCATGGGTCGACATTGTTGGGGACGGAGGCTGGAAGGGGGGCCGGTGTGATGGTCCCAAGTGGGGCGTTGGCGATGTCATGTTCGCATAAGGCACTCCCATCATGGAGCTCTGTTCAAGCAGAGTATATGGTTGGTGGTATGGCCGAGCAGGCGCGGGCGGGAAGAAACTTCCCGAATTAGACTGAATCATACCCAGGGGAGGACCGAAATCCGCCGCACCTTGCTGGACGAGGGTTGGGGGTGGTGGTGGATGAGCCGACTCTATGCCCTTTTCTCGTCGTGAAGGACGGAGAGGAGGAAGCACGGGGCTCCTCTTTCCACTTCCTTGGTTCGAAAACGGATTTCTACCCATGGGAGTAGGCTCTATTCCCTGAGATGGAGCAGGTGCAATATGAGCAAGTGTAGGCGGTGGGTTGAGCGCGGTTTGTAGAAACGCATTCGATGGTGGGGGTACGGGGTTTGAGGGGCCGAGAAGGCGCGGATCGATCATCGAGTCGACCATGGATGAATGATCCAGGTGATCCAGTCGGTGTTCATAGTGATGACTGGGACGATGGTCCGGGATATACTCAGGGCGGTAATCGAAGTGACTAGTGGGATAGTGCTCCATCTGGTATTCAGGACGGTATTCAATTGGAGGCTCGAGGCGGTGGTCAAGTGATGGGTCGAATTGAGCTTCGCGCTGCAGAGAAATTTGCTCTGAGACGTCTGCAAGAAAAGAGAGACCGAACGTATCTATCTCAATTGGTGGCATAGGGGGCGGGGGTGCCGGCTCTGCATTCGTGAATACATCTCGGACCGCATCGTAGGGCCGAGATGATCTTTGGTTGGACGTAGGATGATTCGGCCGATCAAGTTCGAGGTGAGACGCAGCGTTGAGCAGTCGACTCGCATTTTCCCTCATGATGGCCTCATCAAGTTCCGCATCTTGAGCATCGATCTCCTCAACAACGGGATACTCGTCCGCTACTTCGCTCATAGCAGGGAGCTGCTCGAGCTCGACAACCTGGCGTCGCCGTTCGCGGTCGCGTATCTCTTCCGTTGTGATCTCCTCTGACTCAATGCCAGCCTCATCGCAGTACTGCGTCAGCAAGAGGGAAAGTCTATCTTTAGTAGCATCTTCGCGTAGAGAGGCATCCATGTTGTAGCCTCTGACTGATCGAGATGCATGTAGAGTGGTACCATTCGGTGTAATGACCACGACTGGTTTTGAGCCAGAAACGGGGATTTCAGGAGGCTCCGACTCGTTGCGAGACTCTGGCAAGAATAAACCGTATTTTGGGTGAAGGCTATGCTTCTGAACAAGCACAAGATCCAGTGCATCATCTTCATAATCAAGACAATCGTACGTCACTATCGTGCGATCGATATGAAGATTTTTGGAATTCGGATCGTCCAGAAACCTGCCTCGCGTTCCACGCGTAGCCTTCTTGCTCGAGTCATTGGTAGAATCACGGAAACCAATTTCGACGTCGTCAAAAGTAAAAGGAGGCGGCAAGATAAGACGATTGTTGGCTCGAGGACCTCTTCTCATCACAGTACGGACACCCCATTTATCAGGCTCAGTTGCTCCGTTGGGAAGATCTGGTAGATCTCTTCGTCCTCGTAATACCTCCGTCTTTGGCTCTGATTCGGGGGAAGGTGAGGCTGCATTTGACTCGGGTTCTCCGTCCGGTTCGGTCTCAGCAGAGAGCAGTCCCTTGATGTGTCGCGGCTGTGGAGTGGCCGCTTCGTCTCCATTATCCATCTTGGCAGAGCTGGAAGGGCCCGTGTACTTCTTGGTCTCGGGTTGGCCATCTGGTTGATCTTCTGCCTTCCTTTTGGCAAATGGTTTACCCTTGATGATTTGGGTCTTGGCTGCCACCACCTTCTTATTCTCTTCCAAGAGATGAGGGTATGGTACTTTAACTCCATTGCGGAATACGACCCAAGGTCCTTGCTCAGAAACCACATCATCGGGCTTCTCTACAAAAGTATAGGTCGGATCGGAGAGCTGCGGATGTCAGTCAACCAGATCAGACAGTTGGGGTATGTGTATATATATGTATCGGTACAGCATGCGGTGCGTTAAGCATAGTGAAGATTGTGGGGAAAACTACTTACATTCACGTCGACGCCCTCATGTCGAAGTTCAGCTAGTAGACCGGCGCGCTTGAGTGACGCGCTGTAAAACTCTTCAGCTGCATAATCGTAGCCATCCTGTGTAGGCATGTCAGCAGGTGGTGCAACTTTGTTTCGGGTCACACATCCGGGCAGGTAACTAGATGAAGAGCAAGAGAAGAGACAGATGCACGTGCACGTGCACATCGCATGAGACTTACGTGGAATTTCTTTTCTGTGACCTCGGCATTGAGGCGGTATTCGCTAGTAGCAATAGTCATTCTAGTATTGAACTCGCGATCAGTAGCGCGTAGAACCTCATCGAGGCGATCGTCTAGTTGACTTTGTAAGATGTGGTACTCCGGGACCTCCTTGTGGGCCGTGGGATTTTCAGTAAGTGTTTTGACAGTCACGTCAGCGAGATCTTCCAGGACGGGCTTGATAGCGCTGGCGACCTCAGAGTACAAATCGCGCAGAATCTTCTGGCGATCGTAAGCAGCTTGGACACGAGGATCTTCGTAAGTCTTGTTGCGACCACGTCCCTTGGGGCGGCCGCCTCGCTTGGGAGCCATGGCATTCTTGCGCGCATTTTTCTTGGAGATACCTCTGCCCATGCCACCTCTCTTGAGATTGCCGAGCCTGCCTCTCATAGGGCTGGGAGCCGGTGATCCGGCAATTTGCACGCCGTCCATCTTGGATGATCATGCAGGTGGTGGGTGTGTTGGTAGTAGGTTGGTTGTTGAGTGTGGGAAGGTTGAAAAGTGTAAGGTGCAAGAAAGATGCTAATGCTACGGTAAAATCAAGGGTAGAGAAAACAACCGAAGGTGATCCAAACTGATACAGATAGATGGGGAGGAAATCTAATGATGATGATGATGATTGAATTACTGCTGATGGATGATATTGGCAGTAGAAAAGGATAGGCAGGTTGAGGTCTAAAATAGGTAATGGTAATGGTAGTAGTAGTAAGTAAGTGTGGCCTGCTGCTTGCTTAAGCTGATGAGTGTCAATGAGAGACGGGAAGAGTTTTGGGACTGAAGTGCAATGCGAACTCTAGAGCAGCACCCGGCCTCGTTGGCTCTCCAGGAAAGCGAGGAGATACACCACAGAGAACTAGAGCCAGACGAGATGCTGCCGCGTAATGTGAGATATGTTGGTGACGACCGGTATTGTGAGGTTGGTCGTTAATTATCACCATGAGATTTTCTTCGCCCTGGCCGAGCAAGCAGCCAGCAAGCCAAGCAGCAAGCAGCAATAATTCGAATTAGAGCCATGCGATCTGCAGGTTGGTTGCCCCACAACGAAGGACTTCCCGATTCGGTCAAGCCCACGTCCCTGATCCCCCAGTGTAAGGTATTTTAGTCTGCTGATTGGCCCGGAAAAACCTATAATCCGCTAAACGTTTCCGGCTCGCACCCTAAGTCCGGCCCCCAGGCACGCTAGAGAGGTGTTACTGTAGCACATAACAGCCCTGAAAGATTGATAAAAGGCACCTGTAACAATCACCATACAGCACTGAAGCAGGAAATATTTTAAGTTGACATCAACAGGTATTTAGAGATTCTCGACACTTCTTCTTCACCAGCTTTCCCACTTCATGCAATCAGCCAATAAGGATTGACACAAGTAAAGCACTTAATGTGCCAAATTCTTCTGTGGCATACCTCTTGTTACCGAAGCCGGCTAATTCAGGGAGCAAAGTCATAGATGGCTACACGTAGATGCACGTTAGCTACCTTGAAACAATACTTTATGTCACATCATGAACTACTGGTTATATCGACCAGTAGCCTCTCAGCCCTGGCTCACCGCAAGTAGGGCACGCCGAGAGGAATGGATCAGTGTAGTACAATGTGCGCTATCAGTACCTGGATGGCTACGTGTATGTTGAGATTACAGGGTATGCCCTAGACCACAACTGCCAATTTTCACTTCCATGGATTATAGAGAGTAGTTCTCTTGAGACAAGGAACGCCTTCAGGATTTTTGAGTTTTCATGGATGCGCGAATGAGATGGTACACGGTGCACGGCTAATCCCGAGTAACCTACCTAGGTACCTTGTGTTGGTCGCCATGCTACCTGCTTCTCACCAGCCTTTCCTGCCCAAGAGATATCTGCTGTACTGCTGAAATTATCTCACAGTAGACGAGTGAACAAGGCGACTGCACGGAAGCATTATTGATAAACTCAGTCGTTATAAGTAATAAGTATCTCTCACTTCTTGCTGATATACTCTTTCTGTGGGCTGTCATGCTCGAGGCTGCGCAATGCTACCTACCCGACCTACCCGACCAGGTACCCGTATGCATTTATCTATATCTGGCCTCCGGCCGTTATCATTGTAACAAATCCATGAATAGTAGAAATAGCCTATTGTCGGTCAGTTACTTGATTTCTTTGCTTGCCTATTTGAGATCAGAATGCCGTATATATGTAAGACATATGCGCAATTACCATTTTTCCGTATAAGCCCTCTTTCGCACCGAGTTTATTTTTTTTCTTCTCTTCTCCATGTTGTATTCCCATCATCCCAGCCAGACCGTGACACGTTACCACTCGTCAGCCTAACGAAAGGGATATGAGATTGGCCGAATTTGGCGCCTGTGATCGGTGTCGTGGCAGCAGAGCTGCACTTTGGTACTTCATCAGGTCCAGGACTTGCATTTTATAGGCCATTACCCCTGGGCGGGCGAGCAGGGGGGTGTCCTTCACTTCAGGGTATTTCCCGTTTTGAACTAGCGGGCTGACCACATGTGGTTAGTCGCCGGGGCGGGCAACATGCGCAAGGGAGCCCGTTTTTGCTCCGCGTTCTCCGCGTCGGCGTTGGCCAGCCCACTAGAAACTTTTGAAAATTTCCCTTTTCAGCAACCTATTAACCACCGCGCGTCAGAGACGTTTCAAGTGTTCAGGATTTGACGCTCTCGAGTTCTGTCTGGACCCTTCCCGTAGGTAGCCGGAGAACGAACTCGGTTCCCTCGGGCGGAACAACCCGAATTCGCAAGTGGCCCCTCATATTGCTTGCTTGCTCGCTTGCTCGCTGGAGTTACCGCCAAGTCGAACCATGAGCCGGTGACACGGCCGCGCGACCGCCCGCTTCCGCGTCCGTTCTCCGCAACCATGGGGAAGAAGCGGAAACTGGCACAGGGCGCGCGCATCAACAAGCCCGCAAAGCACCCTCATTCCAACAGCGGTACAAAGCCGCAGCAGCAGCAGAGGCAGAAGCAGAACCCCGCCAACGCTGGCAACAACGTCCCTCCACAACACCAACGCCATGCCGAGCCGACCATCCCCTTCACCCCTGAAGACAAGATCCTACTGGTCGGCGATGGCGACCTCAGCTTCGCCGCGTCACTGGTCGAACACCACTACTGCGCAGACGTGACCGCGACAGTGTTTGAGAAGAGTCGCGAGGAGCTGCTGGAGAAGTACCCGCACGCCGCAGACAACATTGCCAAGATCGAGGCAGAGGAAGGATGTCGGGTATTGTTCAGTGTCGATGCGACCAAGATGGCGCCCTTCACCAACAAGTCCGGGCGCAGCAGCAGCAAAGCCTCGGGGTCGGAAGGCGCAAGCAGTGCCGCCGCCGGAGTCATGGATCGCATCATCTTCAACTTCCCGCACGTCGGGGGCAAGAGCACGGACGTGAACCGACAGGTGCGGTATAATCAGGAGCTACTGGTATCTTTTTTCCAGCGCGCGGCCCCGTACTTGGCTCCAGGAGGATCCATCATCGTCACGTTATTCGAGGGTGAGCCATACACATTGTGGAATATCCGAGATCTGGCGAGGCATAGTGGTCTGCAGGTCGAGCGGAGCTTCCGGTTTCAGGCGAGCGCATATCCGGGGTATCACCATGCGCGGACGCTTGGCGTGGTCCGGAGTCGTAGTGGCGAGGTCGGTGGTGGATGGAAAGGCGAGGATAGGGCGGCGCGGAGCTACATCTTTGTGAAAAAGGATGCCGAAGCCCGCTCTTTTGACGGACAGAGAGGGACAAAACGATCACGGAAACACGTCGACGATTCGTCTGATGAGGAATAGGCATCAATTCCGCAACGTTCATCCCAAGACTTTAAACGAAGGGTACTGTTCATCCGTAACACTTAGATATTTGTATAAGGACCGAGCATCGCGACACACTATTCATCCACGAGATATTCTGCAAGGTCTGTAACGATTTGAGGAAGCGCATGTAGACGTCCGAAGCTCGCGCTGCGGTAGAGATCACGTGCTTTGATTAGCCAGAGACGTCGCGAAACGATAGTTCAGGTAAACCTCCTCAGGGACGTCACTGAGGTCACAACACTTTTATACACTAAGACGGTCATGAATGCGCGTTTAGCCCAAAAAAATCGCAAAGGCTATGATTGACAGAGTCGTGCTGGATTGAATCAAATTCTAGATCGCAAAAGTAACCAAAATCATTCCCCTCTAAAGAACTTGATCGAGAAATACGAAGAACGAATAAGGAAATAACAATTCATCGCATCACATGAGAAAGCAATTCCCAAACCCTCTTTCAGATTTGAAATTTCAGTATATGAAAACTATAAAGTAATTCAACTTGAGTAGATTGCCACTCGTGATCAGGGGAGTGCATTGCTACCCACGTACGTAGAGATACAAGCTTCCTCGTACGTATGAAACCTCGTAAATTGAAAATCTTTCGATATGTGTAATAGCTAGTCCGCGGACTACATAAAGGGGTTTGGGTTCGGTTATAGATAGCGTTGGCCTTGAAGGCACTCTCTTTAGCGAACAACTTGCTGCTGATATCGCCAAGTCCGTGGTCCGCGCTGAGAATACTGTCGATGTGATCCAAAAGCTCTAAGAAGCCTCACAGACACGACATGTCAGCAATGTCGATATTGATCTTGTTTTGTCATCCGTCGATAGGTACCCCTGCAGCCTGCCGATTTCGCATTCGCAATAGCACGTACGTAACGAGATTTTCTCGAGAAAAGGAAGTAAATACCTATGCAAGTAAGTAATTATGGGTAAGATAAAAATCAGACAACTCATCTTACTTTTATATACACCTGGCTACTAGATAACTCACCCCTTTTAGTCAAATCTATACACGTACACAGCAGCGTCATCACGCGCGTTGAGACGCTTCTTGATGAAAACTGTAAGTCTCGAGTTGTACGACCTGTAGATACCCGTCTCACACCTCAACTATGACTTGGCGAAGCAAACAATGGGGTTTTCGTGCTTGAAGGGGGGCGTGATTATGTAGCTACGACGCAGAAGGATCCTTCGTCCGCACATCGGCAGGGTTAGAAGTACACTCCCGCCACTAAAGTAAACACTAAGTTGTCATCATCGCCAACAGGGATGGGCTTCAGTAATCATTGCGACCACTCGGCATCTTGACGCGATTGGGGGCCGCCTCGTCCGGCATGTCATGCCCCCTATCTAATGCACCTTATTCCCCGACAAGCTTTGACGTGGTAGGGCTGCTGCCTAGGATGGTCTCAGTTGGCTGACTGTTGGTGAGAACGTTAATCGCATTCTAGTCAGTTTAATTCGATGATATCTGGCAAGGGACTGGAAAAGGAAGGATCAACGCTCATAGCAGTGCATGGCACGGCGCTTTACGAGATACACAGTCTAACACACCCTCTTATGAACTCTATTCATCTGTTCTTGGGTTTTTGATTACAATGTAGTTGTTGTTGCTGTGTATACTGTGCGCTCAGCTGCATTAAGGGGGGTTGATGATTGCCGTTCCTATTGGGAAGAAAGAGGATCCAAAAGCGAGGAGCCGTTCTTCTTGTGTACCGTTCCTCTGACTGAATGCCGCTATCAAACATGTAGTTTGTACGACTGTGACCGTCCGGATCCTAACGTTCAAATGTCATTCGCCAACCCATATCGTTAGGATAAGCCGTTGAGTGAGACAACGGTACTATGTCTGATGCTGTAACCGTTACCACATGTCTCATGTTCCTGTGTAATGAACACCTCAACTCGTCGCCGACCAACGTGACAAATAAATGATATGAGAGTGTAAGCTAAGGTTTCCCGCTGATATATCACGCTATTGTTTGCAGTTAATATAGGGAAAAAAAGGGGCAATATCGCCAGAAAGCACTTATCCGCTCCTCCGCGCCTTGCCCCTGACCAAGACAGTTAATAATCAATTCACGCAGCCACCAAATGCAAGGCCGCTACAAGTAGACAGATCTCCGAATTTGTCGGTGGGAAATACAACGCGGCCAACCGACCTACTTTCTCTGGTCGTGATCATGGGATATTACTGTTAGTAGTCGGTAGACAAGGATGCCACAAAGCACGAAGCTTGCATTCGTACTTACTCCGACGTCCTTACGTTGGCAAGTCGGGTCAATTGGACGGCATTGGATTATCATAGGCTTGTTTGATAGCTCCGCGAACGTATAAGGGTTACCCAATCACGAACTCATTTATTTCACATGCTTTTCTTTTTTTCCTCTCCCAATATCCGGACTTATAGCATATCCACGACTTACGTGAAGGATTTATCTTATTTGGTCTCTACAGAAACTCAGGCATCTTGAGCATAACACGATGAGATTAAAATTGAGCTGGTTAATAGCTGGTAATATGCCCCATCTGAATAGACGAAAGAAAACTCCGTCCGTCCCCATCGCCACATTACACGCGATCACAACAACACTAAGCTTTGCCCGAGCCTCACGTCATCTTGTGTTGACGGCTAACCAATGTAGGCAATGATATAGCAGACTTAGTATAGTATCATAGGGCAAGCAGATATAACGGGGACATGGGCGCGGCAGACTCGGCACAACCATCCATCACCCGCATTCAACTTGTCTCAAATGACCAAAAGGACCCTCCCATAGACCCGGCATTCTCCGGTGCGACGACGAGTTCCTGCATAGACGAATCCGCCGCTTACATGAAGCAATCGGGTACTTTAAAATGTTCTTATAGGAACAAAAGGATAGGTAACTAGGCATGTATTCGGCCCCTGTAACTACTGGAATGAATAGTAATGGGTTGGAATCGCAAATTGTGATTCGGTAGACGGTAGTGACGCTCAGCTGGACTTGGCAACGGGGGGAAAGTACAACATCGGTTATGTTCGTTTCTAATAATAGGACTATGAAAAGGCAGTGTGTACTGTAGAGAACGTGCTGGCAAGGAATGTGCCGATTGATGGCCGGGCTGCCCTTGTTCGTTGCTCCACGGGCCCCGGGAAGCTGATGTGCTACAATACCGTAAAATGCATTGCCATTTGAATCCCATAACACTTTTTGATTCGAGTGGTCTAACTAGCTAGGAGTGGCGTCCTTACTCATCTTTCCAATGGCGTCATGAAAAATATATGTGGCGCTGTAATTGAACTTATTAACTAGGTATTTCCATATAAGTCATAACCTATCATCTTCGTGGAGAGAGACAAAAAATTTAAAATTCAAGAACCAGGTTCAGTATCCAACAAGAAGCCAATGAACGGCACCTCCTTTTTTTCCTCAGCAGCAGCATTTCATGGTGATCTCGGCGGATTGGACTGCCGGTATTGCCTGCCCATCAGCCAAACTGAACTGGCTGGGGTGATGCGACCAATAGAATTTAACGACGTCTCTCTTCTGGCCAAAACGGCGAGAAGGTTGTTAATTGAAACACACGAGCCAGCCCCATGCCGTCTCATCTTTTTGGAACGAACGAACCAACAGCCGAAAAAAACCTGAAATTGCACACAACCTCTTTTTTTTCTTCTATGCCTGCTCGCCATGCATCTGGGACGCGCCTCAGTGGACATTGGGTTACTCTCAGCCTTGGGGATCTACGCTCTCGGTCCGGTTGATGTAACCAATAATCTCCAACCTTCTCGGGATAATATCCAAGCCCCGTGGGAAGAACGCATCTCTCGCTCACCCACTCACTTACTTCCATCCCTCCCTCTCTTCCTCTCTCTTTATATGTGCGTAGATGTGTGTGGGTATGTGCGTGTTTCTCTTGACTTATGCATATGTGTGGGCATATATACATACGTGTGTAAGTGTGTATGGGATGATAGAAATGATTGCCAAAAAACCACCATACTCAAAACAGTGGTGGCGTCACCCATAAGTTGGACTTTCACAAAAGCCCCAATGCAACATGGCGTGTGTTAGCACAAGACAAGAAACAAAAACTCAAGATGTAACCCTCCTCCACAACTCGCCCCCCCATCCAAGCCCATCCCAAAAGTCCCCGAGGGCCCCATCCCTACCCGGTACATATTAAGACTAAGACATTTTATTCTACGTCGTATTTAGCGCGAACATACCCGCTGTGCATCCCGTGGGCTTGTGCTCACTTACATCCAAGTCAAAAAAAAAAGGGTAGGGTAGCAATTGCGAGTCCTTTCGTATCCAGGGTCTCCCATTGGTCCCAAGGCCGCGGTTCACCCCGGCTTCTCCAACCCTTTCTCGGGGCGCTTTTTTTTTTCTGTCTTGTCACCCTTTTCCAATTCCACACACCCCGGTTCCCCTTCAGAAGCGCGGCTCGGTCTGGTTTAGTCTGATGTGCGTTGCTCGTTACATATAGGTATGGCATGGCATGTCATGGTATGGTATGGTATGGTATATGGTATGGTGGTAAGAAATTAGAAAAGAACAAATAACACCACGTGGATGTGTAACCGGTGAAGCCCCAACTCTGCTCATCGGGTAAGCAATAAAGCAACACTATTGTCTTTTCTATTGTCCCGCCACTTTTTCTAGATGAGGTGATCAAGGTTGAATTCCTGGCCTGTTTTGGTGTCACGGTGGCTGGGTCGTTTGGGTTTTCACCATCACCAGAAAGACTGGATTTGTTTTGGTGTTATTAGTTGGACTCTGTGTTCCAACGGCTCTGCAAGTAAACGCCCGGGAATGCACTACTACAAATAGAATTTAATGTGTTTCAATTGCAATTGTACCGAAGGCGCATCTGCCGCCCGTTTTTACCTCATGTCTTTGTGGCGTCGTGCCGGAGTCTTGGACTTCACCACCCCAAAACCATCTCTCGGCTTCGCTATTTAGCACCATGAATTTAGTTCTATCTTACGACTACTATAGTTTCCGTACTGGCATAAGCTTCCAAAAACCATGTGCATAAGTAAAGATTGCCTCTTCCGGAAACAGGAGGCAAAGCTAGACCAGTCCTGGCGTGGTTGAGAGCGGCTGGTGCTTACGGAACATGCTGTTGCTGTCCTTTTGCATATGTATATCAAGCCCACCCCCAACCTCAGGAATAAGCTGACTGCTTTGGTCTGATGTTCCAGAGCTACAAGGTGTGTTATTCGTCCTCAGAGAGCCGGTATATACCTGTATAGTCTCGGGACACTGCAGACATCCAAATATGTAGAATTGAGTAAATGCCATATTTACAATCCTGAAGACCTCCTGTGCGTGTGAAAACCAGCTGTTTTAATTCCAACTGGTTAGTTTGACCTAAATGTTGAAATTTGCTCTCGAGGTATATCCTCCATTCTACCACTGCTGCGCGTGCCTCTTGAGTCGAATCTCGACTATTATATACCTCATACATAAGTCTTCTGTATCATCGGCCACTGATGGCTAAAACCACCATATACACACACAAAACGCCTCTCCCATTTAAAAATGACTTCCCTAGTATACAAATAAACATCAAGAGCGACGCTAGGGGAGCGTGAGCAGATGCTGCCAACCGTGCGTAACCAAGAAAAAGACAAAAGGAAGGCCTTTGGATGCCGTAGTAAAAGGGCTTTCCAAGTTCCCTAGCTGTCCATAAAGCCTGACGCCTTTTGACATGAAGAGTTTGATCAAGTCGCATCGTACAACCGTGCGTTACGTTCGGATATCAACTACCAATATGGCCGACAAAATGATAAATCGCGTAGTTCCGCCAAACATAATAATAATAGTAATAAAGCCGTCCAGCAGATAAGATCGAAGACGCCGGCTGGGTATTATAACGCCAAGTATCAGTTGTAGAAAATACCATCCGTATGTGAAGTGAAAATCGAATAGATCTAGGGGTGCTCATTTGTCGCAAAATCCTCCGTCTTTCCATAGAAGCCGAAACAAAAACGGCCTCTAGAGGCTAGAAACAGCCGGAATTCATGTCGTGTTTCCTGCCGCGAATTCCCCTCATGTTCGACTGACTACCGGGGAAGCCGATGCATTTCTGGATACTTGGTCGGGCATACTCCTACTCCTGTCTCGATCTGGGAAAATGGGATCCGGGCGGCTGTACGGCTCATAGGCTTGAGGTGGCCTCGGGGACGGCTGAATCGGAATAGGAGGCGCTTGCGGGCGTGGAAGTATGTTGGGGTAGGTTTGCTGCTGATCTTGAAGTAATGAGGCAAAGGGTGGCGATCTCGAGTCCGCCGGCGTCGAGATATTGTCGTGGGGTGATATGTTTGTCCTTTCGATCTGTTCTAGGGGCTCTGGAAGAGCCCGTGGTGTCCCGGTAGTGGATGCTGGAGAGGCCAAAATGAAAGCACTGTGGGGTTGCCGGGGACTGTCCATTGTGGTTGGCCTGGCGCGCTTTTTCGAAGACTGGTCCCCGGCAGTGCCTGCTATCTCGTATCCAGGTGAGGACGCATATTCGCGCTGAGGCTGACCTGTGGGAGTGGCCGTGGGAGGAGCCGTGGGAGCCGGGGGAGCCGGAACGATAGGGGTATATTCGGTATTTCGAGTGTGAGCAGCGCGAGCTTGCGCTTCCTTATCGGCCTTGGAAGGCCGTCCACGTTTCTTACCGGTTGCTGCTACTGGTGGAGTGCTGGCAATGGGAGTGACCGGCGGATAACCGTTAGCAAGTAGAGGCCGCGGCTGGAGAGGTCGTGCTACTGGCGGAAAAGGGGGATCGAATGAAGTCGAGAGAGCTTGTCTCTTCGCTGGGTGATCGCTCAGTTCGCCGGGGGACTTGTGTTTGCCGAGTGGTTCTATATTTGGCCGTGGAAACTGCGTCTGGAACATGTTCTCGACCGCCCCAACGGTCTGGTTCATATTGCGGCCTATTGTCATTAGGATTTGGCACGGGAACAGCTTTTTAGTCAAGATCAGTACAAACCGCCAGGGAGCTGCATTGCCATCCAATTAGGCTCGACTTTGTGAGCTTTTATGAAGCCAACCAGAACAGGCACGTCTATCGCGCTGACTTTGATGATCTCGCCCAGGACGAATCTCTACAGCCCACCCACGATTAGTAGAGCCAAAAAAACGAGGTTGGATCAAACAATGTACCTTTTCGTCCTCGGAGAAGGTGGTATCCATGGTGACGATCTCGGTGGAAGACACCTGTGGACGATGGGAAGGGGGGAGAAAGAGGATCTTTGGCAGCGCAGTCGCAGGTAAGTCATTTGTAATATTTGAAGGTGGCATCAAAACTTGTCACTGGGAGGCAACTCTATGCCCGGTAGAGGCTGAGTGGGAAAAAAATAGCTGGGTTGTAGACACCCGCTCTATGGCCGAGGCGCAGACTCCATGCGGTAAAATGGAGAGGGAGACAAGGCAGAGCAGGCCGCACAACACGATAGGCAAGCACACACACAAAAGATATGACTCCTCTCTCCACCGGTGCCTGGTAGGGGTAGGACAACGAAGGAAGGATTGAGAAAATCACCGGATGGCTCAAAAGACGCGCGCAAAAGGTTGACAGGCCAAGCGCGCGTCTCTCTGGCAGGGAAGAGCCGGGGGAAAAAAAGCGAGTGTGGTTCAACTCTACCTGGAGTACCTGCGTGGTGGTTAAGTGGTTTATGTGGTATAGGGCCCGGTTCAGGTCCAGGTTCAGTAGCACAAGACAACGGGTCGACAACGGGTGGTCGACTAATAGCAGGAGAACGCAACGCAACCAGACGGGCGAGCACAGGTCGCGCAGGGGCACACACTTATCCAGCCCGGTCCAGTCAAGTCCAGTCTCTAGTCTCCAGAACCCAGAACCCAAAGGATTGGCAAGGCAAGGTACTAGAGCAGGTAGTTGGGTAGTAGGGTGTACCTAAGGCAATAAGGTAAAGGCAAAGGTAAATCAGTTGATGGTTAGCGGCAGGGTTGCGGTTGCGCTGCGCCTGCAAGGATTCCTGCGTGGTCCGAAACAAGGTGAACGAACGAACCAGAGCCAGCCAACGGTGGGATAGTTAGTGATTTTGGGTCGGTTTTTTTGGGTTGTTTGCTAGACCGGGATGGTAGCTGTTTGGTCTCTGCGGAATAAATGTGGAATCAATGAGAATATTTGTTAAGGTTGGACTTTGACCGAGGGAACAGGGCGTCCTGGCTACCTATCTGCCAATTCAGGTCCGGCCGAAGAATTGGAGCTTGAGAAGCTCAGATCCCCCAGAGAACCCAAGCACCCCGGGTCGTTTTAATAAAAACACCACGCACACAACAACGCCGACAGAAGACAGAAGACAGGTAGTTAGGCGAGCAACCAGGGCAAGCAAACAAGAAAGCAGGTCGGTTGATAGATGGACGGATAGGTGGATAGATAGATAGATAATTGGTAGATAGTAGGGGACCAGAGGAACCAGGGAAACCAGGATAGGAACCAGGAAAGGAACCAGGAAAGAAAGTAACTACCTAAGCAAGCAAGAGGTGAGTAAGTATATTTTGTGAGGCCAGCAAGCCCGGTCCCCAAAGAGCGAATGAGTGGTTATTGGTATTGGGTATTGGGTATTGGAATTGGTGTAAGACAAACAATAGGTAATAGGAAGAGATGTTGGCTTAGTCGCAAAAGACAAGGATGATTATTGCCAACCCCGGATTCCTCTCCCCATCACCCGGGCTCACCAACTCACTCACTCACTCTCACTTACTTACCATTTACTTACCGTTTACCTGCTTTTACCACATAGGTAGGTAGGTAGGTAGTAAGTTGTACCTCTTTGCCACTCAGCACTCAGCACTTCAGCAATCAGCATTCAGCACTCAATACTCAGCAGCACTCGCCATTCAGCTTCACCACTTCGACCAACCCCACGGCACGCTGCAGCTGCTATCGTGCTGTACAAATGCAGACAGAGATGCAGCTGCGGAGCACCTTAGGCAGGCAGGTAGGGTTTAGGTACAGGTAGGTAGTGTAAGATACCTACCCTACATGTAGGTACTTCTCTAACCTACATGTACCTACCGACCTACCTTACCCGTATGTAAGAGGTAATTAGAGGGCCTAAGCGTCAGAGGCGTGCAGAGACGTGCAGACGTGCAGACATACACAAAACATGCAGCTTGCGAGAGAGCATCGTCCAGCTCGCAACGTGTAAGGTCATATGCTGAATGCTGAGGATCCCTAATTGCCTAGCGATGTCCAGATGCATATCATGCAACCACCAAGGATGGCAAGCCGTAGCTGAGTGGCCAACGATATGCAGCCTCTTCTGCCATGCATGATGCGCCCGACAACACGTTCGCGGCCAGTAAGCCAATCCCGCTGACGACTTAGACAAATCGGGCCGCCTGAGTCGCCCGATTCTCCATAAGCCTTTCCAGATTCCATAGCCACTGGTCCTTTAAAGGCAGCGCTGCCCACACACACCAACCACAATAGTACCATAATAGTACTTGTAAGTTCTGCTCTCGGCCGAGGGGCTTTCCACGGCTCTCTCTTATGGTTATGGTGGCGAGAGGGAGCGCAAAGGGCGGGCTAAATAATACGGAGGATTACACCCGCGCCCCGACACCGCGGTCTGAACTGAAACCAGAACGCCACTGAAGAAGTCTTGGTCTGGGGAAAAACCTATTAGCCTCTTCCGCACCAACAGAACGACGAACTTCAAATTGTTGAAGGGGCAAAGGAGCTTGACAACTTTTTATTGGGCCATAGTTCCACTGCTTTGCTTTGCTGGCCTTTTGCAGTCTCTCCGTCTTATAAGTCGGAAGCGGTGACGCTTTGAGTGGCCGAGATTTACTGGACGCTCGCCAATCAGGCCGCTGGAAAGCGCCTCCGCGAAATGGGAAATGCTCATCTTAGTGGGGGAATAAGCACAGATCACGAGTTCGTTTTGTCTGACAGGAACTTCGAGCCGCAACAACATTGGTGGTGATGCAAAATCTGGCAACTTCATTGCTGTGGGCTATAGAGAAATAAATACATCTGGAACACGAGTCCTCGACGAACAACGAGATCTCGAAAACATCTTTTGTCTTTTTTGTTTTGTTTTTGGAGAATGCGACACGAACGTGGAGAAGCCTCCAGCTCGGACTGCTTCCTCTCTTATATATACCTATACATCTACCTATAGCTCGTGCCAACTCACCATACCGCCTTTTCGCCTAAGATTTTCAAGTTCCTGTTCCATGCACGTTGAGCTGGCATGAGTTGGCATCTCCCCATAGGGTCCACCGAGCATGTGCTATGCCTTATAGTTTCTTCTACTACCGACGTCCACTGACGCAAGCGCAGCCACCCTTGTGTGTGTCGTGTGTGTGCGCGTGTGTGTGTGGTGGCCGGCCAGGGATCACGAGAACACCGCACTGAATTGGCCAACTAGATCGGCTTCAATTCATGTGCACCTGCTGGCCGATGAAGTTTTGGAGACAACGCGGGCCGACATGCTGCAGCTAAGTATTGTTGTTGCAACACCCGGTATATATTGTGTGTTCCCTTTTTTGGACGTTGTACAAACCATCAACTCGGTCAGTCTGTTTCTCATGTGAAGTAAGCCACTTTCTTCGGTAAAGACATCCAATCAATCACTCATGATAAAATACTCGGGTTACATCGATCGGGCGTGTCCCAAGATAAAAGACGACCAATATAAAAAAAAGTCCGATTCGTCGCCATGCCTCATTTCAACGCTCGATATCAAAACATGAAGGAATTCCCTTCTTATATACTATCTGGTACCTAGGTTACAGGACATAGGCGCAGTAAGTCTTTCATAGCCTACCTATTCCACTTACCTGGGCGACAACACCCCGCGTTTGGCTCCTAATTTACCTACCTTCCAACTTACATGGTAGTGAAGCTTCAATAACACAGCTTGTGACATGGAAACCAGACGGGATGATGTAACAACAAGTCCGATAAACTGGTATCATGGAATTTCATTTGTTCATCAAATATCCACATCCTGATTCTGTTATGAATATACACTTCAGGGTTGCAAGCTACGCTACTATGAACAAGTTCGTGAATGAGAACAACAACTCAATACTTGCAGCTCCTTTTTGCGCAGACATAGTACAGCAAGCATAATCCAAGTAGGTGTGCACCGACAATAACTGCTCGACACTGAGTTGTGTAAAGGCCGTGCGTGCGATGTGATACCTACCCTTACCGAGGTATCAATAATTATAGCCTCCTCTCATGTTGGTCAACTCTAGCATATTTGGGCGAAGTGCCTAAATAAGTAGGTGGGTTACTGCGGGGTCCCCAAAGCAGATATAGTTAGGTTAGCTGAAACCCATTTGACGCCCGTGCTCCCGTCATGAATTCCACTATGCTTCTTTCGAGGTCTTGCATAAAACGGGATACAAATTGCTGGTTAGGTACATCCAATTAGTGCTCAGGTACAATACCGCACAGGGGTCGTCCTTATGAGTGACAATGGCCGATGTCGTGCCCATCTGCCAACCCAGCCAACCCAGCATCGCCTATAACCAACAGCCCAGCACCTGAACAGGTACCTGCGCGCCTCCCTTGGTACCTAGACCTACCTGACCTCTTTTTTGCGACAACCCATTCGCGTAGCATCGTCTTTTTCTCTTTCTGCTCAACCACGCGCCAGCAAAACCAACGCTCGACCAGAGTGCTTGCACAGAGAGATAAGTCCTCGGGTTGCTCCATGCGAAGGCGGCCACTGTCGACAACCCCATCCAAAGCAATTGGCACGTCTAGAGGTCTGCAATGTCACCAACTCTGGCCACCAGCTAGCTAGCTCCCCCGTCATCTGTTCGGCGCTCTCTTTCTCCCAACCCATCCGTCCGCCTCTTCCTCTCTCTTTCTCTCCCACGCCTCAACAACCTCAAACCCTTCACTTCGGCGACGTCTCCTGTGGAATCTTTCGCGCGCCGACCACTCATTCCGCACCTCTGTTCCTTTGTCCTCTCCTACTTGGTTCTGTCGCGCCCTATATGTCCTCTAGGAGCCCCCCTGGCAACTGTATGACGGCTATCTTTGACTGTGCATCGATCGATCAGGACTGACCTTTTCAATCCCACTCGGTGGTACCCTTGTTCCTTTGCATTTTCGAGTGGTGGTGACCTCCTGCCCGCTGTCCTGGTGCGCCCAACGTTCCGAAACCTACATTTCCCCCACGACAAAATCAACTATCGACCGCCGACATGGAAGAGGAAGACCATCTCAAAGACGGCTTAGAAAGCCTGAAAGTAGATACCAGCCTGGGCCCCGCATCTGCTACAACGATCAAGAAGGAGAGCGACAGCATGGCCTCAACGCCCAACGACAGCAAAGGCTCTCGATCCGAGAGCTTGTCGCCCGATGATCGAAAGGCCCGTAGTGACAGTGCATCCACCCCCGACGGCCTCCAGCCTCCCAAACTCTCGCGCAAGGCCTCACAGAAAGTGTCACTACGACCTACTACTCTTCTTACCGACTTGCCGGATGTAACCGCGGAGTCCTGTGAGCATTTCCAGGTGATCCCCGATTGCTTGTACGGCTCCAAATCGCTTGGCTCGACAGATCACGATTCACTAGACTGCGACTGCAGCGAAGAATGGCGTAGGTGCCCCTTTTCCATGTTGGCCAACTTGTAAGCCCTGTGGAGCACTAACTGTGATGATCCTTGTTTTTAGGGGATGGCATGAACCATGCCTGTGGTGAGGACTCCGACTGCATCAATCGGGCCACCAAAATGGAGTGCGTTGACAGAAACTGTAATTGCGGAAATGAGTGCCAGAATCAGAGGTTTCAACGCAAACAGTACGCCGATGTGTCCGTCATCAAGACAGAAAAAAAGGGGTTCGGACTCCGTGCAAACACAGACCTACAGGCCCACGAGTTCATTTTCGAGTACATCGGCGAGGTCATCAACGAGCCCACCTTCCGCCGACGTGCAATTCAATATGACAAGGAGGGCATCCGGCATTTCTATTTCATGTCACTGACCAAGAATGAATTTGTAGATGCCACCAAAAAGGGCAACCTTGGTCGCTTCTGCAACCACTCCTGCAACCCCAACTGCTACGTGGACAAATGGGTGGTGGGCAACAAGTTGCGCATGGGGATTTTTGCCGGGCGGAGAATTAGTGTTGGCGAAGAGTTGGTGTTCAACTACAATGTTGATAGATACGGTGCAGACCCTCAACCCTGTTACTGTGGCGAGTCTAATTGCATCGGGTTTATCGGAGGCAAGACCCAGACAGAGCGGGCGACGAAACTCTCGGATGCAACCATCGAGGCCCTGGGCCTGGACGACAGCGATGGCTGGGATACGGCTGTCGCCAAGAAGCCACGGAAAAAGAAGATAAGCGAGGATGATGAGGATTACGTGAACAGTGTGCAAGCGCGCAGCCTCGACGAAAAGGGCGTCACCAAGGTCATGGCGACGCTCATGCAGTGCAAGGAGAAGTGGATTGCCGTCAAGTTGCTGCAGCGAATCCAGCGCACCGATGATGATAGGGTCCGCAATCGGGTCGTGCAAATGCACGGATACCAGATTCTCAAGACCGTGCTCAACACGTTCATCGAGGATACCAACGTCGTCCTCCAAGTCCTGGACATCCTCTACCACTTCCCCCGCCTGACCAAGAACAAGATTGTAGATTCCAAGATCGAGTCCACCATTCAATCACTGACAAAGTCAAGCTACGAAGATGTTTCGACGGAGTCGGCACGGCTCCTCGACGAATGGAGCAAGCTCGAGGTCGCTTACAGGATTCCCCGAAAGAAATTGGACCCCAACGCACCATCGACCCAGAATTCGCAGCCTACTAACTCGTTTGAGGAGCGCCGTGGTGCTCGCCCAGAAGAGCCAGTAAAGCCTCTGGTGGCATTGCCAACCAACACGCCCAAAGGCCCGCGAAGTAATGTGCCTCAGCGAAACCCCAACTTCAATGGCTTCCCGCGTCGCAACCGTCCTGCGCCCGCCGCTACTCTTCCTACCGGGTGGTTTGCCACGACCGACAAGCGCGGCAGTCTCTACTATTACACCAAGACCGGTGTGACAACTTGGCAGAGACCAACGGCACCTGCATCAGATGTCGCTCCAGCGCAATCCAACGGTCCGTCCAAGGCACAGCAAGAGCAGAAGACTCTGCAAGACATCATCGACTCGTTAACGAAACCCGGGGTCGTACCAGGCCGCTCCGCATCGCAGACCCCACAGCCAACCAGTACCCCGACACATGAGTCCAAGAAAGAAAAGTGGCGTTCTCTACCAATTGAAAAGCAGATGAAGATTTATGAGAATACCGTGCGCATAGCCCCCCCCCCCCCCCCCCCCCCCGCCCCCCCCCCCCCCCCCCCCCCCCACCCCCCGCCCCCCCCCCCCCCCCCCCCCCCCCCCCCCCCCCCCCCGACCCCCCTGTTGTTATTTTGCTTGATATACTAATAATGGATCTCAGCTCTTTCCCCATGTGAAATATGTGATGGACAAGTTCCACCATAAACTCCCCAAAGAGGAATTGAAGAAATTTGCCAAAGAAGTAAGCAAGAAACTCGTAAGTTCGGATTATAAGAATAATCGGGTGGACGATCCCACTTCCATCACGGAGAAGCAAGAGAGGAAGGTCAAGACATACGTCAAGGATTTCCTCGACCGCGCCGTTCAGAAATATCAGGAGCATGAGAGAAAAAAGATGGAACGTGCCGCGAGAGATACCTCGAAAAGTTCACAACCCTCACAGCCTCCCATTGTCAATGGGCATGATGCCCCTATAGAAACGAGTGCAAGTAGGGAAAACGGGGACGTTGCTATGACCGACGACGAGGAAACAGGGGCAACACCAAATAGCGTTGATCTCAAGAGGAAGCGTAATGATGACGAACCCAGCGGAACAACCCCCGAATTGACGCCATCCGAAACTCCTTTTCTTAAGCGGCTCAAAGAGAACGAGAGTGATGCACCCAGTCCGCCTCCGCCGCCGCCTCCTCCACCACCAGATAGCGAGAATGCATTCGATTCTGTCATGACGGACCAGGAGAACGGCCTCGGAGAACAGCACGCGGCGGTTCTACTTCAGCATCAAGAGGAGGAGGAGGAACGACAGAGGTTACGGGAGGAGGAGGCGGCTCTAGAGATGGAAAACGAGCTTAACATGCTTGAATTTCAAAGAGGCGAGCTGAAGAACGAAGCGACTAGTGTCATAAGCCATTAGCCAGCCCGTTTTTTGCTATTGTGTGCTGTTGTTCAGCATAATTTAGCAGCAGCCACAACAAAAACGTTCACCTGCTCTATCGCCGGTTTTATGTTATATAATTACTCGTTTTTGTTTCTTGTCATGGTTGGTCCAAAGTATGTGCATTTCCAGGCTGCATTCTCTGAATCCATGGTTACGGCGGGTGTTCTATCTATTTATCTCCAAATTTTTTTTTCCAAGCCTGTTTTCATCGGAGTTCAGGAAATCAATTTTCGACGGCTCAACTCATATTTACCTATCCATCCATTCGATCCGTCGTTCCGCGTGCACTACCCATCTGCGCAACGCGCTTGTGTATTTCATATCCCGTTCCCGACAACGGACAAATTCGTACATTCACCTGACCGAGAGAGGAGGGGGAGGAGGAGGAGGCTCAACTTTGCGAGAAAACGGGCGGGGGGAGCATGGTTATTTCACCCCAGGGGGTTCCAGGTGTTTGGCTAATTGACCAAATCGCGTGGCTTGTTGGGTTGTTGTTTCATGCTCTTCGAGTTTGCTTGGTTGCTTCCGTGAAGTGCTTGAGATCATTCGGACATAGGAAAAAATAAAAATAGGAAGAAGCTAGTGTACAGGCCGCGGAGAGAGAGAGAGAGAGAGAGAGAGGAACGTAAATAAAACTCCTGGTACAAATCATATCGCATACGACACAATAAAATTCTCACATGGCTGAGTTGAAAGTTGTATACGAACAAACAACAATAACCCACCTATCGAAACTATTTTGATGGGTTGTACTTCTTGCTGCGGTTTAGCTACTCTCTGTATATAGAAAATCACCTCACCATCGGCAAGCCAGCACGAGCCGGTTTCAATTAAATACTACGAACAACCCGCATTCATTTCATTGTACGTGAATCGAAAAATTGTTTAGTTAATATTAACCCACTTACCACTGTAAGTACATCTATAAATGAGACAGACACGGACGGGGTTTACATCGTGATATTGGGCTATATAGATAGATAGGTAGGTTATGTGATAAATTGTTTCTGTCCCTTATGCACGCCTAGATCCGTGATTATGTATATCTTTCTTTCTTTCTTTCTTGCTTTCTTCCGTGCTTCCCTACCTAACTGCTTCCTTACCTGACCTGTCTTCACAATCTGAATAATACCCTCTTGTAAAGAAGTATAACGATTATAGTAACAAAAAAAAAGGTAAAAAAAAAAAAGATTTCCAACCGCCCATCTAAATACGCTCTATCCCTTAGGGGATTATATCCATCATTTCCATGTCCATTTCCACATGTCTACTCATGAGTTTCAAGCCAAGTAATTGCCCGAAAAAAAAAGCCCCCCCAAAAAAACAAAAAGCCTTTCCAAGCCCCTGAGATAACCCAATAATTCGATTCGAATCCCCCCCGCAACCTAGCAAAAATGGCAACATGGCAATGTTTCTTCCCCAGCTTCGTGCCTAGCTCGACACAATCTTCTCCATGGCCGCGAGCAGCAGGTCAGCATGCTGCTTCTCGAAGATGAGCATGGGCCGCAGGCGGACGGCGCTGGCCCCGCTGCCGCCGATGTTGATGCCGAATTTCTTGGCCTTCTTGAGGAACTCGTCGCGGTTGGGATTATCGAATGCGATGAAGGTGCCCTGGCCCTTGCCGCGGAGGTTCTCGAACTGGCCGGGGTACTTCTTGGCGAGCGCCTCGAGCTTGCCAAAGAGATAGTCGCCGACCTTGGCCGTGTGCTCGACCAGGCCCAGCCGCTGGATCTCGTCGATGATGCCGCGGAACAGCAGGGCGCGGGCCGGGTCGCCCATCCACGTGTTGAACTGGCGGTACGGCTTGTTGGGCCGCAGGGACGGGTCGCCGAAGTAGTAGCCGGCCGTCTGGGCCTTCTTGCTGAACGTCACCATGTCGGGCGGCGTGGGCAGGTCCCAGTGCTCGTGCGCCCAGAACTTGCCCGTGGCGCCCACGCCCGTCTGCACCTCGTCGACGATGAGCAGGATGTCGTGCTTCTTGGTGATCTCGCGCAGACCCCGGAAGAAGGCGGGCGAGGCGTGGTTGTCGCCACCCTCGGACTGGATCGGCTCCACCACCACGGCGCACGGGGGTACGTGGTAGTTCTTGATGAGGTGCTCGACCTCGGCGAGCGAGTCGGCCTCGGCCTTGGCGTTCTCCTCGACGTGCTCTTCGAGCGGGTACTTGAGCTGAGGAAACGTGGCCTGCGGCCAGTCGAACGCGGGGATATCCATCTTATGGATAGGCTTCGATCGCGTCGTAGACAGCGAGCCGAACAGACGGCCGTGGAAGGCGGTCTTGAAGGATAGGATGGAGAGCTGCGAGGCGCCGGGGCTCTGGTTGTTCATGGACGACTCCAGCTCGGCCTCTGTGAACTCCACGGCGGGGCCGCCTCGCTCCTTCTGGCGCCGCCACATGAAGGCGGCCTTGTACGCGGTCTCGTTCGCGTCCGACCCGGCCATCGCCGTGAAGACCTGGTTCAGTCCCGGAGGCGCCACCTTGAGTATGCCGGTCTCGAGGATGTCGGCCCAGTCGTGAGAGGGGAAGTTGCCCAGTGCCGGCCGGTTGATGATGGCAGTGACCATCTCGGGGCTCTCGGCTATCTTCTTCAGAGCTGGGTTGTTGTAGCCAAGGGGTATGGAAGCGATTTGTGCGTATCTTCACAGACGTTAGTTTCATTAGCTACCCATTTCACAAGACAGCATCGCTTCAGTTGTTTGGGGAACATACACATCGAGTATTGTGTTTCCATCTGGATCAACAATGTAATTGCCCGTGCTCTTCGTGTAGTCGGCAAGCATGTTCAAGCTTCGAGTGTCAAAGACCTTGTCAAGCTTGGCGATGTATTCCTTGGACTTGGGGCCTGGGATCTCGGTCTTGACGACGGGTCCGTCAGGCTCACCACTGTAGAAGGAAGACGCCATTCTGGCTGTTGAGACGGTTGTCCTTCCGGTGAGAGCTGAGGCGATTGTAGGCCGAGGAGCAGGAGATACCACTATCCGCTTGGTGGCAGCAGAAAGAGGGCGTAGAGCACCTCCCAGACGAGGCACCGCCATCTTTCTTATTTTAAAGGGGGAATCTTAAAAAAGAAGAGGGGGGGGGAGAAAAAAGAAACCAAGTTGAAGACGTAACACACAGGCTGTCACACAGCACAGCACAACACAGCACACAGATCGGTCAATTGGCCTGTGATACAGCGGGATTCGGGCAGAGACGCTTTAGAAGGAGGTGATTAAAATAGTTGGGCAAGTCCGCGAGTAAGTCTTGTCTCTAAGTGATTGGTTCTTCGGGGATAGGTATGGCAGGTTTATAGGCAAGCAGGAGGCGAGCTTCTTATCAATGATTCGCAGGGTGGGGTTTCGGGGGTGGGCGTTTGAGTGGGTTTCTCGGTTTCTTGAAGCTTGTACTCGCCTAATCGAGGCGTTTTTGGCAGCTTAGGTAGCTTTTGCGGGGTTTGTTTCGCAACTGCTGATTGGGCATTGCCAGCTAGTGCCCCGGCTACGTCAGCGATTCTCGCTCCCACGAGCACACCGAGCAAGGAACTAAAAGAGCTCCAGCCAGCTCCAGCCGTTCATGGCCCGCAGCGGTGCCACCGGTGGGCGAGGAGGGGCCCAAACGGCGCCGGGCTGGGGAACATTTCCTAATGGGGCAATTGCATGCGGCCTCTGACCTTTCTATTAGTCCGTGCAAAAGCCCCGTGACTGCTCATGATAAGCTTTCCCGAAGTCGGCGTTTTATGTTGTTGAAGCTATCGTGAACGAGGGCAGCTAATTCGACAGCAGTTACACACGAATAAGCATAACGTACTTACATGAACATGAGCACGGCCGAAAAGGGGTGGCCAAGTCTCCAGTCTTCGGCACTTGCGCGGTTACACCAGGTATAACATTGGGGCCGAGTAGTTACATTGCATCGGGTATAAATTACCTATAGTATCATCGTGTACGGAGTAGTAATAGCTGGCTACCTCTCGCTGTCACCTTGCCGTTGGCCCGTATCCAGTCCAGTCAGTCAGTCAGTTATCTATATGCCCGCCTGCCCTCTTTTCCCCCTTCACAACCTTCTTTTCCTCTTCACCGATTCCTTGGCTCATGTCAAGCAAGGGTCCTGCATTTCACGCAGATAGAAGAAGCAGGCCCGATTGACAGATGTCACGATCGGCCAAGCAGAATAACGACTAAGACAGTCACCATCTACTACTACTACCTACCCCGCTAACATATAGATGGCTGTACTAATTCTCTCAAGTGATACAGCATGTAGTGTGGCACGGGGCCTTTGATTGGCAACCACCGATGCAGAGACGTCCGGAAATGGGTTGCTTAGGGAGGAGTAGGTGTCACTGCCGTGCTGTCGAACTGTGCACATGACTGGCCGGTGGGATCCACGGTGATCTGCGCGAGGTCGTCGTGACCGCTCGCGCAGGCACCCGACGCCGTCCTCAGCTCTCCGCCGGTAAAGGAGACCAGTTCGACGTCGGGGTCGGCACAGTCCGAGGCGCGGAAGTGCGTGCTGTTGAACCCCAGGCACGCTTGTACGCCCACGAGATCGGCACGGAACCCGGCCGAGAAACTGCGCTGGACCTGGAGCGCCGATGTGCCACCAACAGTGGCCGGTGTGAGCTGTCGGTCTGCGGCTTCGTTGACACATGCCGCGTCTACGATTTCGCCTACCGTGGGGATAAATGTGTCAGCCCGTAATGCCATCATCATCGTGATAGAAGAAGAAAGAAAAAAGGGTAATATGTCAAGCCGTGAGGGGTAGGACAAACATACCGTTGTTACGGAAGGTTAGGCATTCATTACCAGGGACGCCGCCGATTTCTTTCAAGACAAGGGTACTGCCACCCGTCACTGTGTTGTTGGTTGCCGAGCCGTTGTCGGCCGGAGTACCACCGACTGCTGCACCATTGCCCGATGCTGCATTGCCTCCCTGGTTGCCTCCTTGATTGCCGCCTCGGTTTCCTCGGTTGCCACCACGATTGCGGCCGTTGGTGTTCTGGTTTCCGTTGCCGTTCCCCGATGCACCGGCGCCTCTATGATGTCTGGGAATAAGGGCCTCTGTGTCCCGGAGACCGATATCAAACTTGATTGCGGCGGCAGCGACGGAAGTCGCAAGTAGTACAACGTTGAAGAACTTCATGATGATGAACTAAGTAACGGCGAAATAGAATGAATGTAACTGGCCGGCCAGCGATTTTGGATATTTCGTACAAGAACGAGCGATGAAAAATGATAATGGCCCAGCCACGAGAAGGTAAAGATTAGGTAGAGAGAAAACAAAAAGAGAGTTTGTAGGAAATTGAGTGTTGTGTGAATAAGGAACCATATTGCCTCGTATTGGTGAGAGCATGAGTAGTATTTGTATCGCCGACATATTGTTGCAGACCTCGCTCTCTAACCAACTTGGTTGATGTCAATCGCTTCGCAAAACTGATTAGTATCAAATCGCTTAGGCATTTTCGTCTCATCATGCCTGTTCGAAATTTCTCGTAGCCTCGTGCGACGCTAACAGACATCTTCTCTTTGGAGGAAATACAATTTTCCAAAGGAGAAAGCGCCGTTTCATCAATGTTATGAGGCAGAGAGTGGGGAGCCAAGCCATTAGGAGACGGTTTCGAACTGAGGACCCCGGCGCTTTTGGAGATTGGAGAGGCACGCGAGAACCAAGATTTGAGACGAAGCTTGAACCAGGGAACGAAGCACAGAATCCGGGGATCTTCAAAAATCGGCTTCATCCGTTCAAGATTCAGATGACAGCATGGCGAATGAAGTGGAAGCTTGAGACGGTTCTGCGTCGCTTAGATTGGTTTGGTTGATCCCTACATTACTATATGGTCTTGCACCTTGTTGGCGCTATACTGGTTCCGTCGAGTGTGGAAATCTTGGCTATGGTTAAGTATTCCTTTGATGATTGGACCTGTTGTGAGTTATCATGTTCGAGTGAGCTGCAGAAGTGGTTCTGTTTTCTCCTATCGCATGCGTTTTTGAGACGGGTTATCAGGTTGTTCGACTGGCTGTAATCTACACGGTTTTGAATATAGTAGTCTTGTCGATTATCGAGGCACTGGGATTTTACCACTATGCTCACTAGTGCTGCAAAGCATCCTCGTTAGGACTCATCGACCGTATTCTAGATCAATAAGGAGTAGTTGTCATAAGGTAGTGTTCCGATTGGATGTACACGTTGGTGCTGTTGATGTTGCAAAGGAAATGGAGTATCTACGTAACTGAGCAGTCTCGACCGAGTCTTTTATACAAACATCGCCAAGGGGAAATAAAGATTGCAATTCTACGGAATGATTTTGCCGTGAACGATCTATCAAGTTGAATGAATATTCGTTAGTTCCGATGCCTCGCATGACCCTCGACGACTCCTGCCCCATTCACGGGCCGAACCCGGTAGCATATTCATGATTTTATCTATCACTCGACCGCTCGACCGTGACATGACTAGTGCAGATGATATTCAACATATCCTCATCAAGGTGATACAATACTGAATCGGATAGATACTGTCATAAGGTAGACCTGAACAAAAGGCTACACTGTGTATCCGTTCACGAAGTTGGTCTGAGAGACTTCTGCGCAACAACCTTATGACTTACTCTGTAGTGTCTCTGGCAGATGATGAATGGGTCCATGTGAATCTCCGGCGGGAGATACAGACATGCAGTACACGAGATTCCCAGTTAAAAAACGGGAACAGTCATCTGTTTTGAGTATCGTGATAGCCCACATCCTCTGTATCTGCAGCCGTAGTATATTGAGAACTAGCAGGTTCGAATCATGTAGCACCTACTACTAATTTCAGTTCATGAGCGATATTGATGCTGTGTGATTGATAGCTTAGATTACCAGGTCATCACCACGAGGGTCACTACATACATACTTATTCGTACTTGAGAACGGTGTTTCTAGGTACGTATGACAGTTACAGGGCTGTAAGAGGCTCGTGAGATTCTATACTAGAAGATATGAATAAATACGATGACAGTGACAGGCTAGAACAGCTTCACAGAATGTTATCTGTACTTCGTAGGCTAGCAGAAATACTAAATGATGAAACTTACATAGTCTGTTGTATTCTACGCGGCTTCTTACTACAAATAAATGCCTGTTTGTTTGCTGTAAAACGGGACACGTCTTAAAGAATTCGGTGAACAACACAAAGAAAACTCCTTTTCTGTTGACTTGATTCAGTCTAGGATGAGAACCCGTGGACTCGGTATAACTTCTCTCAAAAGATTGACCAAGAACAAGCTCTTGTGTGATGAGAACGTACCTACCTATGCCTTTGGTCTACACGCGAGCGATGAGGCTTGAAGTTTCACAATGCATATATACATATCCATGTACGTGTGTAGGCGGAATTTCTCGAGGTAGCGAGAGAGGCACTGGAATATGTTCAACTTGTCGTGGGTTTTTCCCTACCAGTCGAATCTTTCCCGTCTTCTGCAAGGACTTATCAGGAGCATGGAGTCAACGAACAGTAACAAGCCTACGCGCGTGCCGGAATGAAATCATACTCTGACATTGAGTAAAGGGCGGCATCGTCGCCAACAGGACGAAGTCTCAACGACAGAGACGCGAGGCCGCGTCGTCACATCGAGACTCGACGACGTATTTAGGGGTCCCGAACCCCAAATACTATAACTAGTGAGACTAATACCGGACGGTGCTTTAGCGAGCGTATAACAATCGAGACGCTCTGAGCTTACTGTCAGCTTTGGCTGACCCAACCCCATGGAGAGAAGAAAGCTGGCGAATCCCCATGTTACTGATGGGCCTCGATGACGGAATGACCTGCTGCTTTTTTCAGCAGATAGACATATAACGTTCGGATGAACCGGGATATCCCATCACCGGAAATTTTGGCGACCGGTTTATCGAATTCTAGAGAGTCGCAAAATTTACCTCTTCTTCGATCAGGAAGAGGGTGGGGGCGCAATATCCGGGATCAAGTCTGGAGATAGAGAACGTTATATGAATTGAACGAATAAACCGGGCGTCTGACTGACAAGACGACCGGAGAGCCTCCTCTTACCGAGTCGTTTTCGTCAAGCTGTTTCGAGTGAGCCATCGCGCTATTGCCATGGCTTCAGTCTATTTAATCGATAAATCAAATGTTGTAGGTATGTGTTACAAAGAGGTGACAAAGACGGGCAGACAGATAACGTGGACATGGGAAGAATAACGGGATATACCGAGGGGCCTATATATTAATTCATCTATCTGTGTGACGACGCCGGGCTCTTGAGGACCTGGGACCCCTGGTTTCGCAATCATGTTGAAGCACAATTGCAGTTGGAAGTGGGAGTGTGGTGGTGTACAGTCAATACGAGGACGCTTAAGGGCATGACCTTGTACCCTGATAATAGCATACATACACTTAAGTATATTGAATGTACGTGACGCGACTCCAGATTCGGCCTAGATGGTCCTCATAAGGTAACTCAGCTGCGAAACATACAGGCCATTATCATCGGCCTAACGTCTGTCTCACTGTAGGCAAAAATGATCGTATGACTTCGCGATCCCTCTCTTTCTCTTGTCTCGTCCATGTGTATCTAGTTAACATGTAAGTGCGAAGTAGGTTAATCATGCCAAATAGCTAACTAGGCGGCGTGACCTGGTTGGTATAAGAAAGCAAGAGTGTTCCAGAATATTTTAGTACGGACGAGCTGAACTAGACCTTGAGAGGATCACTGGGGAACAACTGGAAGTCTCCGATAGATTTGCGGCTGCGCGGATCTTTCGGAAATTGTTAGTGGGAATGACAAGGAACGCCACGTGAAACCTTGGTGACCAGCTATTGACCCCAGGTTATAATTTCAGCGCCGCTGGTCTGCTGTTTAGTTAGTGTGAAAGGCGTTGAGTTACCTGCGTAGATCGCTCATGCTATTCTTATCCCAGCGGTGAGCACCCTCACTATTTAGGACTATTTAGGTGTTATGCATGGGTCGTTGGAAGACAACTCACAGACATGCTACGATTGGCTGACGCCACATTTCCATCTCATAAGGCTTGCTGTCGGTAAAAGATTCCTCTCTTCGTGCCTTCTTTGGCATTTCTAGAACCCAATCTGGATAATGCTTACCAACCTCATTAAGAGTTGTTGTTGCGGGGTATAATAGAGAACGGTATACCTATTTGGCAAAGGGGTAAGTAAGATTGCGATATTATCTCTAAGGACAGGGCTATTTGTATGAGGCTTTTGGTTGGTGAGGCTCATACTATAGCCACGGCAGTGTTAAGAGGCGGAATCATTCCACGTGTACTGTAAGTGGTTCTTTGGCCGTATCGGGCACCCAGGCCGAATAATATTCCTTCTATCGCATGGTAGGATTGTCATCAACCTTGTAAGATAACAATATGATCTGACTCACATACTACCTACATATCATTGCGCAGAGCGAGGCTCGCAGCAGCGATGGAGAGCGTAGTTCAATTCAATTATCCTTATAAATAATTGAGCGACTAAGTGGATTGTTTGAGTGTTAGTGTTTGGGATCATATCATTGCGATAGTTCCGGTAATTCCTCTTTGGTAGGTAACTTGCGAATGCATGGTGTCCACCACGAACACAATGGATAATGATGATGAAGATGATAAAAACGACACTTTACAAGACGCGGTACATCTGATCTGACTGCCGCGTCCTGAATTCGGGTGAGAATGCGCGATCTTGCTCTCTTCAGTAAGCCGCATTCTGACACCTTCCAAAAAGTGCCGCTGTGGTTCTGTTAGGACTTTCTAAGTAAGTACGCAGCATGCATTCATCCTCAAGGACTGGAGGCCGTTTCTGGCGTCAATTGGCGCATTGGCCCTGCAATCTGCAGTTGGTTCTTGCACACGGTAGCATCCCGCCTACTGCGAGAACAAGCTTGGCAGCCTTCTCCCCTCACGCGATCTATTGGTAGATCGGACGATTAGGTTTATGATAGGTAGTATCCTAACGGCGATCTTGGGGGGCATTGGACTTCATGCTGTTGTGCAAGACGCTCTTGAGCCGTGCACCGTGCTCTGGACCGAGCAACTTGTCGTGATTGTACAGAGCGGCCGTAACCCTTGAGTCATGTCGTTCTGTCATTACAACGTTGATGAATCTATCACCAGGGTTTAGTCCAGAGAAGGGAGAAAACCGCACTATCTATGACCGGGTGCACTGGTAGCGTTACCGGCGATGCAAACTTAGTAGAATACGAGCGGTAAACGTTTTCGATTTTTTGTTGAGAGTCTTCTCTTCCACTTCGGTCTTCCTTCCCCTCGGAGATGACGAGTGTTGATTTGAGACCTCTCTCCCTCCCCCTCCTCTCGTCTTTGCTCCTGGGTGGCTGGCAGTTGCACAGGGCTGAGACAATTGCGATACTACGTAGCCATGATTTCCCCTGCATACATACGCCACGGGCGGTCAACGCAGATCTCTGAATTGAATGGCAAGATCTGAGAAAAAGTAGCGTGTGATAGGCTGTGGCTCCGCCTGCGCAATTCTAATAGACGCCTTGGTCACTGAGACATGGCTGTGAAAACGCTTACCGCTGGTTCTGCGAGAGGATAACTAGTTCCATCTCGGGCAGGTTTGTTGAGCGAGAATGAGAAGAAACCAAGGTGCCCGTTCGTAACATGTACTATGTAGGTCTGACGGATTCAGCAGGAACGCGTTACGTTAAACGGAAAAGCATGATAACGGGGTGTGTAGGTGGACAGCCTTGGAGGCCCTGTGTTAAGAAGGTCCGAGCGATATTAAGGAGCATTTTGAGTGGATGTCCTCGTTGAGACCTTGCTTGTACGTTTATGGAAGCGTCGGACTCAGCTCTCTTACCTGAACATGCCTTTCCTTCCAATTTTTTATTATCATAATGGAATGACTTCATTGTGCAGTAATTATTATACATGGTAATAATCCAAGTGTGAGGTTGGGAAGAGGTCAACACTGTAGAGAACATCAAGAACAAATGAGGCCATCTTCCTCAGTAACGTAGAGAAAGTCTCTCCCCCACGAACAGGTACCCGTACAGAGAAAGCTTTCTTCTTCCACTAGTACCTATGCAGTGCTGTTTGCATGGAATACTTTCCAAAGTGCCTTGCCAAATATTGAGGCTTAAACTAGTCCTGCCCTCATCTTCGTGGGATGCTCAAATCACTTGTTATCAGAGCTGAATAATTCTGTTTCTTATAATTGCCAATTGCTTTCTGGGTCTTAGAATAGTCTGTTATAAATAAGGTACTCGCATGGCGAATCCCTGTAGGTAGAGCACAGCGCAAGTTCTGATCCAATCATTTCCGGTCAATCTCCCCGTATCTGGCCAATCATGGCGCAACTGAGAAATCCCGATCTGATTTTTTCTCCGAACAGCTGGGTTACGTACGACTACCGCGAATCTCACCACACCTACAAGTACACCACGCTGTACACTAGATTTCTACTGTGTCCATTGCTCAAAAGCCGGTAAGCCGGGTTTCACAGTTGACTAAGGCCGTTTGTTACCTGAAACCGCATGTAGACAACAAGATTATACAAACGAGCTCTTCTTCGATCACTCCACGGTTCCCAAGCATAACATTGTCTTGTCATGACAGGAAGCAAACAATAACAAAACTGCATGGCGGAACGTTCCTGGTAATGTGGACAGGGAACGTTCTCAACTAGCTTTAGCGCATAGTCCTGTCTTGGCCGATTCATTACGAGCATGTTTCTGCTGCTAATAGTGTAACAAGCTACAGCTAGCTAGTAGCTTCTACTCTCTTTCCCTTACATCAATAGCTAGGACTCTCCAATTCACCCCGCTCACCGACGCAGCAAAAGCACCAACATGACATAACAGTTACAAGAGCCGTGCAACTCTTGCTTCAGTGCGCAATGTATGTACAGATGTAGATTACAAACTACTGGCTGGAAACCGTCACAAACGAGCCCTGAATTCAGATACCGCACACTACACTACTAGACTTTAGGGAGTCTTCTTCTTCTATTGTCAAGTATCATTATTACTATGAGTACAAGATATACGTATACACAACAGAGACTTTGACGACTACAGTACCTGGGTATGCAAGCATCCACCAATCGGGCGGCCCCAACCTTGTCGGCCCTAGCCAGCTGCTTGTCCAACCGTTAGCGCCGCATCTTCCCTGCCGGCGAGCGTTGGCGGTACCTGCATAATCCTGGCTCGCCTGGCTCAGGCTGTCCAGGCCCGCCAGCGCCCAGGCGGACGGGAACAAGGGATCCGCTCAGAGGATCCGCTTAGTGTGCAGCATGGTAGGCAAGGTAGGGTTGTGGGTGGTGGGGTTGGTGGATATGCATCGTGGTAACTTGCTGCATGGCATCGCGCTGCCGGGCCCTGCAGAGCATCTTAGTAGCATCTAAGTATACATATAGCACACACACACTTCGGCGCGGAGTAGACCTGTCGACGGCCCTGTCGATGCAACTACACCGATCGCGAAACACCCTAAGCGAATGAGAGGCCATCCCATCTTCCATCCCGCACAACGCGTTCCCATCCATTCACCTCGCTTTCTTTTTAGCCTACAAGCCTTGCTGGCTGGCTGGCTGGTTGTCTTATCTTGTCCTGTCCTGTCCTGTCTTGTCTTGTCTTGTCTTGCTTGCTGTCTTGTGTAGCAAACGAGAAATAATTCCAATATTCGTCCTACCTACTTGTACTTTACCCTTACCCTCACCCTCACATTCGTTTTCATTCGTTTTCATTCGTCTTCCCATCCCACTACTACTACTATACTACTACTACCACCACCATCACCTCCACCACTTCCAACCCGTTTTCTCGTTCTCTGCTCAAATCCCCAATCCCTCTTGACCATCCAAGACCTGTTACTGTAACTCGGCCTGTTCTTGCGGCTGCCGTTCACACAAGCTCTCGACCAGGCCATCCATCCACTCGCTACTGTGAGGCTCGGCTCGCTGCTGCTGCTGCTACTACCTAGGCACTTGCATCTGCCATCTGCATTCAAGTCGTCACCGTTCGCTTGCACGCAACCATCTATCCGTCGAATATCCTGTTTGGTCAAGTTAATATAGTCCCCCATTCTGCACCGTTGGTCGCCCACAACCTGATACATGGACACTACTGCAATTCTTGAAGCGACAATTCATTCTAGGTCTCGGGCGTATTGCAAAAAGCCCGATTTGCGGAGGGGCTAGCACTTAGTTCAACGGCATTTTCAGCTCTCGGTGCCTTTTTAGGCTCAAGGTTTCAGACACTGTCAGACACACGAGACGTTTCGCTTCCCAAGCTCTGCACTTATCTGTACTTGTCACTTGTCCCAGTGCTAGACAGCACTCAAGAGAGCTCTCCCTCCCGACCGTGACCGGCTTGTCACCTTTCGGCATACTCCGTCATTACTCTATTTCCGAATACGGTGTCAGACTGGTCGTTGTTAGACGACTAGACTCTGGCCGGAAAATTGCATTGCTGCTTAATTACTTACGCATTTCGGTTTATAATTCATCATGCTTTCTATCTTCCCTCTTGTCATCGGCTTCGCTGCTGTCTTAGCTACAGTAGCTATCCTCGTCCTGGACGTGTTCCTCGCGTATGGAACTTGGTCATCCACATCGCCCGCGCGGATATTAGCAGTGATCGCCTTTGTTGCTGAAACGGTTGCTCTGGTTCTTCTCGTTACCAAATTGACTAAGTATGTACGGGGCACGAATGGTCATCACTCGAAGGATCGGTGGAGCACCTGGTTTGCTTTGGATCTCGTCATGAGCGTGTTGGCCTCGGTGGTATCCGTTGCACTGTTGATCGTGACAGGCAAAGCAGAGGACTTACCAACTACTGTTGCGTACGTCCCCCCGATTCATCTGGTGATTGGATCCGCCATTGCCCTTGGTTTCGCATTCACAGGTCAACTATTCTTCGTCGTCGTTTATTTTATACTATACCGACTGCCCGATTCGGAGCAGGCCCTCTCGCTCCACACGACCGAAGAAGGTCGACTGTCGCCCCCACTGTCCATGCACGTTAAATCCATTCCATACGAACGGACTAAACCTGCACTATCACAGGCCAGAGTCAATGAGCGAGGGTGGTCGTTGGACATTCCAAGTCGCCCCGGAACCAGTGGTGGACGTTCGGCAGCGGAAACGATTAGCTCGTTTTCTGGTACCTTATCCAGCCTAGTGCGGCCCATGGGATCGAAGACGAGGCTGCTGTCAAGCACTTCGAGACCTGGACAACGACTGAATTCTCTTGACTCTACTGGTTATCGAGATCGGAATAGTGTCGCGGAGGATGGATTTGATTCGTGGGACACATCCTCCGTCGACCCTCGGAGTAGACAGCTTATTCTCGAAGCATCTTCGCCCATTCGCCCCCGGTTCCTGGAGACGATACCCGCCAGTCCAGCGCCCAGCCGAAGCCCTAGTCCTGGGTGTCCGCTGGATTTGGAACCTCCAAATCGCGGCCGACGTGATCGACGCTATAGTCCCGTACCGTGGGCGCAGCAAGGACGCATAGCTACGCCAACGGAGTCCGAACTTCATATTCACCCGCTGTTCCGGTCCGATTCACCGGGACCTCTACCGGCGGCCACACCGGGAACCGTTGTCGTCGCAGCACCGCATGCCGGCCAGTTTATCACCGGCAAATCGGTGAACCGAATGCGTAGTGCCAGCTCACCAAATTCGCCAAGCCCGCTCGGCCCTCTGAGCCGACAAGGAAGTTACGAAAGCTTCCAAATGATGCCCAGTCCAGTCGAGGTGGAGCGCAAGATGACGCCTCCGATTCCGGATTGGGTCCTCAATGCCGGATCCAGAACCAGCCTCGCTGGGTACCAAACCAAAGGACGGCATGGACGGGACGGACCATCCATGATTTGAAAGCAGAGCGCGGGGCGCGTGATGCCTGGGATTGGCACCGTCGACTCTGTGAGTCCTACAACCAACTGACAAGATCTTGGAGAGATCTCGGAATAGATAAAATATGGGTTCCTTGGTGGGGCGTTTAGGGATACCATTGTCATTTAGCGCCGGCGTTGAGTCCAGTTCCCTTCGCAGGGACTCGGTTTGTGTATGATTACGGCCTGCAAAAGACGGCAAGGGACTAGGAAACCAAAGGAGTAAAATTTTCAGAAAAAAAAAACGCAAAAAAGGTTCGATCAGGTCAGCTTACATAGTTAATACTATCTGGTCAGAGTTTCTGGCATATGAAAGCTATACAAATGGAAACGCACACATGGAAACATCTAGTTGGATGTATGCTCATGCGGTTCAAAAGCCACCAAAGAGCCACCAGAAGTCGCTGCCATGTGAAACGCATCAGTGGTGTTACCACAAATGCAAAGAAGCGCAGGCTGCGGACATTGTTATTGTTTACGAAGCATTGTGACGCATCATCTAGAGACGTCCGCCTAGCACTTTTGGATTTTGACCGAACCTTGAAAGATCAACTATTACTTGGAAGTTGAGGCAAGCAATGACTTTGTTCGGCTATCAGGTAGGTATATACATATATCTCAGGTTGCATCTAGGTACATTTTACTCACACACACAACGGCCACATGTCCTGCGGGTGGTCGTCATTGGACCAATAATGGATCCAATGAGGGGTGTTCTTTGCCGGCGCGACGCATCATTGAGCTGCTACCTGAAATGCTAATTACCCACCTTTAGGTACCTCTCTCGCAGATTGGGTTTTACTATCCTGTATTGAGCCTGGCCTGGGCTGTATAAACAAACGGATGGATTTTGTGCAATAGCTGAGAACTGTTACGGTTTGTTATTATTTCCGTTCACCCGTATTAAAAACGGCATACTGATTGATTAGATGAAAGAATGGAAGAGAGAGGGTGTTCATGTGATTTTTTTTTTAAAGAATAAGACATCGTTAGACCTATTAACTCAGTTTCTTCCTACTTGCTTGAACTAAAAGCAAAAGATTATTGGTATATGTAACTGTATGATCACTGGTAGACTGTATTCTATTCCTCTCTTCTTCCTATTACACATAGCCCAACAATCCCTATACATAATCATGCCTCGACGACCGTCTGCACGAAAGCCTCGACCAGAGCCTCGAGCCTCAACCACAACAGCAAACGGCGCTCTGTGGAAATCAGGAGCCGATTGCTGCAACAAACGCGATCCTCGCCCGCTTTGGACACCTTCGACCAGAACCTCAATAGCCGCATAGATAGACTGGAAGCGCTAATGTCGAAAAGGGATGCGAATACAGCCTGGCTATGGAACAGTGGGCCATTGACTAAGAACTCTCTACTCGTGAGCCGCTTTACTCTCCAACTACAAATGAGTTGATTCAGAACTTTCTTGACAGGTAAGTTTGCTTAATATAAGTGAGTGCAAGTATAAGAGGCTCAACTCAGCCAACTGGGACAACCTGTCCAAGGAATACGGGTTGGAAAGCTTCTGAGGCTGAAAATTATGTGTGGTATTCGTTCGGACTTATATCTCTGTGAACCAAACTTTGGTAAGTACCCGCGCTAGGTAAGGCTCAGCGCACGAATTTTTGGTGTAAGTATGAAGGTATCTCAAGACGAGATACTTGCCATAGGTTAGAATACTTGACAAGGTGTCGTTTTTCAGGTGTCAGGTCAGTAACTACTATAGGACATGTATTTTGCCGAAGATGCCTCACCATGATACGAGATTGAACGCCCGAGAAATGTTGCAACGAGCCAGTCTGTAATATGGTCTGTTTGTGTATTTGATGATGATATTCTTGAGTTTCCAAGGCAGGAGTTTACGTACCTACAGTATACCTACCTCTCCTACTGTAGCGACCGTAAACTAAGAGCAACAACCGTTTTTCTCCGTAATTTATGCATACATAAATGTTTACTATAGCAAAAGCGGCAAGTGCTCTAAGCCTACCTGGGTAACTCCTCGTGGGGTATAAATTTATATAGTAAAACCAACTACCCCCCATAGTTACCCTTACCTACATGTACCCTCCCTTGCTAAGGTTGTGACTAGAACATTTTAGACGTCTATTTATTGTGCACCACCACCACAATCGCTGCGCCGCCAACCACTGCAGCTCACTCGCTAACCTCACGATCACTTCCGTCCAAACCCGCACGCCCACCACCGGTGCACTTCCCTCCTCACCTCCTCATTCCCGTCGCCGCCGCAGCTATCGTCAAGCTGCAACCGTCCACCAACATGAAGATCACATTCCGGGTATGCTACTGCAACACACACGCCCCGAGTCATAACTCTGCAGGGCTTGCTGTGGGCTGTGGATTGCGGGGAGTTGCGAGTGACCATCAGGCTGCACACACGCAGCTGGCTGGGGCTCTGCCTGCAACGATCCGAACCCGCCGCCTCGCCTTGCCTTGCCTTGTTCTCTCTGTCCGCTCCCCTCTGCTCTGAACTGTTTGTCGTTGCTAATCATGTCTTGTTGCTGCTGCATTAGGATCTCAAGCAGAATAAGTTCGCCATCGATGTCGAGCCCACCGACCTTGTATGTCGTCATTGCCGCCTGCCTGCCTTACGGTAACCTTTGCTGCTATTGCGACGGCCCACCACCTTTCCACCTTCCACTACTCATCAATCACTCAACCACCCAACCACCTAACCACTTACCTACCACCTAACCACATTGCCTCCCTGCCCAACCCAACCTAGAAAGCCAACCCCGCCTTCAGCGGCGTTCGACTGGGAGAAGTGAGTTTCTGACACGGGTGGTGATAGGTTTCTACGGTGAAAGAGAAGATCCAGGCCGAGAAGGGCTCCGATTTCAATGCGAAGGCGCTGAAGCTCATCTACTCTGGTATGCTCCCAACGTCTCACGGCTGGGACCTGTGTACCACTAGCATGGCTTGTTACGGCTGCTGACTCGGAAAACACAGGCAAGATTCTCAAAGATGAAGAGAAGGTCGAGACATATAAGATCGAGGAGAAGGGGTTCGTGGTCTGTATGGTGAACAAGGTGCGTGGGAGTGGGAGCGAGAACCGAGACCTTCGTTCTCTTTTGTTCTCTTTTGGATTTTGCTTGCTGAACTCGAACTCGATCATAGCCCAAAGCAGCCCCGGCCGCTGCCGCTGCCACCACAAGTGCTGTTCCCGAGACACCTGCTCGACCTGTCGCGTCGACACCAGCCGCCCCAGCTGCGCCGTCCCACACGTCCGCCTCAACCACCACCACAGCCAGCGCTGCACCTCCTGCCACACCATCTCCGGCCGGTGCCCAGGCCGCTCCCTCGGGCCAGGGCATAAGCGACAACTCGATGGCCATGGGCGCCGAGCGCGCTGGTGTCATTGCCGACATGGAGGCCATGGGCTTCGAACGTTCCCAGATCGAGCAAGCACTCCGCGCCGCATTCTTTAACCCAGATCGTGCAGTCGAGTATCTATTGAATGTGAGCCTGGCCGAAACACTTGCCTATCACTCTCCATACTGATCTGATAGGGTATTCCGGAGAGCGCTCGACAACCTGCACCACAACCCGCAGCACCAGTATCGAGTACTCCCGCCGCCGTGCCGAACCCGGCTCCTGCTGGACAGTCTGCCGAGGGTGCCGCAGGCGACTTTGTGAACCTCTTCGACCTCGCGGCCCAGGCCCAGAGCCAGGGCGGGAGGGGCAGTGGTTTAGGTGGCGCAGGACAGGCCGCCGGCGCTGGGGCGAATACTGCCACCAGGGATCTGGGAAATCTGGACTTCTTGCGTAACAACCCTCAGTTTCAGCAACTTCGCCAGGTCGTCCAGCAGCAACCGCAAATGCTCGAGCCCATTCTGCAGCAACTCGGCGCCGGAAACCCCCAGCTCGCACAGCTCATCTCTCAGAACCCCGATCAATTCCTGCAACTATTGGGTGAGGATAATGACGACGATGCGCCGCTCCCTCCTGGTGCTCAGGCCATTAGTGTGACTGAGGAGGAGCGCGATGCGATCGAGAGAGTAAGTCGTCCCATATAGAGTTGTTGGTTGTGATATCCCATACAGAGCTGCTGGTTGTCATAGTCTGTGGTTGCTTGCTTGCTGACATGTGGCCAGTTATGTCGACTTGGCTTTGACCGAGAGGCGGCCATCCAGGCCTATTTCGCCTGTGATAAGAATGAAGAGCTGGCCGCCAACTTCCTCTTCGACCAGCCGGAGGACGACGACCCGCCGGAGCACTGACCTTGATTACCGGTTTATAGCTCCGTGTAGTCTTTTCTGCATTGCTTTTTTTATTTTATACTCGCACCCTCTCAGCAAAGAAAGACTGATATCCGTGCGAATAAGCCGGCAAGAAAAAGCCGCTTGCGCTAACTAACTTGTTTGGTGTTCCCCCCCTTCACCCTGTGTGGTCTGGCCTCCCGGCCTCGACAGGCAGGATTTATATGCATACACGAAAGAGAAGAAGGATGTCAGGTCGGGTAGGGGTAATGAATTACATACGAGTAATGCCACTTGCGTCTTACGCCTGGCTGTTGTGTGGCTTTGACGCGGTCGTGGTTGTTCAACGTGGTCGGCGGTATGGACGAGTATAGTCATGCGTAGGTAGCCAAGCATAGCTGGGTGGCTAGCTAGCTAGCCAGCTGGTTGGTTGGTTGGTTGGTTGGTTGGCTCATATAGCAGGTGAAAAGCCGTTTGTTAGCTGAACAATGATACAAAAGGCTCGATTCAGAAGTCGTCTTAGCTGCCGTGGTGAAATTGTGAGCAAATGTTGTTTTTTGTAGTTTTTACTCCTTTTTTTTTCCGATACGCTTTTTGTGTCACTAAATAACGCGTGAATGTGTTGGTCACGAGGTGAAGATTGGTTGATACTATACAACTCATCTCACCATGCCATTGTTAGACTACGTAGAGTTTATTGTCTGACGACGAAGCTTCAGACTCTGGATGGGGATCCCCGAATATGGGACTTTTTTCTCGATTCAGACCCTAGTTAAGATAACAACATCACGAGGCAGAATCTCTCTCTGGATTTTTACTGAGCGAATGGTAGCTAGCATCTATATCATCTACCTTACCTACTTGGTACCCGATTTCGGGTAATTGTAACAACGTATCGGGCCACATCGTCGTTGGGAGTTAGTCTCTCCTTCTTTTAACTAACTTGAACTTTCAACTTCCGCCCGTTTGTTTTTTCGAGTTTCCCAGAAGTGTGTGTGTATTTGTTGTACAAACAAATAAATGAGCCAGCCCAAGCCAACCCAAGCCGAGCCGAGCTAAGCCGACAGCGCGCCAATGTTCCTGTCAAGTAAAAGGGGGGGGGGTATCAAAGGAGAAGAAAAGTAAGCCGACCCATACCAACCCATCCCATCCCATCTCATCCCATCCGCCCAAACTTTGCCCTAGAGGTAAAGTAAAGTAAAGAAAGGAAAAAGGACCATTCATTCATTCATGTCTGGATACCCTCTGCCGGCTGCGCATCTATATGGACGTCCGCGCCCTGCTGTTGTTGTTGTTGGCCGAGGGCATCCGCGTCTTCCTCGATGACCTCGAATTCTCCATTTGCACCGGCGTTCGCACCATCGGCCGCAGTAGTAGTAGTCTGCTTGCCAGCAGCAGCAGCGCCCTGGTCCTCGTCGTCGATGAGGCCCGCGGCGCGACGTTCCTCGCGGAGACGGGCGACCTCGCGCTCGTGCTCCTGCGCGAGCTGGGCGTGTTCGGCCAGGATCTTATCCTTGGCCTGCCACTGTCGCTGGGACGCCTTGTACTCCTCCAGGTCGATGTTGACTTTCTTCTGGCCGCGCACCATCATGGCCGCGTTGACGCGGTTCGGGCGAAGTCTCTCCTTGAGCGAGAAGGGTTAGCGCGGAACGTAGATTGGAGGGTAGGTAGGTAGGAAGGGATTGCGGCGACGGCGGCTGGCTTACTTCCTTGTTGAACTTGAGCTTGATGGCGCGCCGGTTCTTGCCGGGGAAGAGACGGGAGATGGTCTCGAAATCTGTCCCGAACATGCCTAGTAGGCGGTAGAACTTCTCCGTCTCCTCATCTGTCCAATTACCTGGTGCTTGGACACGTTTTGCGAAGGATGACGAGTTGACCACTGAGATACGATGATTAGCGCCTTCGACTTTAAATAGACCCTCGGATAGCTAACGGGATATAAACAATATTCAGGGACTTGAGTTGCTCGCATGAAATGAGGAGAATGAACCCAGACTTGATAGTATAAGCCTGAATACAAGAACCAACTTACGGTTGGTAAAGTCGTTCTCTTCAATCTCTTCTAAATTCGACATGTCTTGATTATGTCTATTCACGATGAGAGATGCTGCATGAACAACAATCTGCCCATCCACGACATCGTAGCCGACGCCTTGTCCCGCTCCCGCGTCCATCGAGGCGCCCAGCTGAGCCATCGCGGCCCCGCGCGATTCTCCATTCTCGTTAGAGGCATCCGGCTGCACGTCATCTTCTGGCGGTAGAAGGCCAAGCTTCCGTTTCTCGCGCTCCAGTTTCTTCAATCGATATTTCGCGCGAGCTTCCCGCGCCCGCTGCTCGATCTCCTCTGCATGTCTAAACCGTTTACCAATCCCGAGGTCCTTGGTTAGTTCCCCGACTGTCATGGTAGAGTGATCCACCGTCAGCTCCTCCGCATTTTCCGGGGTCGGTGCACGCTTCCGCCGCCTTACGGGCTTCGAGGAATCTTCGGTGCCCGCGCCTTCACCGGCTTCGGCCGTCGTACGAGTGCTCGATTTTGTGCGCTGCCGCTTTTTCTTGGGCGCAGAGGCCTCCGAGCCAGCCCCGCCATCCGTTGCGGTCGACTTGCGCCTCCGGGTTGCCTGCTTCTTTGGCGCTGGGGGTCGAGGTTCTGTAGATTCGCTTGGTAGAGATGTTGCGGCAGCGGTGGACACGCAGGGTAGCGAAGAAGGTGCCGTAGGTGGCCCTGGTGTTGCTTCTCTTCCAGGAGCCGATGACTCTGGTGCCCCTGCAGGAGTAGCAGCAGAGGGCCGCGAAGACGTATCTGTCGTGCTGGCCGGGCTATTTTCTGCCTCAGAGCTGGATGTGGACTGCGCATCATCATGCCTTGGTCGATCTGTGGCTGGCCTAGGTGTTTCTGGACGTGACGCGGATTCGCAGACGACCTCATTACTTGGCTGAGGAGTTGGGATTTGAGCAACCGGTGGAGAAGTAGGCGGAGGCGGCGGCGGCGGAGATGCGGGAAGGTTTGAGGTGGGATATGGTTGAACGGCAGGAATTTCTGTGTGGGGCTCAGACGCAGAAGAGGGAGTTGGTAGGGCAGCTGGTGTTGGCGGCAGCTCGGTAGCAACTGGCTCGTCGTTTCCTAGCTGAACAGTCGTCTCAATTGAGTCGACAACAGCAGACGTCGAAGGCGTAGAGGCGGCGGGCGTCGAAGCTTGAGAAGGAGGCTCGGTAGTGGGAGCGCGTGTGGTCGGCGCAGAAGAGGTCGAGGTTGAGGTTGTGCTAGCGGGTGGTTTGGAAGAAGCAGCGCCAGCCCCAGGGCGACGGCCTGCCTTCGGTTTGAAGGACAGACCGCCGGTCTTCTTCAACATGGAACTCATGGTCGCACTACTTGTCCGCCCTCAAGACTGCGGCTATATTGGAATCAGCTGCACAGTTGACATGTCCTAGGAGAGTGCGGCGGGATGCGCAGACGAGTAGCAGCCAATGCGATCGAGGACTGGTGGAATGGTAGGCAGTGGTGACTAGGACACATGAGAATCCGGAAGCACTTAGGTCGAAAAAAATTGAGGTGATGTAGGTGGTACACGGACGGAGACAAGTTGGAAAACAATGGCGATAGAAAGTTTGCCCAGGCTAAATAGATAGATAGATAGATAGAGAGATGCAACCTCTTTTTTTAACAGTCATTCGGAGGGGTTGCTTTTGCGCAAGAATGGAGGAGGGACACGACGCCAAGCCACTAGCAGGTAGGTACCTACCTAGGTAATTAATCGCACCGCCACATCCCTACCGTGAATGCAGGTTGATCACTTATTCACTGCATGTAGGTATCAAAAATGCGCCATTTGCAGGTATTAGTTCATCCACTACTTAAGCCATTTAGCCCCCTCTACCATGCTACCTACCTCTCTCTCTTACCCCTTACAACTGCTGTATTAGTTGCCTTGCAGGACTACCTTACCCTGGGTCGTAGTGGGTGACGAGGTTAGGTGGGGACGTGTCAGTGGTGTAAGGAGGTAGACAACCTGTCCGATGGCGTCGTTGATAAGCCGTCGTGTCTAGAAAGGGGCTAGCGCGTCTTTCACGGGTGCTGGGAGTTCCATCTGCAACCTGGATTTTTCGTGCCAGTGTTTCCTCCTGGCTCAGGAGCCCGTACATACTACTCACTCACCACTTTCTTGTCCCGTCAAACCATCGTCTATCTTCTTTCTTCCGCTGCTTGTCCAATTCTGCTGCCATTCCGCCTCCGACCTAACTCGTCCAGATTCTATCGCGGCCCGCCCTCTCACCACAAATCACAGGCCACGTGCGACTGCTGTCTTCCTTCGAACAAGGGATTCCTCTGGGGATCGCCTTTCCTTGATTGATTGTCTGTGTGGTCTGTCCGTCCGTCTGTCTGTCTGTCGGAAGACACGCGTGCCTCCGCCTCTCATTCTGTCGACGCCCTTCGCTCTCCTTTGTTCCTTTCTCTGGCGCACTACCTGCGACTTGATATTCTAGCCTACTCTATGCATTGTTAGCATCCGCACTTCCGCTCCATCTCCTTTCTGATGCCTTCGTCTACATCGCCGACCGTAGCGCCACTCTCCTCCACCCGGGTCAAGATGGAAGACCGTAAGAGGCCCGCTGTGAACAGCACCGATGACATCGCTCCGCCTAGCAAGCGACAGGCTGTGAACGGCGGCAGCAAGGCCAAAGAAGATGCCGACACGAAAGATGAAGCCTGGGTTGAGGTTAGTTTTGCTTGACCGCCATCGTTCCCCATCAGCCTGATTTTATCCTCTCTCTCTCTCTCTCATCTGTCCAATCTTCTGGCCCCACCCCCCAAGTTCTGTCACGGTCGCAAGCCTTCTCTTCTCTACAACACGGAATGCCTCGCCATGCTTTGTTTGCCATCCCGTTACCCCCTGTTCATGTACTCACGTTCTCAGAACTGATGCGCGACTTGGCCTGTCGTCTTGCCTCTTGCACAGCACAGCACAACACAGCACAGCCAACCATCATCCGTCCCACCTTCATCTATAATACACATCTCGGCTTGTCTTCACTCTTCAGACCTATACGTGCGCTGCATTATCATAATGGGGTCATGTCGCTAACGACCGAATTGGGGGTATGCAGGAATATCAAAAAGATGCCATATATCGTCAAATGCTCGAATACAAACGCGAGAAGACCACGCTGGAGGGTCGATTAGAAGAACTCGACAAGCGGTCCACCTACCATGATGATCACATCCGTGTCATGGATGCTTGGTGGATACAAGTAAGCCATGATAGCCTACCCTACATGCTCATCCTTGACAGACAGTACTGATCGATTGGGAAGTTGTTACAAGAAGTATCTGTCCTCGCCAACGGCAGTGTTCCGTTCCAAGACGAGTCTGAAGGTAAAATGACATTCTGTCTGTATGTATGGCTGACAGGCTACTGACGGGGATACCAGATCGACCATTTCCCACGCAGGTCTTATTCAAAGACTCAGAGGAATTCGAATCACACTTGAATGAAAAGGCGTCCAAGATCAAATCAACACTAGGGTCATTTTTCTCGCAGCTCGCAAGCAGCCGCGGCCAGATAACGCCCAATGTCACAAATCTAGAATCGCAGGTCAACAATCTCCTCGCCAGCCAAAAGGAATTTATTGTCAAAATTGATCGCCTCACGTCGGATAAAGATAGTCTTTCCGAACAACTAAACAACGCCACGTTGCGGTACATGAAGGCGGAGCGAAGATTAGATAGAGTAAAGAGCGCGCAAGTCCAGAAACTGGAGCAGCAGGCTCTCGCCAGCTCGACTACGCGTTCTTCTGCAGGTGCTGATCAGACAAACGGTACGAGCAGCGATGAGAGCAATGGAAATTATGCATCCCAACAGGCGGCCTTGCGGGAACTCAATGCAGTAGCAGACAAGCAGAAAGAGCAGCTGGAGACTGCATTGGCACAGAACAAGTCCCTGCAAGCAGAACTCACTTCCCTCCAGACTCGGTTGACAAGTCTTACCGACGAAGATTACTCTCGCACTGAGGTTTTTAAGCTATTTAAAGCCCAGAATGAAGAACTCGCGAAAAAGGCGAACAATCTGGAAGCGGAGTGCCACACGCTCAAACAAGAAAAGATCAAATTAGAGAAGGAGAGAGAAGCAAGTCGCCAGCGAATTCAATCGGAGGCTCAAAATCTGATAGTCGACCTTGAAGACCAACTTCAGCAAGCAGACACGAACCTTGCTCGTGTGAGGGCGACGAGAGACGAGCTGCATGCTGATGTGATGATGCTGAAGGCGAGCAAGGAGCAGGAACGGACAGCTATCGATCATATGAGTGAACTTCTTAAGGCTAAAGAAGATCGTATAATAGCTTTGGAATCTGAGATTCAGAGATTACAACCCAGTGAAGATATGGACATGACGGCTCCCTCAGAAATTGACGGCATGTCGCTCGAGGAACTTCGCGAAAAGTACAAAAAACTCAAGAGCGACTACCAGTCCATCGAAAACGAATTACCTGGAATGGCAACTGCGGTCAAGAAGTTTCAGGCGCTCGCAAACAAGAAAGTCATGGATTTCGCGGCCCAAGAAGAACGTGTGGCTTTGACGATTGCGGAAAAGAGCAAGGCTGATCAAAAATATTTCAACGCACGCAAGGAGAGCGACACGAAGGCCGACGAGGTCAAGCGGTTGCGATCGCAAAACATGAAGAGCTCAGAAATTATATCGCAGCTGAAAGAAGTGGAGGCGCACAATCGAACGCTCGTCACAAACCTGGACAAGCAATTGGCAGACATGAAGCAAACGAATATTTCGGTCATGACGGAGAACAAGAAGCTGGAAGCGACGAATCACGACATGTCCAGGCGTTACGATTCATTGAAACAGCAAGTCTCCGAACTGGTCAATCTCGCAAAAACGAAAGACTCCACTACGTCTTCGGCAAAGGAGCGAAGCACGCATCTAGAAACCGAGGTAGAAAAGCTCAAGGTCCGTCTCGAATCAACGGCAAAAGATAGGGACAAGTGGAAGACAAAGAGTCTCAGCAACTCTTCCGAAGAAGAAGAAATGCTACGCGTAAGTGATCCTCCGATTCGTCTACCTCCACCCTACTGGGCTAACGTATATAATCTGTAGAACATGGCTACCTGCTCAATATGCAAAAAGGACTTCAAGAACACGATTATCCGTGGTTGTGGACACATCTTCTGCCGGGGTTGCGTTGATGACAGACTTGCCAATCGGATGCGAAAATGTCCTAATTGCAACAAGGCTTTCGACAAGAACGATATTATGCCAATTCATCTGTAGTCAGATGAACCAGGGATGAACTTCTCATACCTCCAGTGTAAATTATAATCTTCGTGGCGATGGATGATCACCTCTGTATTACCGATGTACATAACTAAAACTACGGTGGCATTACCAGGTGTTTCCTGGTGGGCGCAGCACAGCGCAGGCCAACGCTTTCAACTACGATTTGAAGTTGATGCTCGTACCCGGCTGCCACTTTTCGTGGCGGATGCATGACTTGTCTTAGAGCTTACAGTCGTCAGCAAGCCACCGTGGACATAGGATAGCATGAGAAAGCATGACGAGTAGCGAGGCGGTTCCTGTAATTCACAGCGTATGAACCGCTAGCTCTCGGGAAATTTCACGGCTGGCTAGAAATGTAAAGAAATCTTTTAAAATCCAAGTGCCTAGAAACGTTATTTCTATCTTCTGCTGGTGGACCCAAACCCTGTGCTTGTGTATCTTGACGACGAAGTCGATCCTGTGCCGGAATCCGAACTTCTGCTGCCTGAACTCGGTCCCGGTCTTGAGCCCCATCCACTACTACTGCTGCTGCTGCTGCCGCCTCCGTAATAATTACGTGATTCCTGCTGTCGGTTCCCGCGATTCCCTGCGAGATAAGCCGCGGCGGCACCCCCGGCTACGCCAGACCAAAAGCCAGGCCGCCAACCCTCTTGATTTTGTCTCGAAGAGCTGGAATACTTGCTATACGGCGGTGGCGAATCGTCACCATACCCCCAACCGCCTCCGCCACCACCTGGTCCGAAGCCCGGATCGAAACCCCCTCCGCCGCCACCGAACCAACCATTCCTGGGCCTGCGCTGGACCGCACCCGGAGGTGTATTCGCCTGCGTCCAGGCGGAATACAGGATCCAAAGCAACACGCCGACGAAAATGAAACCAAAAAGCCAGGCGCCCGCAGTCGAACCTTTGTCGTCTTCGTCATATCCGGTCTGTAAAGGCTCCCCTCCTCCTCCTGCCTTTCCGCCACCACCCCACCCCGAGAACCAACCGGCGCCGCTCCCGCTCCCGCTCCCAGCGCTGGCGACGTCCGGGAACTTCTGCTCGCCCAGCTCGGTCAAGACGAGGCGGTACTCGACGCCGCAGCTGCCGCGGAGCACGTAAGGGTCGTCGGGCCCCGCGTAGCCCTCGCAGACGACGTCGGTGGCGCCGAGCTTGAGCTCGGGGGGCAGCGAGGCGGCGCACGACCACTCGATGTCCTGGTCGCCGTAGGAGCTGCCCTGGTTGGTGCAGCGCATCACGTCCACGGCGTGCAGGGCGCACACGCGCGGGTGCGAGACGCACCGCAGCTGCGGGATCGCCGGGACCCGGCGGTGGGCGGTCTGCTTGTCGGCCCCCCGCAGCGTGAGTGACTGGACCTCGGAGAGCAGGATCGCGTCGCGCGGCTTGGTGGTCTTTGCTGCTGTGGATGCGGTGCTTGTCAGGAGGCCTAGGAGGAGGGTGGGGCGTATCGTGTGGAAATGCATCGTCGCTTGGTCGGTTGGTTGGTTGCTTAGTTGTTCTTGTTGTTGTTGTTGCCTTGTTGCAGGCTGAGAACCTGTGGTGGCCCCTCTGTTTTGCTGAGTAGATTCTTCTTGTTCAGCTGTGATATTATGCCTTGGTGGGTTTTGTGGATAGGTAAAGTGATGGAGAGATTGCATGCATGCATGCACACTTGATTACGATTGCAGATTTACGATTGTGAGACTGCGGCTGTAGAATTAATTATTCGAATTGGTACTATGCGCGGGATGCTATTGACTGATTGATATCTTCGGTGGCGAAATCCAATGGGAAGGACACTTGTCGACTTCAGAGTGGCGGCTACCTAATTCCTTGTTTTGCCATGTGTTTTCGAACCTTGAATGTGTAACTTGAACGGACTACTGTAGAAGTGTCTGGAATTGGGAATTGACACAAGGCTGACCTGTAACTCAATTTACGGTCCTGCAGGTGTTTTGTTTGTCTGCCTCAAGCCACCTACCACAGAACAGCAGCGCAATAGCTTGGAAGGTCCGGATGGGTTAATAGTTCCATAGGCAGGTACTAGCTAACTACCTACCTTAGGTAGGTAGTTACTACCTATTCGGACAACTGCTGGACTGAAAAGTGTAGTATATAGTTTCAAGGTTGATTTTTTTTTCCCTCTCTTTGGACAGACCGCGATAACAAAAGACAAAACGTGACATAATCAATCATGATGCTATGCATAAATGACGTTGAATGAGAACAGGAAACCAAGTCGGCGCCAAGCAATAAATGATCGATCGGGTTTGGTTCGATGCAACGCTTTCCTTGAACAAGTTGCCGAGGAGCACCTAACCCATAACCGAGCTCATGTACGAATGCGAGATAACTAGGTATTACTTCGTACCAGGGTGCAGGTGGGGGGGGTGGTTTGCTGCATATACGCGGAAGTGTTCGAGTGTTGTTTGCTTTCACAAAACAGCGGCCCCGGAACCGCATGGTATTACCTTATATATCCCTATTATGTACACGGGCAGGACGCGGGACCTCGGTGTCCTTTTGAAGTGCGGCCTGCGTCATCTCTCCATGGTATTACTCGGCAATAGAATCCGAACCTGTAGTTTGTTATCTGCAGCTTGTCATCTGCAGCATACTGAGTTGTGCACGGGTGTGAACTTCCAAGTTACTTACAGGCGATCCCGGCCTAAGCAGATGATCTGGAATAACCTGAAGAACAAATGCAGGTCTTCTTCAAGTTTGGTGGGGCGCTCATAAGCTCCCGATGATAGACCTCCAGGTAATTACAGTAAGTGGCTCAGGCGGGGTCCTAATACACTCCGTCGCCGGTATGCATAACTTATGAAATTGTGCATCCTTCGCAGAGGGAGGCAAAAAGATTCCAATAAACCAGCTGCAACTTCTTAAGACACGACGGGCGCACTCAAGTTTTATAATTGTGCGCCCCCATGACGCGTGCCGGGGGATTCCTGGATTGCTCGTGGTGTTTTACCCCGGTGTTACTAGAGCCTCAATATGAGACCTGTCTTATGACAAACGCGGCAGGCATGTTCCAAGTTTATTTGCTGGGCTGGCACTATTTCTGGATTAAGGATCATGTTCACTAAATGAAATGGTAACTGAGAAATCAGTACTACTTATTTGTAAAACGCACGTAACATCCTTCATGTCTTACGGCCGGGAGACTAGACTAGTATGCTAGTAGTTACTGTCGTAAAGGGAAAATAATAAGTCTTGTGTATCCCTTTTTGCGGCCACGATAATAGGTATGTACTTTTGATTTTTTAAGGCGTGCCTCTCCTAACAATCAGTGCATCAGTGTATCTGTTTTTTGCAACTGCAAGTGGTTCATGCACCGGTGATAGATAGATAGATAGATAGATAGCATCTGCCGCCATCTTGATGATTCATTTCTTACCACCCGAGGTTGTGATCAAAATCGATGTCAGTGGGTCCAACGGAATAACTTATTTTTCCCTATATAAGTGACTTAAAAGTGGAGAGAGCAGGACCGCGAATGCAACCAATCAGAAGATGATTCGTGCTCGGATGATACTATCATTGGGGCCACTTTTAAGTCATTTATCTAGGGGAAAATAAGTTATTCCGTTGGACCCACTGACATCGATTTTGATCACAACCTCGCCACCATCATCGATAACCACGTTGCACATCCAGCGTTGTAGTGCGTATTACTTGCCGGATGCACAAAATGCCCCATGTGGAGGGTTTGTTCATTGTGCACCGGAAGGTTGCATTTCCGCCCTTCTGGACTTGCGACGGAGTACACTAAGAGACCGGCTAACCTCACAGTTTGACGGGCACTAATCTCGTCCTTCCTGCAGGCGTCTTATCTCACCCAGGTTAGGTTAAGTACCTACTCATTTGTTTCTAAAAGGAGAGCTTCTAACACAAATACTCACAACCACCTTCCCCCGGGCTGGTCTCCATGTTCTATATACCAACTATTATCCTTCACATCGCGCTCCAACCAACTGATGAGGTACGCTTTTTGCGCACTGCTGGTTGTTGAGGAAAAGTAAACAACAACCCGCCAACTTGTTGCTCACTCTATTATACGGACTGCGCTTTTAGTTGCGACAACGACCAGTCGTCACATAGAACGGAGGGTGAGAGAGAGAGGAGAGAGATAGAGATAGAGGGGGGTTTTCTATCTAGCACACGGGAACGCATTCGTTGCCGATTTGCACCCGCCAATTGGCATCGTGCCCGCCGCTTGTTATCGAACTCGAGATAACATCGGTCTGCGCGCAACAGCCACCAACTGCCTGCCGCCATGGTCTCCGAAATGTCAGAGAAGCCTGAAAAGGCACCCGAAGAGATCCTTCCCAGGCGGCCCTCCACACATGGCGGCTCGTCTGCCAGCACCATCTCGCCGCCGTCGGTCAGAGGAGAGAAGTCGGTAACGCTACCCGATACTAATCTGACCAAGCTCGACTCCAAGGCCGTCGTTGCGCCCGAAATCAACAATGATCCATTTCAACATCTACCCGAACATGAAGCTGAGATACTCAGGAGGCGTAAGTGCTATTTCAAGTCTTTTCTCGTCTGTTATGCTGGGCGTCTAGGGCGGAACTTACTCATTCAATGGGTCTCCATATCCTGAACCCCGCTGTATATCAGAGATTCCTATATGTCTATAATGAAAAAGAATAGTATTTTTTAACATGTTTCTGTAGAGGTGACTACGCCAGAGATCAAAGCCGGCATTGCTACCCTGTATCGATATGCCACGAGAAACGATCTTATCATCATTTTCTTCAGCGCTATAGGTGCTATAGGTGCTGGCGCTGCCTTGCCTATCATGACAGTTGTCTTCGGCAGACTTCAAGGCTCTTTTCAGGGTTTCTTCAACGGCATGGTCTCAAAGGCTGATTTTAGTGGTCAGCTGAACTCCCTCGTTTTGAACTTTGTCTACTTAGCCATAGGCGAGTTTGTCGGCGTCTACATCGCTACCGTTGGCTTCATCTACACCGGCGAACATATCAGTGCCAAGATCCGCGAGCATTACCTGGAGAGCTGCATGCGTCAGAACATTGGCTTCTTCGACAAGATGGGCGCCGGCGAGGTCACTACGCGAATTACGGCTGACACGAACCTGATTCAGGATGGAATCTCGGAGAAAGTCAGTTTGACTCTCACTGCCATCGCAACATTCCTGTCTGCTTTTATCATCGGCTTCATCTACTACTGGAAGTTGACACTGATTCTGACTTCCGTCGTCTTCGCTCTTCTTTTGATCATGGGTACCTCGTCGATCTTTGTGGTCAAGTATACGAAGAAGTCAATCCAGGCCCATGCTATAGGGGGTACCGTTGCTGAAGAAGTTCTGAGCTCTATTCGAAATGCTGTCGCATTTGGCACAGAAACCCGTCTTGCTCAAAAGTATGACGACCACCTGAAGGTCGGCGAATATTTCGGATTCCGTAAATCGTACTCCGTCGCTTTGCTCGTTGGTGGTATCTTCATCATTATTTATCTAAACTACGGTCTCAGCTTCTGGGTGGGCAGCATGTATCTCGTTCAGGGGGTCATTCCCCTGTCCACCGTACTGACCATCATGTTGGCGATTATCATTGGTGCCTTCAATTTAGGAAACATCGCGCCCAACCTTCAGGCTTTCGGGACTGCGCTGGCCGCTGCTGCCAAGATCTTCTATACCATCGACCGAGTTTCCCCCTTGGATCCTACTGATGACGAGGGTGAGAAACTTGACAAGGTGGAGGGTTCAATTCGCCTGCAGAACGTGAAACACATATATCCGTCCCGCCCCGAAGTTGTCGTTATGAAAGACGTCACCCTCGATATACCTGCGGGTAAAACGACTGCGCTCGTAGGCGCCTCTGGTTCTGGAAAGAGTACCATTGTCGGGCTAGTAGAGCGATTCTACGACCCTGTCGCCGGTCAGGTCCTTCTCGATGGCCATGAGGTCAGCAAATTGAATCTCCGCTGGCTACGTCAACAAATATCCCTAGTCAGCCAGGAGCCAACCTTGTTCAGCACCACAATTTTCCACAATATTCGCTATGGTTTATTCGGAACCAAATTCGAGAATGAATCCGCCGAGAAGCAAAAGGAATTGATCATCGAGGCAGCTAGGAAAGCAAACGCACACGACTTTATCTCGTCATTGCCGGAAGGATACGAGACCAATGTTGGCGAACGTGGTTTCTTACTCTCCGGTGGCCAGAAACAGCGAATTGCTATCGCCCGTGCCATTGTCTCCGACCCTAAAAGTAAGATGATACATTTTTTCCCCCGTCGATATTGGTAACTAACTTCCAACCTAGTTCTCCTGCTTGATGAAGCGACCAGTGCCCTTGACACCAAATCTGAGGGTGTGGTCCAGGCTGCCTTGGAAGTTGCTGCCGAAGGTCGAACGACTATCACGATTGCCCACCGCCTATCGACTATCAAGGATGCCCATAACATTGTCGTTATGTCACAGGGTGCTATTATCGAACAGGGAACTCATGATGATCTTTTACAAAAGAAAGGTGCATACTATAATCTCGTGACAGCTCAGAATATTGCTGCTGTACAAGCCCCGGCAGATGCAGATGAGGACGAAGAGGATGACGATGCGAAGTTGATTCGAAGGATATCTACTCATGGTTCTGGTGCTGGTTACTCAGAAGACCCCGATGATAATATTGCGGCCAAGTTGAAGCGATCATCTACCCAAGCTTCTGTTTCTAGCCGAGTTCTGAAAAACCGCAAGCCTGAAGAGGAGATCAAGTACAGTGTTTGGACTTTGGTGAAGCTAATTGCTTCATTCAATCGTACCGAGTGGAAGCTGATGATCTGGGGTTTGTTCTGGTCTATTATCTGTGGTGGCGGTAATCCGACGCAAGCATTGTTCTTCGCTAAACAGATTTTGGTATGTTCGGCCCCTCCGTGCTCTTGTCATCCGATCAATAGCTAACATCGCATCAGGTACTGAGCGTACCGATCACCGATGCGAACAAAGTGCAGGTGAAACGGGACAGTGACTTTTGGAGTCTGATGTATCTCGTTCTCGCGTTGGTTATCTTCGTCGCTCAGATCGCCCAAGGCATAGCATTTGGCAGGTGTTCCGAAATCCTTATTCACAGGGTACGAGATCGAGCTTTCAGGGCAATGCTTCGCCAGGATGTGGCGTTCTTCGATAAGGAAGAAAACACACCCGGCGCTTTAACCTCTTTCCTGTCAACCGAAACAACCCACGTAGCAGGTCTTAGCGGCGTCACCCTCGGTACCCTGCTCACAATCATCACGACCTTGGTCGCCTCCTTTGTCGTATCCTTAGCTTTTGGGTGGAAGTTGGCCCTTGTCTGTATCTCGGCTGTCCCGGTGATTATCGCAGCCGGATATTACCGCTACTCCCTGCTGGCACATTTCCAGCGACGTTCGAAGAGAGCTTATGAGAAAAGTGCGTCTTATGCCTCGGAGGCCATTTCAGGCATCCGTACCGTCGCTTCCCTTACTCGAGAAGACGACGTGTTGGCGCAATACCGACAGTCTCTTGCCGTACAGCAAAAGGAGAGCTTGATTTCCGTCGCCAAGTCGTCTCTGCTATACGCCGCGGCCCAAGCCGTCTTGTTCTTGGCTTTTGCCCTGGGATTCTGGTATGGAGGTATGCTTATCGCAAACAGGGAGTACGACCTGTTCCAGTTCTTCCTCTGTTTCATGTCCATTGTCTACAGTGCCCAGTCAGCAGGCTCCATCTTTTCCTTCGCTCCAGATATGGGCAAAGCCCATCACGCTGCCAGTGAACTCAAGACTTTGTTCGATCGGAAGCCGACCATCGATACCTGGTCTGAGGACGGCGAACAACTGAAATCGGTTGAAGGTACCATTGAATTCCGTGACGTGCATTTCCGATACCCTACTCGACCTGAGCAACCCGTGCTTCGTGGTCTCAACCTGACTGTGCGTCCGGGTCAATACGTCGCCTTGGTTGGCGCCTCGGGCTGCGGAAAGAGCACTACGATCGCTCTTCTCGAACGATTCTACGACCCATTATCAGGCGGTGTTTTCATCGACGGCAAGGAAATCAGCTCACTGAACATCAAGCAGTACCGCTCACACATTGCTCTCGTGTCGCAAGAGCCCACATTGTACCAGGGCACTATCAAGGAGAACATCCTGCTTGGATCGGCCAACGAAGACGTGAACGACGAGGCCGTCGAGCACGCCTGCCGCGAAGCCAACATCTACGACTTCATCATGTCACTGCCCGACGGCTTCAACACCGTGGTGGGCACCAAGGGCGCCCTGCTCTCGGGTGGTCAGAAGCAGCGCATCGCCATCGCGCGCGCGCTGATCCGGAACCCGAGGGTCCTCCTCCTGGACGAGGCGACGAGCGCCCTGGACTCCGAGTCCGAGCACGTCGTGCAGGCCGCGCTGGACAAGGCGGCCAAGGGCCGCACGACGATCGCGGTCGCGCACCGCCTCAGCACCATCCAGCGAGCCGACATCATCTACGTCTTCGACCAGGGTCGCGTCGTGGAGGAGGGCACGCATTCCGAGCTGATGCGTCTGAATGGCCGGTACGCCGAGCTCGTCAACCTCCAGAGCTTGGAGAAGCACCAGTAGTGGTGGTAGTAAAATGACTCTTTTGAGACTGCGGTTTTTTTGTTTTTTTTGGTGTTTGTCGCAACAGAAGCGCGTGGGCGGGAGATTGTGTTCCCCCTTTTTGTATATAGCACATGATGGCATTGTATGGCGTTTTTTCATGGGACGGGGCTGAATGGGGACCGAAAGCTTCCCTTCACTTGCAATAGAGATGACTATTCCTGAAGGAAGTTGTCGAGTATATTGATTTTAATATAAAAATCATTCTTCTCGTGTTCATACATCTATCTCTGTGTTTTGTTTCTTTTTATATACTAGGTTCAGGCAGGATATGCTTCTGCTGCACTTTCTGACATTTTGGATGTTTTCGTCTATTATATAAGTCTTGACGAAACATCGCACTTTGCCCGACGGCTGGTTTTTTTTTCCCTCGTATTCTAGACATGTAGGTAGCCAATTCATTATTTAATAGATAAGCCAATGAAAATAGACATGGTAGAGTAGCAAAAAACCGTTGCCAAGCATATTACCTTAGAATCGAGCCAGGCCCGCCGATCGTGATGATTACTTACCGCGCCTGCTTAGTTTAGTTTGTGTGGTGGGATGGCCACGTATGGATTGCGCTTTAGTACGTACTAGTTATATAAGATACGTGAATTGCAGAAGATGAGCAATCTCGAGCAAGGTGGGCACTAGGTATTTCGGGAAGCACTTGTACCGCAGGGTGACCATTTGAGTTAAAGGCTGGTTCGCTACATGAAGCAAAAGCCATTGTCAATAGTTCTCATTTTGACCTGACAATCTTGAACTGTTTGCGTCTTCTCTTATAATGAATAAGCCATTGTACTGGGAAGTCTGAGACAAGGGCATGAGATCCTACGTTTGTTTCCGCTTGTGTAGAAACTATCTACTCTTCAACTGATGATATGAATAGGATGCATAGGTTTTTTTTCTCTTCCGAGCCCTTTGTTCACTTTCGTGACACGTTACCTACCAACCACCTAGTAAAATAAATACCTGAGTGTGTAAATTTACTTACACGCTACGAGCCCACGCGGTCAACCCAATAAATAGGGTCAATATCGTGGAAGGACACTATCAGCTCTTTTATTGCTACTCATCCTTTTTCACTTCATTACTACTATTACAAATCGTAGTTACAACAAGGTAAGTCTAACAGCGCAAAAAGTCTACAGCGCAACAAGTCCAAAGCGCAACAATGGCGGCTGCTCATCAAACTTGTGTCGAGTATTAACAAACTCGACCACAAGATGCAGACTCAGTGGGCTTGCAGGGCATGCTCTGAGACCTTGTCTTCTGAGACATATGCTCTCCCTTGTTATGATTCCCACCTCCCTTGGCTTGCTGCCTATATGAAAAAAGTTTTCCTCCCGTGGTGGTTCCCCAAAACCGTCATCTCGTTCTCGTTGCTGTTCGAATAGAGACTCTATCTGACCATGTATTCTGACGTCCCTTCTACCAACCCAGAGGACACCACACAGTTGTGGAGTGAAGTTATGTCTCAGACGGCCTCCAAGCGCCAGCCGCGGGCGAAGACACAACAACCATCAACAACAGAGTCAGATGACGGAGAATATTTAACGCCTTCGGGGGTCACAAATGAAGAGAATACCGCTAGCCCCTATGACAGCGACTTCGATGAACAAGTTCTACCGGCATATGGGATGAGCTATCTTAACTCTAAGAGTCAAGATACATGCCTACTTGAACTTTACGATCTTCAAGAGCTAGATCAGCTACTTGAATCTAACGATGAAGAGCTGGACGAGCAGCAACGAAGCCTCAAAACAAAATTTGAAAGTTTGACTCAACTTAGCTGCTTGAAGGACCAATACGACTGTGAACGCATCTGTCGCGGATATCAGCACATGATTCGAATCAAAGAACTCGAGCCAGCATTTACGACCTTCGCTTTACGGGGCATTTTTATCGGTGAAGACGTACAAGAACTCGACCCAACGGATGAAAGGCTAGTCCCGGTTCTCCTACAGACATGTGTTTGTAAACCAGGCCCGAACCGACTTTGGAAGATTCCTCAGCTTATAGGTTCGAAACCGAAGAAGCCGTATCTGTGGGACATTCGTCCTGATTGCTTGTTTGCTTTTTCTCCGCAAGCATTTGGGCGCTTTAACTCTAAATCTATCGAAATGCATGTAACCGTGCTTCGAGATGTTGCATGTTGCGCGTACCTAAGTATCATATTCAAGAAATCAGAAATTTGTACAGCAAAAACAGCCAGAAATCAATTAATTGTGGCTTCAACCATTGCACTGTATAACAGGTTTCTCCTTAAGTGCAAAGCGCGCGAAGTTATGAAATGGTCAGTTGGTGATTATAGACAACTGCGCCATTATGGTATCGCGATTGACGCAGCCTCCTGGACGCTGTTTTGTACTGTTCCAAAAACTGAGGAATGGGACAAGCTATGGTACGCCGAACCGAAACTTTGTAATAACGATAAGTTGCCCGCTCTCTCTTGGAAGGGCACCGAAATGCGCGAGATAGCAAGTGGCAGCTGTCGACATTTATCAGACACTATAAGCTTACTCTCCCACCTTATGAGCGTTCATCTTTGGGGACTATATACCCATGCCGAGTCCTGTAGGAAGGACATTCGAGAACTTTCCTACCCGAACATGGCATTGCTTAATAAGTTCAAGGGGTTGAAGTTAAAGAAAGGCAACAAAGATGGCGATTAAACGCTATTAGACTCATGTTCTAGGCTTTCTTTTGTTAGAACGATTCCGATGGGTCTCAATGATTAGATTGATTAACATCTCAACTTTTTCCTTAGTGTCTTCGTGTGCATCTCGCGTACATGACTTTTATATATGTGTTTAGTATGCATCTAATATATCTACTATATTTGGCTAGACTAGCACGCTCTTACTTATGTCATGTTGTACCGATCCTCTTTCTACGTGTGCTGCTCAAGTTGGTGTGAACGAGAGTTCCCCGGGTATAGTTAGCGGTGATAATGCTACCTTCAATACTACCTAACCTCTTGTGTGAATTAGAAAAGGGGGGACTATGACTTCACTTTTAAGACAGCAGGGCTGTACACTCAATCAATCCCACGTAGTAGGTAGATATTATCTCCATACTTAGGTAGTCTACTCTGACACGTTTATGCCTCGACGGACTGACCGCTATCCATGAACCCCCATCTGGCCTCCCGCGCATCTTGGTCGTCGAGGAAAAGACGTCAAGCAAAACGCGCAAAGAGAAGGTTCGTTAGGAAACAGTGTTTCGTCTCTATTGGAGGAGGGTTGGTATGCTGTTGGGTCCATTCCGGCGGCAAATCTGTCATGAGGAAATTTCCAATCCCCAAAGGTGGGCACTATGGGGTATTCATGGTCGTTGTCGACTGGAGGGGTAGACATGGACGCAGATGAAGGCGAGCCTGTGGCAGTAGCTTTTGATATCCAGAGTCACCTGCCTTCTTTCTTAACTGTATTCAGTACTCGCCAACTTTTAGTACGCCATCGCGAGGTTGTTTTGACAGGTTCCTTGCCGAACCGATCGAGACTGAAATACACCCCCGGTCGAAAGCATTGTTGGTAATGATGGCGCCTGCAGTTAAGGCAGTGCCATGATGGGCTCCCCATGCCTGACCCTGGCTCGATGGTTTCGCTCACAAGGTCGAAAGCGGGAAGGCTGAAGAGGTGGTTGTTGAGCTTTTCGTACCCGGGATGTCGTATGAAGACTTTGGAATGGTGAACACTACCGGGCCAGCCGTGAAAGCGGTGGCAGGGCGAGAGGAGGACATGTCATTATAGATTATAAGTGTCAGTGACAATAGTCGCAATCAAGGAGTTTAGTGAGATTATGACGTTGATGTTGTTGAAAGCGAAGTTTGTTCCATTGTTTTTACAGCTTGAGTCTGTGACTCCAAGCTATACCTATGGTTGACCTCTAAATTGACACTAAACTAACCAATCAAAGGGCCGCAAACACTTTTAGAGTTCGAAGGGGGTCAATCAAAGCGTTTTAATAAATCTTGGCCGCCTTACGTACAGTTATATTCAAACTACAATTTAAAAAAAATCACACACGCCTATTATGATATAAACATTGGTCGAATTGTATGGTACAAGAAATCAGGTCAATGTTCAATTATTCTTCACCACACCTTGTAACAGGATCCACTAGCCGGACCTAACCACTAACAGATAGACTATGGAATTTCAAGCGCTCGCAGATCTTTTACCCTAACCTATCACGGCCTCAGATGCGAGATTTAGACTTCTTCCCACCTTCACACACGTAAGACGACAAAAGTAGGTAAATCTGCTCAGGTACCGTCCTTATACTCCTGTCAGTTTGTCGCATTTGATTGGCTACATTACCTGCTTACACTGCTGACGACGACAAGGATCCGGCAGCGTCAATGAAAGTACTTGGCTAGTGCAATTACACGCTACCAGCCTTACGAGCCACTCGTGCTGGACATGGTTAAATATGGTTAAATATCTTCTTGTGCCTCAATAACTTTTGTTTTCGCTTTGTGAGAACATCTGTGTCTTAGAGATAGCTCTCAGGTGAGCTGATATCTTGTGATTAACATCTTACGTGTCAATAAAAGTTGTCTCTAGCCTCCGTTTACCCCCCATCTCTGGGCGATAAGACCCTGACAAGCCAACCACACATGACGGTCGAATGGGTCGGTGGCGTCTCGCCAATATGCGAGTGTATGCAGACATCATCAGCCATGCCGTTGGGGCGTCGCTTGTGCATACCACCACAAATGGATTTCAATGCTAAGCCGCTTACAGCTCGAACATTTTCGTATATGTCTTGAATCTGTCTAAAATGGATTCTAGAGATACTCAAATAAGATTCGATGTGATCTGCACTAAACTAGGTTAACATAGTCTTCGCCAAGCTGGCTAGATCAGAAGGACCTGGACCCAGGCTAGGCTGTTTTGGAGCTTATCACGATCCCCTTACTATTAATATAGGCACGCCGCGTTTGCACGACCGATGTATAGCCCCCAAATCTACCCCCATTCAGTCTACTTGTAGCCAACCCTTGGCCCAAAAATGCATGCGTGCTGGGTCTTTGGTTACATGCTATTACCCACGCCTAACTAGGAAGAGCCAGGCCCAGAACCTGTAACCATTCATGGACTCGAAAGAGCACCTACCTAGCTGGGAGGGGGGCCGGCTCGCTCAGTCTCGGAACATTGGAATCTCGCTCTTGTTGAAGATTGGGTACTCATACCACACACCCTGGTTCGCCGCCTGTCTGTTCATGCCCCGGCCATGACACGAAAGCACGGGTTAATTTGTCGTAGCGAGCGGGACAAGTCTTGATTGAAAAGGGTTATGGGCCCCCCGGCGAGAAGACTGCCTGTGTAGAGGAGGAGAAGAGTTTCGCCAAACCTCCCATCATCAGCCGTGCCCCTTGCAAATACAAACTATTGAAAAACTAATATTGTTACCTCTCATCGCTAGTCTAGTAACTACCTGTTCTCTTTCTCTTTCCATATATTTCGTTCAAAGCCTGTCTGTCTCTGTCTCTGTCTCTTGTCTCCCCGATTCTCCTTGCTCTTGTTGGCTGTCGGTTGGCCTTGTCACGGGAGCGGGATGCATGGTTTGTAGATCTTGGTGTGGACTACTCGTCTTGATTGCGGCATCATACAGCACTTTACCCGTCCGTCAGTCGGTACACCATTGGCCAGATCTCCACCATCTAAACAAGGTCACCGGAATTGGTGGCCTCGGATCCCATCAATCAGCGGAAGGAGCTATTCATTTGGGTGTTTGTCGTTCACGGTCGACAAGACACGGAGGGGGCGCAATATAATAAGTCGACGAGGAAGACTCGCAAGAGTCTCGAAGTGTCTCAAAAACTCACCAGGACCAAGATCCCAGATCCCGGCGATCTGCTACTCATTTATTCAATCAGTCCACCGGTCGATGTTCGCATGCGTCCTGCCCAAGATAGCGTAGGTAGGTATTAGAGTAAGCATTGTCAGTCAGTATTGTCTCACCAGCAAAGTTGCCCAGCCGGTGGTGATGCTGGCTAGTGTGTGACAGAGTGGGCACCCGCTGAAACAATGAATTCTTCTTCGCACTCGGAAGGCAGTCGTGGGTCGATGATGGCTGCGGCGGCGGCGACGGTCACTACCTCAGTCACAAAGGTAGGCGCAACGCTGCCAACCCGCTACCGTTGGAGCTGGCGCGATCCACTCGGCACTGCTGCTCGTATTATTACAGTTGTTACAGGGTCCGCATCCACCTCCACCTCCACCTTCACCTCCAGATCCAGCGCCAGGTCCTGGTCCAGGTCCAGATCCAGATCCAGCAGCTGGATGCACAGGGCAGTGATCTTCGCCCTCCTTTCCTGTTGGTGTCTCATAAGCACTGCTGGTGCTGCTAGTTCTCCTTCGCCTGACCAGTCTCCACGCCTGCCCCCGACCTTGACGCTCGCCGACATCGACACCGACGACATTGACACCGAGTCGGAGCTGCTGCTGATCGATACGCGAATCCCCGTCTTCGTCGATGGTCACTGGCAAATCATGTCCGACGAGGAAAATGGCGAGCTGCGTCGGCGAGCGCCTGCGCCCAAGGAAACAACACAAACACCGCATGCCACTACCACGACCGAAGTCGTGATCGACACCTCGACCGTCACCGACGCCGCGGATCCCCCTACCACCACGACCGCCGCAGCGAGCCCCTTGCCGAGCCCCTTCGACGGCGCCCTCGCTGCCAATTTCTCTACCGGCCAGAGCTGTCCCAACTTCATTAATCAGTTTCTGTCAAACGCCACATTCAAGGCGTGTTACCCGATTTCACTGCTTCTACAGGTCAGTTTGGCCCGGACTTCTTTCCTACATGCACTCAATCTGCAACTCCGGAGACCGAATTGGCCATTGAATGAATGAGACGCTAACATTGCGCGCGCTTCGTCGCCCAGGGGTCCCAATCGTTCTTCCAGGCCGAGAAGTCCTTCTTTAGCATAACGCAGGTGCTGGATGCCGCCTGCAAAGCCGACGTCGAGATGTGCACCGACTACTTCAACGACCTCGCGAGCAGCCTAATCGCCGACAGCAATTGTGGCAAGGAGTACGACCTCCAGAACGCCCTGGTCGTGCAGGCCTATCAGGGCATGAAGACGTACGAGACCGTCTACAAGGCCACGTGCCTGACCAACGCCGACTCCAACTCGTTACACTACTGCTTCGCCAACGCCATAACGAACGCCAGCACCCCATCTAACTCATACCTCTACTACCTCCCCTTCAATTCGACCCTGCCAGACACCGCCGCACCCGCCTGCGGTTCATGCACACAGCAGACCATGGAGATATACCAGGCTGCTACTTCTAACCGCAAAGCCGATATCACCAACACGTACCCGAGCGCCGCAAAGCAGATCAATGCGGAATGCGGCGCGAACTTCGTTAATACGACGCTAGCAGCCGTCACCGTTTCGGGCGCGATATCATCGTTATATCCGGCTTCGTCATCTTCGCTATTGCTCCTCTCCTTGGTCTTCGCGGTCGTCTTTCAGCGGACGTAATAGTCTCTTCGTCGGCGAGTCTAACGATGGAAACGCCTGTACCGACGATTAGCAACTATCTATCCGCTCAGTGGCGCCTCGGGAAGCAGGCAGGCTCTGGAAGAAATCGTCAAACTTGGCAAGCGAGTCATTCTGCCTAAATCTCAACTTTCTATCTTCGGAATGGATAGTATTTAAAGACGGACACGATTTCAATTTTCTTCTGTTTCTTTTTGTTGGGCAATAGCGACGACAGCGATGTCTGGGTTTTTTTTTACTTTTCTAAGCGCCACGACCACATCTATCTATGGCTGTGGCTTTTTCTCTGATACGATACCCCTATTTATTTCCTTTTTAGCTTCTTGGGGCGCCGATACACGAGATTGTGATGCGCTCGTCTGTTGTTACACCAACTATTGGCCATGAAAATCTTGGCGGGGTACATAGCACTTATTTTTTTTTACACTCTAATGTACATGTCGATTCCTTATCGAGTTTCTTCTAGACGTGGGACGGGTACATGATAGATCTGAGAGATTTGGAACTAGAACATGTCGAGCACGCACTTGGAAATGGATTGGTTTATAGGAACAGTAATGTATATAATTTGCCTCCCCCCTCCCCTTGCTGGGTAATTCATTGTCATTAATGGTATATTTGAGACGGCTATATTGATAGTATTCATGGGTTGTGAGCAGCCGTTGTTTGATTTATGTTGGATGCGAGGAAAGATAGAGCACTACGTGCGAGACGGGGGTGTTGGGTGAGATGGAGTTGTCTTGCATTGTAGCGTTCAGCTCATGAGTTATTGGATCGAACGGGGAGGGAGGGCAGGTCCTGAGGTTTTGAGTTTCAGGAATGAATGGGGGGATCGGACCTTCGTGAGGGTGATACACATACACCTGAGACAAAGAAGAATCAGGTGAAGGTCTGAGGTTACACTTAAGTAAATCGGTTTACTGTTGCTGTTGCTGCTAGGGCCCCGAGTTGGGCAAGCAATGAGGATTTGCAGATGGCGGAGACGAAATGACGAGGCGTTATTGAGCACCGATCGACTGATGTGTCAAAAAATCCCTACGAATGCCCAGAAAAGGGGAGAAAGAAAGAAAGTCATGATTCAAATGTGTATTCCACAACTTGAACAGTAACGTCATACATATGTGCATTTATTTATTATTTTTTCCGTACGTATATATATATACATATATATGCACCCGTCTATCATGCTAATCCTTACCCGTAAGAAACCGAAAAACTAATCCGCAAATCCAAACACGTCGCCCACAGCAAGCACATTCGTCCTGACGCCCAGGAGCGTGACGATGATGCCCACGAGGTCAATGGTCAGCAGGACCGCGGCGGCCATCATGAAGCGCGGGCTGAAGACGCGGTACAGCATGAGGTGACGGCGGAGGTGGCCGGCCCAGGCCATGGTGGCCAGGCTCTGGACGGCGTAGTAGGCGACGAAGACGCCGAGGGCGCGGCTCACGCCCTCGAGGGCCCCCTTGCGCTTCGGCGACGTCTTCCACAGGACCAGCAGCGGGAGCGCGATGCAGGCGAGGATCTGGCCCGCGAAGTGGTTCAGCGCCACCACGAGGGGACTCCACGGGTAGCGGATGGTGAGCAGGGGGACGAAGGCGGCGTCCCACTGGATGGAGGACAGGACGGCCTGGTGGCCCGTCTTGAAGTAGTGGTAGTTGCCCAGCAGCGCGAGCGTCACCGGGCCGATGGTCTCGGCCGCGATGCCGTTGACGTCGAGGATCTCGGCGAGCGCGAGCACCTGCCAGAGCATGATGGCGATGGCGCCGCTTCCCATGGGCTTCGTGAGGAGTATGCAGGCGCATGCGACGTTGGTGGGGAGGAGGAGGTATCGTGCGCCGTTCGCGTTGCCGTACCCGAGCACGGTGACCTGGGCCGTCCGGCTGTTGGAGGAGGTCGTGAGGATGGAGACGCAAGGCGGGGCCCAGACGTAGGCTATCGAGCCGGCTACCAGCGCCAGCGCGAGCACGACTTGTGCAAGTGATGCATGGATCGCCTTGAACGTTGTCTCCGATATGGATGTGAGCCAGTTGCCGTTGCTGGCGGCGTCTAGAGTCCAGTAACCGGCAGAGAGCAACAGAATAGCGCGGACGACATATCCAATCCACATGGGCGCAAGTCCCTCGTAAGACCGGGATATTTGCAGGTACGATTTGATAATGGAGGGAAGGATGAGAAACACGGCGAAAGGCACGACTAACTGCCAAGGCGCCGATGTTGAGGAATTTGCAGACGCGTAATAGGTTGACTTGCAGTAGGGCATCTGCTCTTCTCTACAAAGCTTCGAGAAGGATGCTAGTCGACTTAGAACGACAAACAGCAGCGAGTGGTATATCCCCAGACTCCTCTCGTGCATAGACGGTCGCCGAAGTGCGGCCATAGCACTGGTGATGCCAAAGGTTGCGAGGAAAAACAAAGAAATGGAGTCTTCCCAGATCGTGTACGAGTTGGAGGCGAAGCCAATGGACTGGCTAGCCACAAAAATAATCGATAGCCAACCCCAGAAGTTGCCCGGAAGCAGATTTAAGAAACTCTTGCCTCCTGGAGAGATCAACCCAATCGTCACAGCAATCATACTGCTAATAGCAGTGGCAGCGCCAGCCCAGAGCCATTCTTCCGAACCGGTGAATACTACGACCGCGGAGCTCACGAGCCCAATTGCCAAACCACTCAGGGCTCCAGACTTAACTAGCGTTTTAGTCAGCGTCTTGTAAGACGCAACATCCGCTTCACCAGCGATACCTTGAAACTCCAAGGTTCGTTCTGCGAAATCCAGCTCAACGTCATCAAGGACGGCAAAGTCTTCATCCTCGTCTCGTGATACGTAGAGTAGTAGCACAACCACACCCAAGGCCATGACTATAATTCCCAGTATCATATTTGGCACGTTAAAACGAGCCCATAGGTCTTTGCAGATCCTCAGTGTTTCCTCCTGATAGGCGGTATAAGCAGCATTGAGAGCGGCCCACTTTCGCGCTTTTGGAGATTGGATAAGATCTTCCGCGTCTTTCCAAAGGGACGCAGGAGATCCTGGGGCGGAACTCTGCTGTAGCCCTCGAGCTTTGAAGTACGACGCCTGGTATCTCTTGATTCCGGCTGATGTCATACCAGATGCGGCGGCAAGACGATCCCAGGCATTCCCGTGGGGACCCGCGAAGGCCTCTTCAATTGGCCGGCCAAGATTATTATATGGGATAGGGATTCCCAAAAGAAGGGCCAAGGTTGGGACTAGATCGATCTGGTTTACGGGTCGAATCTTGGCTGTTGCTGGTGGTGTGGCGAAATCGACTTGCGTCCGACCAAAGACGGGCTGTTTCGAGTACATCCACAAAGCAGCTTCTACCTCATCGTCACTTTCACCGCCGTGATCTCCTTTTCCATCCATTCCATGGTCACCCATTACAATTAGCAACGCATCCTCATCTATACTTTCGGTAAGTTGACGAATGAAAGCGTCCATTTGTCGAAGTTTGGCAGTCATGGCGGGATGATTCGGTCCATATCGATGACCGGCATGGTCCACACCAAGAAGATGGCCTATAGTAATATCCCATTCACCCCTACGCTCAGGTTCCATAAGTGGAAATATGTGCTCCAGAACCCCATTATCCACTGTGTGCAAATCCCATACATTGAAGCTGTCGTATGCCCTGCTCAGGTTGGGCTGAAAGTAGTCAGGGAAAAGAGAGGTCCAGGTGTCATCGCCCAGATGAACAATGCGCTTTCCATGCTCCCGAAGTTGCATTAAAATATTATCTTCCTCAATAGCCGTACCAGCAAAATTAGAACCCAGATCAATGAATGTTGGCAACGTTCCAGTCGTCAGCCCTTTTAGTCGCTGCAAGGTACTCGTAGGAGGGTCAGCAATGAATGGTAATAAGAAAGCGTTATTGGGCGATTGGACGGCGGACTCGTAAAGGAAGGGAAAGGCATTGTGATAGACTTCGGCCTTGCTCTCGTCCTCCACAGGTATCGTAAAGTCGTAGCGCAGAGCGTCGATTATGACAATCACAGCCTTGTTGAAAGTCTTAGGGTGCCAGCAGCCGCCATCAATAGTACTGCTGCCTTCCCACTGTATCAAGGGGTCGATCGGCGGCGCGGCGCATTCGGAACGCTCGTCCAGGACTAGTCGCGTTAAGAGGAAGCCACTGGTGAATAGGACGATCCCAATGACATGCATGCAAAGCAGCCAGATCCAGAAACCGACGGTCCAAGAACATCGACTTTCGAAGGCTGATTTGCGCCGGCGCTCGAAAGCGGCACGTCGCGCTTCGTCGCTGTTAGAGGAGGCGGCGGGTTTCGCAGGACTCTTCGCACCTCCATCTGACTCTTTTATCCGCTTTGCCTTGGCCCATTCAGCGGCGATCTTTTGATAGTCGGTTGTCGGGGCCGTTGGTTTGGCTTTGCGGGAGGCGGGAGGAGAGAGCATTGTGGGCGAAGTGGGAGAATTGAAAAAAAAGCATCAACTCATGGTCCAGTTACATACAGCCATTGGCGGTTGGAGAAGTAAGTAACAGGCAAGACTATGGTACAAAAAAAGGAATGTACTTCTATGAAATTACCATGGTAAGGAGAGTAAGTGTAGGAGTGAGATGGTGGGTGGAATGGTGTTGTAGACTCAAAACCATTTCGATTTATTCAAAGGATGATATTTTGCAGTACTTGACCCCGAAGAACCAGCTAGCCGGTTAGCCAGGTTCCTCGTCTGACCAATTAGGCTTAGCGCACCGCTCACTCACCGTTCCCCCGGGCAGAGTGGGGTCGACAAATCGGCCGCCAAGTTGCAATTGAACAGAACTGCGCAAGCGGAACAGTTCAACTTAGAACCAGACACGATAGATGACAACCCATCTACAAGACTAGGATTTCGGACTTAATCAAAAAAAAATTATTTACTTCCTACAACGATGCAACAGATACCGTACTTCTCGTCGTTTTTTTCTTGCGTCTCTTCAATATAAATTCGGCTTTATTAATAGCCGCGACCATTATCTTAATATTATTGTTTGCGTCCTCAACGCCAGACAACTATAAACTCTTATTGGATATATGGCAAGAAGGTGCAACGTTTTCTTGAGCTGCTTGCTGAAACGATTTAAGAACACTGGGATATTTATTACGGAACAGATTTATTTCGACATAAAATTTCTTTAGGAAGTCAGATTTAAAGTGTGTTGGGAGGGTGTCGCAATAGACGAGATATATAGTCAGAGCCGGCCTAAAATGATCATTTAATGCTGTCAGCATCTGGAGCCAGTTGTAGGTGGCTAGTAGTATGTAATGGTGGGTTAGGGTCCATTAGTATTGCGGTGTAATACCTATGTATGCTACCGTGGTATTAAATAGGTCTAGGGGACCTACCTACTAATATTTATATGTAAATTAGCTTATTAAATATATAACTTTAATTTTAGCTTATATTATTAATATATAAAACTTTAATAAAATATATAATATTATTTTATTTAATAATATTATAATTTGCATTTTTATATAATAATTAATGCAATATTTATTATTAACTTTTATTATTTTATTATTAATTATTAAAATATTTAAAAAAAACGTTATATTATATAAACATTTTTATATTTATTTATTT